>OX352772.1:81116182-81608364 GCA_947095535.1 Poecilobothrus nobilitatus | reverse complement strand
GTTTTCTAAAGATTTTTTAGTCTATCGTACTGCTAGAAATTTTATCTCCTCTTTTGGCCAACGCGGCTTTATTCATTATACTTGTGTATATTTCACCTAATAATTCTAACAAAATTGAGAACTACAATGAGTTTATTATTTTGGTAAACAATATTCACCGTAAATTTGCTCCTTTTGATAATCTTCTAGTTCTAGGTGATTACAATCTTCCAAACGGTAAGTGGTTATGGTCTGATACAAATAATTTCTTGATTGCAGATAATATTTCACAGAACTTTGAATCAATTTTTATTGATGGCTTAAATAGCCTTGATCTAGAACAAATTAGTTCTGCCACAAACAACTTAGGCAGACAATTAGATCTTGTTTTTTCTTCAGATCATGACATCTGTTGGGCATCCCTCAGTGAATTAACTTTCACTAATATAGACGACTATTACGCTCCGGTAGATATATTTCTCAATGTTAACTCCTCCAATGAATCCTCTATTTCTGAGAATTATCTAAAGTTTGATTTTGCCAAAAGTGATTTCACATATTTAAACTCACTTACAGGTTCACTCAATGTGGAATCGATTTTTTCTTCATCAAATCTGGACATCAGCCTTAAACGGTTTTATGAGATGCTAACAACATGTTTTTGCTTAACAATTTCTACAAAATCTCATGAATACTCTAACTACTCAGCGCCATGGTCAGCTAAAGAATTGCGTTCTCTGAGGAACAAACAAACAAAATTCTTCATGGGAAAAATATATGGCAACTAATTCCATTGCCAATTATAACACCTTTCTTGATATCTATAATAGATTCAAAATTCTATCTGATACTTTATATAAAAATTATATTGACAGAATTAAATGACGTTCCGTGACGTTTTTATGATTTTGTTAATAGTAAACGTAGGATTGATGGTTACCCATCGGCTTTGCGTTACGAAGAAACAACATCAGATAACTCGCAGACTGTTTCCAACTTTTTTGCCACATTCTTCTCCAGAACTTACCAAAACGGGGTTTTTGAGCCAAATCAGTCAAATTCAGATAGCCTAGTTCCTCCATCTCTTTCAAATTTTGACATTAAGACCTTTGTAATAACTGAAGATATCTTAATCCCTCACCTCTTAGCTCTAAAAAATGACGTCACGTACGGCTCCGACGGAGTTCCACCAATAATATTAAAATTGTGTGCCCAAAATTTGGTATGTCCCATTTGCAAATTATTCAACTTGTCAATTCAATGTGGCTCCTTCTCCTAGCAGGTTACGAGCTAGGGTTACGAGCTAACTCAACAATCAATTATGATTACTTCCTCAACCATAAACTTATTAAAAGAACAGATCGTACTTCTGATTTGGGACTGATCCTTGATAGTTGGTTAGATTTCAAGAGTCACTACAACTCCATAATAAATAAAGCTAACTCAACTCTTAGATTTATTATGCGTTGATCAAAAAAGGTTTCTGATCCCTATATCACTAAGCAACCTTTTACTAGTTATGTAAGACCTATACTTGAATACTCGAGCGAAGTATTGTCTCCATATCGTGATATAGATATTTCACGTATTGAATCGATCCAAAAAATATTTTTTTGTTTCGCTTTACGCAACCTTGCTTGGGCTGATCCTATACGTCTTCCTCCATATGAAGTTAGACTTTCTTTAATTAATTTGAACTCCCTCCAGTCACACCGTCTAGTGGCGGATATAATATTTGTTCAGCAGATAGTTCGCGGTGATATCAACTCTTCCTCTATTCGTGAACAAGGCATAGAGAAAATCTGAATAATTTGAGATTGGTTGAGCTTTTTAATGTGTCACACCATTCTACAGACTATGGAAAATTTGATCCTATTTCGCGTATGTTAAGAGAGACTAACTCAAGGTCTGTCCTCTTTGATATTAGCGTTAACATATTAACACTGACAGCCAGACTTTATGCTCGCATGGTTAATTCTCGTAGTCTGCATGGTTAGTCTGTCATTTTTAATCTAACTTACATGATAGTTTCTTTGCTTTTTTTCTTGTTTCTTATTACCATTAACATCATTACTAACAGTGGTAATGACCAATTAAATATCTCAGTATCATCATTTACTAACATACTATACTAATATATTAACATGCTAACCCTTGTAAATGATGACTTTTTCAGTTAATTCTGATAGTTCACTAAATGAACAATATAACTGATGCTTGGTTTAAGCAAATGTTTGATACAAAATAATTCATACATTTGGGCTGCAGGCCCTCCAACAGCACTAGGTTATTTAGATAATGGGCAAAACGGAGGTATTCGTATCATCAACGACCCCAGCGTAACTTCAATACTCACTCCACTCAGCCAACTTCGCACAGTTGGATCACTAACCTTGTTTTATACATATCTTGTAGGGATTAACACCAGTTCCAAAGAAATAAAACAGTTAATGTCTCGACTCATAGTTTTCCAACGAGAAACAAGGATGGTAACAGAAGCTTATCCCTAGCATGTAGAGTTATCATGTAGAGCTAACATGTAGAGTTATCAAGATGGATGGTGGATTATTTCCATAAGAAATACAGCTTATGGAAATTCGTTTGTCATGCACACGTCTTGTTTGTGAAACCATATACCATCACATGTGTTTCCTAAAGTTGGTAATTCATATTTGTTCGATTTACTTAAGTTTAAGAAGAACATTAACACCTTTCTTCAAAATATCCCTCCAATTTTCCTACCTAACCCCCATAATCCAAAATTTCCCAATTCCAATTTCCCCAATCATCCTTCTCACATTGCTATTTCCAAAACCAAACTGTACATTTGTATTAAAGATTCCATCCTAAAGTTTGGTTTTAAAAGGGGCATGGTTTTAGTTGGTTAAAGTCCAACCTCATCCTGAGAAAACACGTGCAGTTCCTCTTGGTGACTTTCGAGTTTTCCACCAACCCTCGTAAAAAAAATATATATATATTATGTATTAGTGTTGTATCGTTGCTCATAACTCTTCTCAAAAACTTATTAATGACAAGCATTGATGACGAATGGCATAATATTTCCTTGTTTACCAAATTGCCAATACATAATTTTTTGGAGCTTGGCTTTTGTTTAAATTGATTAGATAAAACAAAACTTTGTAAATCTGTGTGCGAATAAATTTATTACTTAAATAAAATAATGTAACACGTTGTAAATGCTATATGCAATTAAATTTATTAAATAAAATAACATAAAGCATTGATTTAAATTTTATAATAGAATAAAGTCCTCACAGCATATCATATTTGGGGGCCTCGGTGGCCTAGTGGGTAAGAGCGTATAAAGTACGTTGTAAACACCGAGGGAGTGTGGGTTCGATCCTTACGACAGAGAGTTATCACTTTTGGTATCCCTTTTTTATATGAGCATGAAACATCTGTAGAATATAATATTTATCTGTGCTTATAGTATATGTATGTCATAACTTTTATAAGGAAGTTTTTATACCCGTATGAACTATGTTCAAGGGTATAATAAATTTGCCATTACGTTTGTGACACCTTAAAGGAGCCGAGCTAGATATAGTGTCAAAGGTATGGATCTGCTCAGAATCGAATTCTGAGTCGATTAAGCCATGTACGTCCGTCCGTCCGTCCGCACGATAACTCAAAAAATATAGGAGCTAGGAGGCTGAAATTTTTTTTACGTCACTTTTGCAAAATTGTTAGTTTTGGTATTCAAATCCAACATTTTCGGTCGGCGGGTTCGAGTAGCTGCCATACAACTTCTTTCTTTATATAGAAATAACTCGGTATCTATTCAAGCTAGGTTTCTGAAATTTTGCAGATGATGATCAAGTTTTATGGCAACAACTTCTGTAAAATTTGGTTGTGTTGGTGCGGCGGGTTCGGGTAGCTGCCATACAACTTCTCCTTTTAAATGAGAATAACTCAGTGTTTATTGAAGCTAGGAATCTGAAATTTAGTAAAGAGGTGTCGAGGTACATGCCAACAACTTTTGTAAAATTTGGTTGGTCTAGAGCAGCCGGTTCAGGCTTCTTGCACCTCTTGGAAGTTAATAAAGCTAGGAGTCTGAAATCTTGCAAATGATGATCAAGTTTTATGGCAACAACTTCTGTAAAATTTGGTTGTGTTGGTGCGGCGGGTTCGGGTAGCTGCCATACAACTTCTCCTTTTAAATGAGAATAACTCAGTGTTTATTGAAGCTAGGAATCTGAAATTTAGTAAAGAGGTGTCGAGTTACATGCCAACAACGTTTGTAAAATTTGGTTGGTCTAGAGCAGCCGGTTCAGGCTTCTTGTACCTCTTGGAAGTTAATAAAGCTAGGAGTCTGAAATCTTGCAAATGATGATCAAGTTTTATGGCAACAACTTTTACAAAATTTGGTTGTGGTGGTGGGACGGGTTCGGGTAGCTGCCATACAACTTATCCGGTTAAATGAGAATAACTCAGTGTTTATTGAAGCTAGGAATCTGAAATTTAGTAAAGAGGTGTCGAGTTATATGTCAACAAGTTTTGTAAAATTTGGTTGGTCTAGAGCAGCCGGTTCAGGCTTCTTGCACCTCTTGGAAGTTAATAAAGCTAGGCGTCTGAAATCTTGCAAATGATGATCAAGTTTTACGGCAACAACTTCTGCAAAATTTGGTTGTGGTAGTGCGACGGGTTCGGGTAGCTGCCATACAAAATCTCTTTTTAAATGAAAAGAACTCAGTGTCCGTCCGCACGATAACTCAAAAAATAGAGGAGCTAGGGGGATGAAAATTTTTTTACGTCACTTTTGTAAAATTGTTAGTTTTGCTATTTAACTCCAGCATTTTCGGCCCCCGGGTTCGAGTAGCTGCCATACAACGTCTTTCTTTAAATGGAAATAACCCAGTGTCTGTTCAATCCAGGTATCTGCAATTTTGCGAATGATGATCAAGTTTTATGGCAACAACTTCTGCAAAATTTGGTTGTGGTGGTGTGACGGGTTCGGGTAGCTACCATACAACTTCTCTTTTTAAATGAAAATAACTCAATGTCCGTCCGCACGATAACTCAAAAAATGAAGAAGCTAGAAGGCTGACATTTTGTATACGTCACTTTTGCAAAATTGTTAGTTTTGCTATTTAACTCCAGCATTTTCGGCCCCCGGGTTTGAGTAGCTGCCATACAACTTCTTTCTTTAAATCGAAATAACCCAGTGTCTATCCAATCTAGGTATCTGAAATTTTGCGAATGATGATCAAGGTTTATGGCAACAGCTTCTGCAAAATTTGGTTGCGGTGGTGCGACGGGTTCGGGTAGCTGCCATACAACTTCTCTTTTTAAATGAAAATAACTCAGTGTCTATTGAAGCTAGCTATCTGAAATTTAGTGAAAAAGTGTCGAGTTGCATGCCAAAAACTTTTGTAAAATTTGATTGATCTAATGCAGCCGATTTAGGCTTCTTGCATTTCTTGGAACTTAATGAAGCTAGGCGCAATAGATTCGGGTAGCTGTCATACAACTCCACAATTTACATAAATATATCTCTGTAGTTCGGTACTAAAACATCTGAATGTTTTTAAAAGATGATCAAGTTTTATAATAGGATATATTACGTTCATACGGGTATCCCAGAGTTGACACAGTCTACTCTACTGCACTCTTCCTCGTTTTAATATACATATAAGAGAAGTCGACCAATATTCAATAAGTGTATTATATTTGAAATGTTTTTCTTTACATATATTTTAAAATTTGTAAGAAAAACATACAAAATACTTTTTATATAAATTGCAAATTAAATCAAATTCAGCGTTGCTGATGGTGAATATTGAAAACAGAAAACAAAATTCGGTAATATTGCTATCGTGTTTATGACATTACAAAATTAATTTACAGAATTTAGTTAATTACATTAAGAGGAAGAACACAGTTGACTTTGTCAACTCTTTTCAGTATTTTAAAATGATTTGGTTTAATAATTTCTAGAACTATGGTATGTAATATATTCGAGCTATATGTTTATACATTTTTTAAAAGCAGATTCTAGCCTTCCACATAACGATTATCAATTCAAAACTTTTTCAAATATGATTTTTTTTTTTTTTAGTGGTGCATTTCTTTGCCACATAAATGTGAACAGGAAATTACATAGCCTTTCTTTTTCAGGCGTGACTGTAAATGTCGTAAGGGGAAATAACTTTCTGTTCAATAACTTTCATATCGAAATATTGTGTACCTAAAAATAAATAATTATTAATAACAAATATCGTAAATAAAATTACCTATAATACATGTTCCTGAAATACTCTATAGCACTTATATACATTTTTTTTTATGTTATATCGTTATATCGAAATATCTGCCGATATTTTTAAGACCCTTTTGCTTTTAGCTTGTCGGCCATCTCGGTACAAATATTCAATTATAATTATATTTAATATTTTGTTTACATTATTTTATTATATTTTATATATTATATTTGAGCCCGAGACCTTTCGCCTGAAAGACCTGTGACTTACGCACTGCACCATTGTCAGATACTTATATAAAATATTAATATATATCACTGAAAAATGATAATAAAGAGTTAAGAGATAAAGTTGAACATAATTCTATTGAAATAGAAAAGATGAAACAAAAAGCTTATGTAACAAATTGCAATTTACTGGAATAGAGGATATAACTGGCATTTCAACAACTGAGCAAATCATAACTCAAAAGTCTTGGTATGGATTTGAAAGCGGAGCATATAAAATATTGTTATAGAAGTAAAAAAAATATATCTAAAAATTCAGGTGAGCCAGAAAAAGTAATAGTAGAATTTAGTAATATAGAGATATAATATAAATCAAATAATGAATAAAAATAAAGAGAAAAAGAAAAATTAAATATGGATATTTTTAAACTATTCCAAACCAATATTCATAAATGAAAAATTAACCTCGTATTTCAGTTTGTTATTTAAAAAGGCTAGGGATATGAAAAGGGAAAAACAAATAAAGTTTGCATGGATTAAAGAAGGCAAAATATTGATAAGGAAATCAGAAAATAGTAAAATTATCAGAGTTCTGACTACAACTAATTTAAATGCTAAATAAAGATAATGTAGATTTTTTTTTACCACTGCAGATCCGTGTAAAAGAGGTTTGTGATTATGTATCACAAATTAATTTTCAAAATAAAGATTCACTCAAAATACTTTATTTAAATGTCAGAAGTTTAAAGAATAAAATAGAAGATATATCACTTATTTTAGAAAGTTTGAAAACAATTGTGCACTTAATTGTATTAACTGAAACTTGGTTGCCCGAGGATGATACTAGTTTAGGTAATTTAGTTAACTATAATAATGTATTTTCATGCAGAACAACTCGTAAAGGAAGTCGAATTGCTATATATATTCAAAAAACACTTATTTACAAAATACAATATTTTTATTCAGATGAACACAACAATATTATTAATATAATTGTTAAATTTAATAAAAATGAAATGCTTGTCTCCGCTATATATAGACCACCTGAAAAAAATTGGGAAAATATAAATAAATTTAATAAAATATGGGAAGATAATTTAGTAAATACTTCGCAATACGAAACTTACTATTTGGTGACTTCAATTATAATATTAATAGTGTTACTATTAATATTATTATAATATAGTAAAACAAAAGTTAAGAGAATGTCCAATAGTATTTACGTCAAATAATGTGAATAATAAATATGATCAATTAAAAGAAAGTTTACAATTACATATATAGTAAAACAATAAAGAGAACACAAAAAGAAGTACCATCTTGGTTTTATTTTGAGTGTAAGAGAGCAAATAATATAAAAAATTATTGGCATAGAAAATGTATAAAAATTTATGACAATGATTATATTAAACAAGAGTTTAAGTTTGGTGTAATAATTACACTACTATTAAACGTAAGAAACAAAGTAATTACGATCAAAATATTTTTCAGAACTCTGAAGGAAATTCCATGAGAACTTGGAAACATATAAAAAACATAATAAATGTTAAACCTAAGTACCAAAATGAATTTTTCCATGAACAGAATGCGAATGATAAAAATAAATTAACCAAACTTAATGCATTTAATAAATATTATGCCAATGTTGGAAAGAATTTAGCTGAAAAATTTAATATGATATACTTACCAAAACTAAGAACAACGTCAAAATTCAAATTTAAGTATATATCTGTAAATGAAACTGAAAAATTAATAAATAATTTAACCAATACTTCTTCAACTGGTTTTGATGGAATTCAAACGAAAATTATTAAGAATTGTCAAGATGAATTATTATCAAATATAAAAAATTTAAATAATATATAAATGATCAACTGAGTTCTTATACTTAAGCAAATATAAGCTAATGGATAAACAGCAATATGGATTTAGAAGTTGCTCCAACACGAATGTTGCATTGTTTGCTTTGATAACTGAGATACAAGAAGGGGTAAGCAAAAAGCAGAAAGTGGCAGTAGAATTTCTTGATTTGGCCAAAGCGTTTGACTCAGTGGACAGAAAAATACTATTACGTGTACTATTTGAATGCGGAGTACCTATATGAAAAAGAGAAAACTTATAAATGGTTCAAGAACTATTTATCTGGGAGAAAACAATATGCCGAATGTGAGCAGCACAGAAGTAATATTGAAGATGTAGAATTTGGAGTTAATCAAGGTAGCTCTTTGGGTCCTACGCTATTCGCATGTTACATTAGCAGTATTACTCAACTTCGGATTAAAAGCAAAGCTTTTATTTATGCAGATGACATAGCGATTATATTCAGAAATAATAATTACACTGGACTGGAAAAACAAATAAATAAAGATCTAAAAATAGTTAGTAAATGGATTGAAATCCATAAGCTCATGGTGAATAATAAAAAAACAAAATACATGATAATTAAAAATCAACCATCATCAGTAAAAATAAATATTGTTTACAGTGATATTGAGACAGAAGATGTTGCAATATTCAAATATGTACTTAGGAATATATATTGATGCCCAATTAAATTGGAACTACCAATCGAATACCAATCGAACTACCAAAAAAACGAGACGTATTGCAAAAGTTTTCAAGTTAGTTGAGAGAAGAGTACATGAACAAAAAATATTAATATTCTATTGCTTATTTCACTCCAACATTTCTTATGGAATTATTGTTTGGGAAAATACTTACCTGAAGAATATGGCTAAATTACAAATAATACAAAATAAAGCAATTAAAATTATCTATGTAAATATGGAAACAACGTTCTTCGACCATAGAAATACACTAGCTTTGGAATACTACCACTAAATCTACTTAAGAGAATGATACAAGCAATGCAAATTCATAATATGAAAACAAAAAAAATCAAATCAAATATAAATATAATTCAAAATTGTGAAATACATAATTACAATACTAGAACTTCGAATAGTATACATTCACACAAGTCAGAAACTTTTAATATAGCAATTAAGATTTATAATGAATTAGCATTAGAGTTAAAGATTAGGAATGATAACAATATGAAGACTAAAATGAAAGAACACTTTTTTTAACATTCTAACTTTTTAATAACATACATAATGATATGTAGCTTAATATAGTGTTCTGTTATCTGTAAATCTGTTATCTTAGTATATTTTTTGTTTTCAATTTTTATGATTTTTTATATTTTATTATTTTTTTATTTTTGATATTTCAATGTATTTAGGTGAATTAATAGAGTAGTAACATTCAACAATTAGCTATATTATATAAAATTATATTATGAATTATGACAAATCACTATTTCAACTAGTTATTGTTATGTAAATATAATATTATATTTAAATTTTATACTTGTATTATTGATATATTTTTGTTTACAATTTTGAAAACATTTGAATTCACAATATCTCAATTTTTGTTTTTGTTACTTTACTTTTGTCTATATGAACAAATTAAAAAAAAAATGTATATAGGTACTCTGTATGAGCTGTAAGCTCTTTTAGAGAAATGAATTAAATAAATGAATAAATAATAAATACTAAAAATTAAAAAAAATGTGCAAATGTCAATTAATAGAGATGATATATGTGTCATGTACGCCATAACCCAAGAAACATCTGCACATTAAAAGATAGGTATATGCAAAATCGCAGTGACATTTTGCGGAAACATTTGGCGTCGTCTTTTCCACAAGACGTGAAATATGGAAAATTATGTGGAAAACCTACAGCAGACAGGTCATCTTGCTTAGTGAACTAAATGACTCAAGAAACTGAATCACAGCCTCGGATACTAAATATTGATAACCCGGTAACAACCATTGGTTTGAAAACAAGGACGAGAATTGGACAATGGAATGTTCGTACTCTAAAAAAACCGTCTAGATTAGCACAAGTAAAAAAAGAAAGAATGAAATATGAAATTTAAATTCTACATCTAAGCGCAGTAAGATGGGCAAATACAGGGGAAATTACTACAACTAAAGGTAGCAAAATGATATACAGTGGTTCCGAAACTGGTAGTGAAAGTGGGGTATGGATAATTATAGATAAATCAATAACCAAAAGTCTAATGAAATGGGCCCCCGAATCAGACAGAATAATAACGGCCATTTTTCAAACAAAAATAAGGAAGATATCAATCATGCAATACTATGCCGCTCATGCAATACTATGATTCTGGCAATCTGGCAATTTCCAGATAGGCTAACATGAGACCAAGCTGACAACATTTGTATCAGCAACAAATGGAGACAATTCCTACTAGATGTGAGAACCTGGAAAGGTACAGACGTTAATAGCGACTGTTTTCTACTCACAAGAGACATAAAGTTAAGGCATGCTGCAACTCATAACAATACGAAGTCAAGGAAAAGAATAATTAATACTCTGAATTTAAAATCCAAAGTTAGAAAGAATGAATTTGTATCAAAAATCCAGACCACATGAAGAACAATATGGTTTTGAAAACGACTCCAATACTTGAGCAGCATGTTTCAGTTTAACGAACTTTATAACAAATAGCATTGACAATGGTAAATTTGTAGCATGCATTATAAAAAGCTTTTGACTGTGTTGGCTTCACTTGGACGGACTTAAGTTTTTTCATATCTTATTTAACTGATAGGATACAAAGAGTCAAAATATTAAATTATCTTGGCGATTATCTTAAAATTAAAAAGGTGTCCCGCAAGGGTCTATCCTAGGAGCGGACATTTTTAAAATCTACATTGATGGCATATCCCGGTTAAACCTTAAAGGCTCAATTCAACTGTATGCTAATGATGCAGTTATAAAATATTCTACAACTACTGAAGGTATATTGAGAACGATTTAAATACAATTGAACTCTGGATTATTAACCACAAATTAAGCTTAAATATTCAAAAAAAACCAAGATCCTTTTATTAGGCAACAAATCATATAGCTCATCAAACTTCTACTACAAAACACAAGTCATCGAATCTGTAGATAACTTTAACTATCTGGGTTTGATTATCGATAACAGATTGAAATGTGCTGGTCATGTGCACCACATTATTAACAAAATATCACCCTATCTTTTTTTATTACATAGACTACGAAAATTAATTTCCACGGATGCATTATATTCAATATATTCCTCATTTATAATGTCACATATTGTTTATCTAAATCCAATATGGAATGGAGCTAATCAGCGAACATTAAATTAGCTTGAAATTATTCAAAAGAAAGCAATGAAAATAATTCACTTTTAGTCCCGTATGTACCACACAAATTTACTATATTCTGATAGATATCTGAGTTTCACAAATGTTTGTAAACGGGAATTATACCTAACTGCGTTCAAAATTATTAATAAAAGAATCAAACACAATTTCATATTAAATAGATTGATTGACATACATACGCACAACACGCGGAATAAAGCAAATTTTTATCTCCCATTATTTAAAACAAATTAGCAGAATAATAATAGTTTGTATAAGTGTTTGAAATTATTTAATGAATTGCCAATTGAACTCAAACAAATCGATTCAATTAGAATCTTTAAAACATAAATAAAAAATTCATTCTGAGTACTTAAACAACAAATAGAATAAAATAAAATTAAATGAAATGAAAAATAAGAAACAATGAATTATGGAAATGAATAATTGGTAGTTGTAAATATTTTTAAATTTTTAAATAAATATGTATCGAAATTCTATATATTTAAGTTGTAAATTAAACTCATGCTTAAAATTAAATTTATTTACTTAGACAAACTTCTTTAATTTAATTTATTTAGAAGACAAACTATAGAATAAAATTAATGTTCTTATTTCTAATGCATGTTTATTTAATCATGCGGATTGCAACGTGATCGTATAAACATGCATTTTATACATCTTACCTTTAATACTGTACCTAAACGATCAATTCAGGTGATAAAACTGCTGTGTATGCGCTTTTTGTCAGCCAGACAGTTTTTTTCTTATGTTACATCTCCATCTTTTAAGAGTTTGCAGTCTCTGCAAATGGATCGAGATCTTTTGAAACTTTCTTAATTTCTTTTAATTGCAATTTTGATTGATCGTTTAGTTCAATATTAGTGGTAATAGATTTATTTTTTTTTCTTAACATCTTGACTAAAATTATTATGATAGCAAAAGTAGTATGATAGCAATACTTATAACTAGAGTTGTATACGTTACAGTTTTATGCTTATATTCTATAAATTCTATTTGCTCTCTATTTTCTATTGTATTTAAATGTAATTTTTCTAAAGTTAAATTGTTTATATTTTTTGTCAATTTATGGTTATATATTGGAATTATGTTACTTTGTATAAATTTTTCTATTTTGTTACTAAAAGAATAATTACCAATCTTAATTTCACAATCTTTAAATTTTATTACGTTATTATGTTCTATAGCTAATTCTTGAGTGATACAATTTTGTTTTAATTTGGTTAAAGCGAAATTTTTTGTTATTATTAAATTATCAAATATTTTCTCAATTGAGGTTACATTATTGTATTTAATTGAACAAACGTTATTTTTTATTAAATAAATTTTTAATGCAATAATTGCCATAAGGCTGTAATGTATTTTTTTTTTTGACCAAGACACCTTCGGTATGCTTAAAAACGATATTACCTTCTATAATAATTTGAATGTTATCCGAGTATAATTGCTCCGAATTTTCTGTTAGATTCACTAGATGCAATATTTTTCTAAAGGAATTTACAACTAATATTTCCTCTAGTTTAAAAAGTGCATACCCATTTTCCGTATTATGAATTAGCATTAGAATCAGTATAAGATGCAGCATATAAAATAGAAAACTTAATTTTGATATTTATATTTATATTTCATTTGTGTATTTGTGTATTTAGTATTTCTCTTATTACTAGTATCTATAGTATAATTATTATCTATTCTAAATTTATTTAATTTTTTTAATTTTGGTTTAATTTTTTCGATTTGCATATTTTTAACTAAATTTGTTAACTGATAATTAGCGTTTTTATCTTTATTTAATTTACTAATTCTATTTATTTTCTCTATTCTATATTTTTCCGCTTGTGTTTTAATGTCAATCCATAGTTCTTTATCATATCATAGTTCTTTATCAAAAAATCAAATGGACGTAGTCCAGTTGTAGAGTGAATTTTATTATTGTACGTTATTATTATTTTATGTTCTTTACAGTCTAAGTTTTCGTTTATATTTGTTAAGTCCGCTTCTAGTAATCGTAGGTGCTCGTTTAGAGTACCGTGTAACTTCTCTATGCCTGAGTTACTGGTTTTGTTATAGGCGGTTGTTGTATATCTGTTTATTTCGTTTTCTCGTAGAAATAGCTCCACTGTACTATGTAGTATATATCTTTCATTGTCGTAATAACAGCTTTTTCATTTTACCTAAAATGAAAAATCTTGCACTGTGAACTGTTCCTGTAGTCGACATAATTTCATTACCATTGCTATTATTATTCATATTAGTATCACCTACAGACATGACTTCAACGTCCCAGCTGGCAATGTCACTATAATTGTCTAATTCGTTATTTAATATTTCATTTTCTTCATTTAACGGTGTTGTCTTAAGATCACACGATTTTTGTTCGTCTTTGTTTATGTATCGACTTAGTTCATCCGCCACATAATTTTCTTTACCTTTCAAGTAGTTGTTATGTTACCATACAACTGGTCTATGGTCAAGGTAAGTTCTAAATTATTTTACTGACCATACGATTGCCAATAGTTCTTTCTCAATCGTTGAGTACCTAATTTCATGGTTGTTTAAGGTGCGTGACGCGTAACAAATTGGGTGATTGTTCTGACTTAAGACGGCTCCCAACGCATATTGAGAGGCATCGGTTGTTAAAGTGAAAGGTTTATTAAAATCGGCACGTTTTAAAATAGGGTCGTTCATTAATAATACCTTTAATTTATTGAAAGCACTAATATACTCTTTATCCCAAACATTTACTTTTACATTTTTTTTCAAATACTCGATTAGGGGGTACGCTACTCTAGAGTAATCCTTGATGAAATTTCTGTAATACCCTGTGATCCCAAAGAATTGCTTTATCTCTTTTATGTTCCTTGGTAATTTTATTAGTTTAATCGTTTCTACTTTACTTTCATCAGACTTAATACCATTGTTAGTTACTATGTGCCCCAAAAATTTTGTGGATTCATTAGAAAAGTGGCATTTGTCAATTTGTATTTTTAGATTAAAGTCTTTTAATTTTTGAAAAATTTTACGAATTGATACTAAATGTTCACTAAAACTTATGGAAAATATAAGAATGTCTTGCATATTCTGAATTGGGAATTTGTCATCTATCGTTTGATCATTTAGTCTTCGATAGTCGACAACTATACGCCATTTTTGCTGTCCACTGTTATCTACTTTCTTTGGGACCACCCATATTGGAGAATTATATGGGCTGTTGCTTGGAACAATTATTTTTTGTTCCAGCATTTCCTCGATCTTTTTTTCGACTTCATCGTGGAAGATTTCGGGGTATCTATACAATTTATTACAAATAGGAATGTCATTCTTGGTTATTATTCTATGTTTAATTATATTCGTAAATGATAAATGATCACCATCTTTATGAAATATTTCCTTATACGAATATAAAAGTGATTTTAATTTGGCCATGTCATCATCGTTTAAGTGGCTCGCAAACATTTTTCCGACGTTTGTTGTCGGTTTATTTCACTATTAAAAATTTCTAAAGATTTAACATTATAATATTGATTCACATAATTCTCCTCGTTTCTATTTAGAAATATTGGAATGCTAGCTTTATTTGTAATTAATAATTTATTCTAATAGTTAATAATAGCATTCAATTTTACCAACAAGTTATTTGCTAATATACCATCGTATTCATTATGAAAGTTACATTCTAAAAGAGTTGCAATAATGGTTTGGTTCGTTAAATTCTATAAATAATGGGACTTTGTATTGAGTATTTATTTGAAGGTTCCGGTTTAGTACCTTAAGCATGTAAGAAGGACAAGTTATTTTCCATTTTGGGTTACAAATATTAGGATTTATTATGCTGGATTCAGCACCAGAATCTATAATAAATTTAAATTTCCTTACGGGTGTATTTATTATTAAATAGGGTAGTTGTTTTTGTCCCTCTATATCAACATTTTGTAATTGGGTATTTTCATTTGTGGCAATGTCCATGGCATGGTAATGGTAAAAAAATTATCAATAGTTGAATCATTTTGTGTATCAATGTTTGTTTAGAATCACTTTCATTATGATTTCTGATAAGAGTGGCTTTTAGATCAACCCATGTTTCGGGTTCACCGTTAATAATTAGAGTTCTGCAATTTAAGCTACTTGATGCTAGTTTAAATTTTTCTGATACACTTAAGTTATCCATAATTATATTACAATGAAAAAAAATAAAAAAATTACAAAAAAAATTTGGTTTTTTTTTTATTACTCTAAGCTAATTTTAATTAATTTTTGTTTTCCAATTTATTTTTGCTTTTAACAATTAAATAAAATTTAATTTAACTTAACTTAATTAACTTAATTTAATTTAACTTATAATTATTATTCTTATAAAAATGTAGTACTTCCGTTAATGTTGTTCCCTAGATGAATTGCCAGATATATATATGTACAGGACTCGTCTCGCTGACAGTAGAAATTGATTTTTGAAGTTCTTTTATTTATTTAAAACAGTGAAAATTTATTGTTTTAAAATTAAATAATGTTTTTTTTTTTTTAAGTTATAGAATTTTTTTTGGTTTTTGTTATAGAATTTTATTTATTTTATTCAATACACTTTTACTTTATCTGTTCTTGTTTTTGTTTTTTTTTTGGAAAACAGTTCAAATTTATTTTATTTTATTTTTAAAATAAAATTATTTTTAATTGTAGTTTATTTATGTAATATTCAGTTTTTGTTTTACTATTTTTCTTTTGTTGTTTTATAGTTAATGAATTTGATTTAATTGATTATTAGAATATTTTAACTGTAAAATTTGTTTATTACACTGTAACTGTTATTATAAAAATTTTAATACACTGTAACTGTATTATAAAAAATTTAATACACTGTAACTGTATTATAGGTTGTTTACCGACTGCGCCATTTAAGTTTTAAATTAAACTCATGCTTCTTTTATTTAATTTATTTATTTGTAGCAATAGTATCGCTTAGAAGACAAACTATAGAATAAAATTAATGTTCTTATTTTTAATGCATGTTTATTTAATCACGCGAATTGCAACGTGATCGTATAAACATGTATTCTATACATCTTACTTTTAATACTGTACCAAAACGATCATTTCAGGTGATGAAACTGCTGTGTATGGGCTTTTTGTCAGCCAGACAGTTTTTTTCTTATGTTACAATATTTTTTTTTAATTTAGTTAACTTAGTTTGATAGTAATTAGCTTCTTTTTTTTGTTTTATTAACATACATAATACACTAAATTTGTATTTCATACTTTTGAATTATAAGATCGGACGGTTTAGGCTAAGATCTAAAAATAATATGTTAGTTTTAAGTTAATGAAACGCTATTTAGAATTGTATATTTATATTACTATTGAAACAAAGAAAAAAAAAAAAGCTTTCTTGGTACGTACGTTGAAATTAAATATGTATGTGCTAGCCAAAATTAAAACAATAACCATAAATAGATTAAACCGTCTTTACTTTATAAATGTACAATTATAATGAACTGAAAAACAAGGCAGTAAGTAAAACCAAAAGTTTTTAAAGTCGCACATTTTAAAAAAAGTAATATAATGGTCAAAATTCAAAAAAAAATTTGAGCAATATAATGGTCAAATTGTGTATGGTTTATAAAATGAAAAAATAAGTTAAAACTATTTAAGAATTTGTTGCATAATGAACAAATTAATGTTCTAAATTGTTTGAGTAATTGGTAGGTACTTACTTTTTAATAATGTAGACAGCAGCTTTTAATTTTCAAAATTCTTTAAGTTTTTTCCCTCAAGAAACCTTATATAATTAATTTAATAAAAGAATATTTAAAGGGTATTATAAAATAAATATCCCCTCTCTGGCCTAACGGCTTTCTCGGGTTCGATTCCCGATGGGGGATACCTTCATATAGCAATTAATATTAGCATAATCCTCATATCAAGTAATTTTCATATATATATTATAACGAATTTTCAATTCACATCTATAACTCACAGATACAATAATCTCAAAATAACCCTCATACCAGAATAACCAATATACATAACTATTTTCACTTTATAAATATAACTCACAGATATAATAACTTATCAATAATTAATAATTCAATAACACAATATAACGCACAAATAACTTATATTCCTAGCAAACACTAGGATAGGTTGCAATAGGCCAATCCCCTATTCAGCTTAAATTGAAAAGGATTAAAGAAACGGAAGCAAGAAGCCTCCGATATAATAGATTTGGAAATACGGCAATGACCTTTGGCATGAATATAAGGACACGAGTAGGACAATGGAATGTTAGGACACTTAGAGAAGCATCCAGGCTTGCGCAATTAGAGCAACAAGCGGTTGCATATAAGATAGGCATATTAGACATAAGTGAGCTTAGATGGAATGGAAGTGGTGAAATGAAATCGGCAAACAGCAACATTCTTCTGTACAGCGGCAAAGAATCCAGAGGAGAAAGTGGTTTTGGAATACTAATTGAGAAAACCATAGTTAATACGCTAATCTCATGGAAAGCTGTATCAGATAGAATTATTACGGCTCGGTTTAGCGGCAGAGTCAGGCATTTTTCGGTCATTCAATGTTACTCCCCAACTGAAAGCACAGAAGATGACAAGAAAGACGATTACTATAGCCAACTAAGCTGTGTTTTAAATGATATCAGCAGGGGCGATTTGGTAATCCTGATGGGTGATTTCAACGCGCAAATTGTAAGCAATAACGTCAACCTAGAAAACACAATAGGGAAACATGGTCTGGGAATACGTAACAACAATGGTGATGGACTGGTAGAATTATGTCATACCAATCCGTTGTACATAGAAGGCACACTGTTGCCCCACAAAGATATACACAAATACACATGAGTCTCACCTGGTGGTAGAACAAAGAACGAAATTGACCATATATGCGTCAGTAGAAAATGGAAAAACTCATTGCAAGATGTAAGGAATAGAAGAGGCGCTGATATACAGAGCGACCATGAGCTTATAACAGCTGACCTGAAGATTTGGCTAAGGCGTAATACTACCAACACGCAGAAGTCCAAAGCCAAATTGAACTTAGACCAGCTCAGAAACCCAGCAGCAAAATCTAATATCATAACGGCTATCGAGCAAACTGTATCAGAAACCATGCAGCAGTCATGGGAGGAAAAAGCTAAAGCCATACGACAAAAATCAGTAAACGTCCTAGGCACACGTCAGAATAATAGAAAACCATGGATCTCTAACCACACATGGAACCTGATCAAACATAGGCAACAACTAAAGAACCAAATGAATACTGATAACTCTATCTCGCTAAAGCAGCAGTATCAGACCCAGAGCAAACTAGTTAAGAAAGGAGTCAGGGCTGATAAGAGAAAACACATTGAGAAAATGACTAGAGAAGCAGAAACAGCAGCTGGCAAGAATGATATAAGATCAGTACACAATATCGTAAATAGCCTTACAAGCCATTCTCACAGAGTTAACCGCCCTATAAAAGATCGAAACGGCAACACTCTAATCAACGTTCAAGAACAAACCCAGCGATGGAAAGAACACTTTGAGGAAATAAGCAACATTCAGCCGACACACAGCCCTCAATGGGAAGTAACCACCTATAACTTCAGTGAAGAAAACATCGCCATTCTCAGCTCAGCAGTCAGCTCAAGTGAGATACTAAAATCAGATCCACAATTATCAGCAAAACTCATCCACCCGCATATAACAAGCGCTTGGGCATCAGAAACAATACCATCATCATGGAAAAAATGGAAAAAATTACATTACTGAATACGATATATAAAATCATCACAAACATTATTGAGAATTGACTCCAAGAAGAGGTGCAGAAAACGCTAAGAAACGAACAAGCTGGTTTCAGACCGGGTAGAAGCTGTCTCGATCAAGCCAACACACTAAGAATAATAGTGGAGCAATCACACGAATGGCGATCACCGCTATGTCTGGTCTTCATTGACTTTAAGAAGGCATTCGACTCTATACAAAGAGAAGCCATATGGAAAGCCCTTGTGAACAGAAATATACCAAGGAAAATCGTGAATATAATTTGTGCTCTCTATGATAACGCCAAACTCTCGGTATCGCATAGTGGAAATATCAACGATCTATTCACAACGAATGCAGGAGTCAAACAGGGATGCCCTCTATCGCCACTGTTATTCACAATAGTCTTGGATGACATAATGAGCGAAATCAGTAACACCTGGGATGGCGTCAATTGGTCAGATGATAGGAATCTCTCTGATCTCGACTACGCTGACGACATCTGCCTCTTGTCGTACAGCCAAGCTGAAACACAGTCGAAACTGAACCTTCTACAGCAGGCGGCACGGAAAAGAGGACTCGAAATAAACATTGACAAAACTAAGGCAATGTTTATTCAATGCCCAAGCAATACCCCCATCATGTTAGAAGGTCAACACATAGATAGCGTAGACGAATTCTGTTACCTCGGAAGCATAATAACTCCTACAGGTGGTACTAGGGAAGATGTACAAAATAGAATCAGCAAGGCAAGGTCAGCATTTGGCAGACTTCGGTCTATATGGAACAGCAACCAAATATCTAGAAGAACAAAAATTAGCATATTCAACTCCTGTGTTAAAACCACTCTAACCTATGATAGTGAGTCATGGCTGCTAACCTACTCCATCAAGAATAAGGCGCAAGTCTTCATAAACAAGCACCTAAGAATCATATGCAGAATTTTCTGGCCGAACAGAATCAGCAATAAAGATCTTGGAACTTAACAAATGAAGAACCCCTAGTAAAACAAATAACCAGGAGAAGGTGGAAATGGATCGGGCACACATTGAGGAAAATGAAAATGACATAAACAGGAATCCACAAAGATGTTCTAAAGCTAGAGGTAGACCCAGAATGACGTGGAAGCGCACGTAAAGTAAGCGAAAGTGAAATAAGCAGATGCAATTTGTCCTGGAACATGATTGAAGAAAAAGCGTTAAGCAGGGAAGATTAGAAACTTCAAGTGGAAGCCCTATGCTCCCTAGTGGAGTAACAGGAAAAACAAAAAAATTATAAAATATATAACATATAATATTACATAAATAGATTTCTAGAAAATTTAGACAAAATCAACAAAAATATAAAATTAAAAAACTAATTAATGAAACATATGAATCGTCAACGTGATATGTTTAAGTTCATGTTTATTATACACATTCTGCTTTAACATGTTAAAAGTTTTGAAAGATTAGTGCTTGATTTATAACTCCCATGAAGCTCAAAAAAATTGTTTTCTTTTTATAATGCAGGGCTATTTACAGATCAGTTAGATATATTTAATTAAATATCTCTCTGTAGAACAGTGGCAAAATATGGTATGAAGACAAAGTTTTTTTTATAATTATTCAGTTTCTTTATTTTATGAAATAGTAAAAAAATTTGATAAAAAAATTTTTGGTTTTATATGCACATATTTTTATTTCAAAAGCAATAAAAAAAATTAATTCAGAACACGTGAATACATTAACACTTAAAACAAGTTCATATAAAATTTTATATAGTGTGCTTACATATACATATAGTATGTACATATTTCAATGATATTTTTTGGGAAATATATTATACATAAATTTTATATATTTCCATATATATATTATACATACATTTTATATATTGTTAAAACTTAAACACAGTATTCTTAAGATACGTAATTAGGTTATTTTAATTACTATTATGTACCTATTAGATATTTGCATTGAAAGCTTTTTATGGCATATCAAAAACAATATAGATTAAAGTAGATAGTGTTGGAAATATATTTTTACTAATAATCAGAAAACAAAAAATTGGGCAGCATATTTTTAATACATATTCGTGCGGAAATGGGTTAACGACCGTTAACAAAAATTTTGTCACAGGCTTTATTTAAAACCATAAATTCATCCTGCCAAATTAGACACAAATTAGAAACAAAACTTTTTTTTTGACAGTCTGTCGTGCCGAAGTGGGTTAATGTATCACCACAAAATTAATTGAATGAGTTTCTGCGCTAAAGTGCAATATTTGTGCAACCTTTCAATTAGTCAAACCGTTTAGGCGCGACAACAAAGAAATTAAAAACCTTCAGTGTACCATAGTAAAGAAACGGGTTAATGGATCGTAACCAAATTAACCTATAAAGCTTTTCTGCCAAAGTGCAACAGTATTGCAATTTTTAAAATAAATTGATTAAACCATTTAAGCAGGACAACAAAAAAAATTAATGAACTTTGTTCGGCTCTCGTGCCCAAACGGATTACCGGAACTTTATAAAAATTTGTCTCACGCTTTTTTTCAGATGATAAAAAAAACTGAACATAAATCGGAAACAAAAAATTTTTTTAAAGCCAGTAGTATATGGGGCACTTGGCCGTGGGAATTTTGTGCCAGAAAGAGATAGCAATAGTTTATGCAAATGAGTTCACGACATAGGTGTTTGAACTTTAAAGGAATGTTGTTTGTAGAAATATTTATGCAAATTAGATGTCGTGATTGGCGCTTGCATAATGAGTTTCCGGAAAAGTTTTTATAAATGGTATAGAAGGTTAACTAGATAATGTATTTTATATTTTTCCGGAAATGCTTTTGTAAATAATATAGAAGTTTAACAAGTAAGTGCAATGATCTGTTTTATGTTTTATATTGATCTAAAAACAGGTGTTGTACTAGAATAACATAGACTATGTAAATAATATGCAAGAATTAATTTGTTTTTTTTTTTTTAAAAAAGCTTTTACGGTATGTTTGTAAATAATAGACAAGGTAAACAAGGTAAACGTACAACAGGTAAGTGCAATAACCTTGTTGTGATAGTATTTTTTTTTTAGTAACTTTGAAGATCGACTGGTTAATGTAGAACAAGAAAGTGTAATGATGTTGTTGTTATAATATATTAACATAGATTACGGCTAAATAATAAAATTTTATTTTATTTTTTAATAAAAATATTTCACGGCCAACCGGTTATTGTAACATAATATTAACGCAAAATGCAGTTGTTATTTATAAGATAAACAAAATGCAGATATTGATTTTATAAAAGGAATTAAACTTAATTAAATTTTACGTATCTAAGTTTTAAAGTAATTTAAAGTAAAAAATGAATGTATAAAACGTAAGGAAAAAGAAGTTGTATTCAGTGATTAATTGTTATGTTTAATTGGAAAATATTTTGAAAAAATATTTTTAATATAGAACCACATATTTTTTATGTTCTTACAAATTACTTTGTATTATGCAAATTAGAAGCATATTTAAAAATGTAATAAATAATTGTAAATTAACTTTCATATAATATAGTTTTTATTTACCAAGAATTGTAATTTTAATCAAAAAATAAACATTAAAATTTATAATTATTATAAATAAATTTAAATTTACAAAGTTTTTATAGGTTTACAGGTGTTTTTACATTCGCTTAATTTTTTTTCTTTACAAATCCAAACGGTACAGAGGAACAATAGTCATTAAATTTTCTTTTTTCAACTTTTATTTTATATGTTTTAAATTCCGGTACAGTCAGAATTTGGTGTTCATCTGTTCTCCTAAAATTTTTTGATAATATACAGATACCATCCTTGTTGTTTGTTAAAATCATTTCCTTAAGTTTTTCAAAATTCATTATTTTTGAAGAATCGTAATTTAATTTTATTCCTTTTACATTACAAACAGTCGTTTCACTTTGAATATTAGTGGAAAATATCTTATAACTGTAATTTTTAGGTCCTGCACTAACAAATTCCGTAATATAGCTTCCTACTCCAAAAGACTCAAGCTCATCTGTCATATCTCCTATAAAGTTGTCAGTAGGAGGCTCGTATTCACCTTCTTTTGAAACATATATTACTGAGTCGGTATCGTAATATAAAACGCGTTTCTCTAATTTTTCAAGAAAGCTGTATAATTTTAGTCCAGCTTGTACTGTTGTATAACAGGCTATGGCAACGTTGACTGTGTTCAGAAATTCTCGTTCTTCATTTTTATATTTCCAATTTACCAAAAGTGTTTCAGAGTTAATTATCATTTTTATATTTCCAATTTACCAAAAGTGTTTCAGAGTTAATTATCATTATGTGCACAACATCTTTACTAGGATCTGTTATCAAAGAATAAAATTCTGTTGGACTTCTAATTATTATTGTTTTTGTTTGGTTTTCTTTCTGACCAAATTTCCCCCAAAATGAATTTATTGTAATTTTAGTAAAAGATCGCAAACCTGAATTTTTCACGATATTTTCAGCATTTAAGTGAATATTTTCTTGTTCAAAAAACTCTTGCACATATTTTTGTTTTGATTGTTCGTCAACACAATTTTTAGGCCAGCCGGTTTGTTTAAAATTTTATCATTTTGCTGTATTTTATAACTCCATATTTCATGTATTTCAATTATTTTATAGCCTTTCTGGACAGCTTTTATTAACTCATCTATAACCCAAGTTCCTAATAATGTTTTTTCTTCTTCCGAATGTGTGCACTCATTTTGATAGCTTTCTGAGCTACAGGTAAAACATAGTGTGAACATCAATTTATTATTTTGTTTTATTGGAAGAACTGCATGAAATAAAGAACAAAGTGGAAGAATTTCACATTTAATTAAGCCTTCAATTGTTTCTAAATTAAGTTTGGAGCATTTCTCGTGCCCAACTATAACTTCTGGATGTCCTATTGGAAATTTTCCATACTTGCACACAAAAGGGTATTAAGAACAAATATCGATATATTTTATTTTTTCTCCTTCTTTAGCTTTATAATGTAAAACTGTGTTTCCCGTTCGTCCACCGTAAAAAACATCTCGAGCATTTAAAGGAATATTTTTTAATATCGGATGAGTTGATAAATTTGACATTTCTTCATTTTCATCTATTTGTTGTCTAAAATCACATTCCCACATTTCAATAACTTCATATCCAAAATATTTTAATCGCTCTGTTTTTGCAATAGTAGATTCAAATCTAGCATCCAATGTATCAAATTCGGAAGCGCCAAGTTGTTCGTTACGTCTATATCGAAAACATTTAGGGTGTCCATGATAGTAACACGCATGAAACTCAAATATTTGTTTTGTTTCGAAACAAATTCCGTCTCCTTTTAAACCATATATAATTGCTTCTTTTTGTTTACCTGCGTGACAAATATTGATACTTCTCTGATCTTCCTCCTAAATCAGCCATTGTAGAGCAATTTTTGATTGAATATCTGTAAGTCTGTAACCACCTTTCGGTATTAGCCCAATTGTGTCTGGTTTTAAAAACTTTCTACGAAACACTAAATTGCAGGCTGATGCTATAGTAGTGGCCTCAGTAAAAGGGCACACGTTGCTTTCTTTTAACATAAGATTTCTAAATTTAATACAAGCTTCTGTTAAGATAACACATCATTTTTACAGTAATCTTCTATTTCATGCTGCATATCAAATTCAATTTGCTTGTTTTGCTCATACCAATCCAAAAATTCTTTACGTTCTACTTCTTTCATTGAATCTGGACTATAATAGTGTAGTGCAGGTAAAGGCCCAATGTAATTAGCATTTTCTCTGGTATTAAATAAATGTAGAAAGTGACCTTTTTTAACGTTAACCGGTAATTCAAAAGCTTTAGGCAGTTGAGCCAGAGCTATTGGCAAATAACTTAAAGAATCTAAAAACTTGATGTTATTTATTTTCATTTGAATGATTTTTGTTCCTCTCATAATTAATTTTGGTTCTAAATTACTTTTATTCAATAATCCATTTAAAATGAATTGATGGTCAAAGCTTTGTCCGCTATGAGCCAAAACCGCAACTTTCCTGAATTTTTTTGCCAATTTTAAAATATAATCAACAAAACTTGAAATTACATTTGTTTTTAAAATTGTTGTCCTATAACCACATTGTAAGCAAAAGTACAACTTAGACTCATCTATGCAACAATGGCATCTTGTTGATATAACACACAGGTTTGGTTCATGTAATTTAACGTCGTGACTTTGCTTTTGGTACAGTGTTGTTTCCTGCATTGTTTCTAAATCAAAAGATACAAAAACAAAATTCTCGACATTTGGCGTTCTTGCATCAACATTAATGAAACAAAAATGATTTCTTTTTGCAAGTTTGTAACAATGTTTGCAAAAAATAGAATTGCCTGTGTGTAAAGAAACAGTTGAATATAATTTAAAGCATTTTAAGCATTTATGAACTTGTGAACAAATAGTCTTAGAGTGGTTTCTAAAGCAATTTTCTCCTCTAAAAGGGCGCTTACATTTGTTACACGATACATCTACAGGTATTTGGTTACACAGGGAAGATTGTTGACAACAACGACATTTACCACCACATTTATGAGAATTTTTATTGTTGTAACTCACATTGCATTTTTCACAATAATAACTTGAGCAGAAAACTGATGTAATCACGTTAAAATGGTTATTGTAATAATACAAATTGCCAATTCTCTTGCCATTGTTTTGTCCATTAAAGATAATACTTTTATTGTCGCCATAACTGTACACTACAATATTGTACTGATCCCAAAAATAATCCTATATTTTTTTTAATTCTCGAATTTCCGCGCTCTTTGTTATATCTGCTTGGGTTTTGTGCACTAGCTCATTCGCTAAGATCGTTTGCAATTTTTGATTGTTATCTCTTATATTTTTTGTAATTGACGTCTTTGTTGGCAAAAGCTTTGCCAACAACTACAGACCGATACAAACATAGATTGCCCTTGTTTTTAATAGTCACCACTCCTTTTCGTTTCAAGCTATCTTCTTCAAACGTAAAATATTTTTTACCTCGGCCGGTTCCTGTGCACAGATTAACTATCGTAGTAGTAAGCTCAAATGAATCAGTGTGCAACCCCTCGGAGTTACTTTGAAATATTATATAAATTAATTCCCATATATCTTCAAACTTCATGGTGCTTGATGGTTTGTAGCTAATCCAACCCGGTGTACGTTCTTGAAAATTTTGTCCAAAAAACGTTATGCGTTAACGTTACTTTAAACCGATTAGAAAACTGGTTTCTCTCGTTAATTATTTCGAATTTCGGACCTTCCTCGAAGAATTTTTTTAAAAGCAGTTTTTCGACATTTTAATAAGTTTTATCACGCACGTATTGTTTTTCGGTCAAAAGTGTTTTACTGTTTAAATTTTTTACTTCAAGTTTACTTCGGACTTGTTTGCAAGGAGATATCTTTTTTATCAACTCAAAAGCCATTTCAATAATAAATACCATTAATTATTTTACAAGTAACTAAACATATGAGAAAATTTAAACCCTCCTAAACTCCTTTGTTAAATCATAATTTTTTCTAATAATTTCTAAATTTCATATTGTTGCAATGTTATAAACACACCTATAGAACATGATTTTTCGCATGATGGAATTTAATTTCAATCTTAATAAATTTCCTTTTCTATAGAACTATTAGAATTTCTCGTGCTTAATCCTTGATTCAATTAAAAAAGTCTTTGTTCTTTGTTTTTATATATAAAAATGCTGTGAACTTGAAGTAAAAAATTTAAACAGTAAAACACTTTTGACCGAAAAACAATACGTGCGTGATAAAACTTATTAAAATGTCGAAAAAACTTCTTTTAAAAAAATTCTTCGAGGAAGGTCCGAAATTCGAAATAATTAACGAGAGAAACCAGTTTTCTAATCGGTTTAAAGTAACGTTAACGCATAACGTTTTTTGGACAAAATTTTCAAGAACGTACACCAGGTTGGATTAGCTACAAACCATCAAGCACCATGAAGTTTGAAGATATATGGGAATTAATTTATATAATATTTCAAAGTAATTCCGAGGGGTTGCACACTGATTCATTTGAGCTTACTACTACGATAGTTAATCTGTGCACAGGAACCGGCCGAGGTAAAAAATATTTTACGTTTGAAGAAGATAGCTTGAAACGAAAAGGAGTGGTGACTATTAAAAACAAGGGCAATCTATGTTTGTATCGGTCTGTAGTTGTTGGCAAAGCTTTTGCCAACAAAGACGTCAATTACAAAAAATATAAGAGATAACAATCAAAAATTGCAAACGATCTTAGCGAATGAGCTAGTGCACAAAACCCAAGCAGATATAACAAAGAGCGCGGAAATTCGAGAATTAAAAAAAATATAGGATTATTTTTGGGATCAGTACAATATTGTAGTGTACAGTTATGGCGACAATAAAAGTATTATCTTTAATGGACAAAACAATGGCAAGAGAATTGGCAATTTGTATTATTACAATAACCATTTTAACGTGATTACATCAGTTTTCTGCTCAAGTTATTATTGTGAAAAATGCAATGTGAGTTACAACAATAAAAATTCTCATAAATGTGGTGGTAAATGTCGTTGTTGTCAACAATCTTCCCTGTGTAACCAAATACCTGTAGATGTATCGTGTAACAAATGTAAGCGCCCTTTTAGAGGAGAAAATTGCTTTAGAAACCACTCTAAGACTATTTGTTCACAAGTTCATAAATGCTTAAAATGCTTTAAATTATATTCAACTGTTTCTTTACACACAGGCAATTCTATTTTTTGCAAACATTGTTACAAACTTGCAAAAAGAAATCATTTTTGTTTCATTAATGTTGATGCAAGAACGCCAAATGTCGAGAATTTTGTTTTTGTATCTTTTGATTTAGAAACAATGCAGGAAACAACACTGTACCAAAAGCAAAGTCACGACGTTAAATTACATGAACCAAACCTGTGTGTTATATCAACAAGATGCCATTGTTGCATAGATGAGTCTAAGTTGTACTTTTGCTTACAATGTGGTTATAGGACAACAATTTTAAAAACGAATGTAATTTCAAGTTTTGTTGATTATATTTTAAAATTGGCAAAAAAATTCAGGAAAGTTACGGTTTTGGCTCATAGCGGACAAAGCTTTGACCATCAATTCATTTTAAATGGATTATTGAATAAAAGTAATTTAGAACCAAAATTAATTATGAGAGGAACAAAAATCATTCAAATGAAAATAAATAACATCAAGTTTTTAGATTCTTTAAGTTATTTGCCAATAGCTCTGGCTCAACTGCCTAAAGCTTTTGAATTACCAGTTAACGTTAAAAAAGGTCTCTTTCTACATTTATTTAATACCAGAGAAAATGCTAATTACATTGGGCCTTTACCTGCACTACACTATTATAGTCCAGATTCAATGAAAGAAGTAGAACGTAAAGAATTTTTGGATTGGTATGAGCACAACAAGCAAAATTGAATTTGATATGCAGCATGAAATAGAAGATTACTGTAAAAATGATGTGTTATCTTAACAGAAGCTTGTATGTAGCTTTTACTGAGGCCACTACTATAGCATCAGCCTGCAATTTAGTGTTTCGTAGAAAGTTTTTAAAACCAGACACAATTGGGCTAATACCGAAAGGTGGTTACAGACTTACAGATATTCAATCAAAAATTGCTCTACAATGGCTGATTTAGGAGGAAGATCAGAGAAATATCAATATTTGTCACGCAGGTAAACAAAAAGAAGCAATTATATATGGTTTAAAAGTAGACGGAATTTGTTTCGAAACAAAACAAATATTTGAGTTTCATGCGTGTTACTATCATGGACACCCTAAATATTTTCGATATAGACGTAACGAACAACTTGGCACTTCCGAATTTGATACATTGGATGCTAGATTCTACTATTGCAAAAACAGAGCGATTAAAATATTTTGGATATGAAGTTATTGAAATGTGGGAGTGCGATTTTAGACAACAAATAGATGAAAATGAAGAAATGTCAAATTTATCAACTCATCCGATATTAAAAAATATTCCTTTAAATGCTCGAGATGTTTTTTACGGTGGACGAACGGGAAACACAGTTTTACATTATAAAGCTAAAGAAGGAGAAAAAATAAAATATATCGATATTTGTTCTTAATACCCTTTTGTGTGCAAGTATGGAAAATTTCCAATAGGACATCCAGAAGTTATAGTTGGGCACGAGAAATGCTCCAAACTTAATTTAGAAACAATTGAAGGCTTAATTAAATGTGCAATTCTTCCACTTTGTTCTTTATTTCATGCAGTTCTTCCAATAAAACAAAATAATAAATTGATGTTCACACTATGTTTTACCTGTAGCTCAGAAAGCAATCAAAATGAGTGCACACATTCGGAAGAAGAAAAAACATTATTAGGAACTTGGGTTATAGATGAGTTAATAAAAGCTGTCCAGAAAGGCTATAAAATAATTGAAATACATGAAATATGGAGTTATAAAATACAGTAAAATGATAAAATTTTAAACAAACCGGCTGGCCTAAAAATAGTGTTGACGAACAATCAAAACAAAAATATGTGCAAGAGTTTTTTGAACAAGAAAATATTCACTTAAATGCTGAAAATATCGTGAAAAATTCAGGTTTGCGATCTTTTACTAAAATTACAATAAATTCATTTTGGGGGAAATTTGGTCAGAAAGAAAACCAAACAAAAACAATAATAATTAGAAATCCAACAGAATTTTATTCTTTGATAACAGATCCTAGTAAAGATGTTGTGCACATAATGATAATTAACTCTGAAACACTTTTGGTAAATTGGAAATATAAAAATGATAATTAACTCTGAAACACTTTTGGTAAATTGGAAATATAAAAATGAAGAACGAGAATTTCTGAACACAGTCAACGTTGCCATAGCCTGTTATACAACAGCACAAGCTGGACTAAAATTATACAGCTTTCTTGAAAAATTAGAGAAACGCGTTTTATATTACGATACCGACTCAGTAATATATGTTTCAAAAGAAGGTGAATACGAGCCTCCTACTGGCAACTTTATAGGAGATATGACAGATGAGCTTGAGTCTTTTGGAGTAGGAAGCTATATTACGGAATTTGTTAGTGGAGGACCTAAAAATTACTGTTATTCAAAGTGAAACGGCTGTTTGTAAAGTAAAAGGAATAAAATTAAATTACGATTCTTCAAAAATAATTAATTTTGAAAAAAAATGATTTTAACAAACAACAAGGATGGTATCTGTATATTATCAAACAATTTTAGGAGAACAGATGAACACCAAGTTCTGACTGTACCGGAATTTAAAACAATAAAATAAAAGCTTGGAAAAGACAATTTAGTGACTATTGTTCCTCTGTACCGTTTGGATTTGTAAAGAAAAAAAATTAAGCGAATGTAAAAACACCTGTAAACATATAAAAACTGTGTAAATTTAAATTTGTTTATAATAATTATAATGTTTATTTTTTGATAAAAATCACAATTCTTGGTAAATAAAAACTATATTATATGAAGGTTAATTTGTCTTTTTTTTTATTTTTACAATTATTTATTACATTTTTAAATATGCTTCTAATTTTCATAATACAAAGTAATTTGTAAGAACATAAAAAATATGTGGTTCTATATTAAAAATATTTTTTCAAATTATTTTCCAATTAAACATAACAATTAATCACTGAATACAACTTTTTCACGTTTTATACATTCGTTTTTTACTTTAAATTACTTTAAAATTAAGATACAATAACAAAGTCAATATCTGCATTTTGTTTATCTCATAAATAACAACTGCATTTTGCGTTAATATTATGTTACAATAACCGGTTGGCCGTGAAATATTTTTATTAAAAATAAAATAAAATTTTATTACTTAGCCGTAATTTATGTTAATATACTATAACAACAACATCATTACACTTTCTTGTTCTTCATTAACCAGTCGATCTTCAAAGTTACTAAAAAAAAAATACTATCACAACAAGGTTATTGCACTTACCTGTTGTACGTTTACCTTGTTTACCTTGTCTATTATTTACAAACACACCGTAAAAGCTTTTTTTTAAAAAAAAAACAAATTAATTCTTGCATATTATTTACATAGTCTATGTTATTCTAGTACAACATCTGTTTTTAGATCAATATAAAACATAAAACAGATCATTGCACTTACTTGTTAAACTTCTATATTATTTACAAAAGCATTTCCGGAAAAATATAAAATACATTATCAGTTAACCTTCTATACCATTTATAAAAACTTTTCCGGAAACTCATTATGCAAGCGCCAATCACGACATCTAATTTGCATAAATATTTCTACAAACAACATTCCTTTAAATTTCAAACACCTATGTCGTGAACTCATTTGCATAAACTATTGCTATCTCTTTCTGGCGCAAAATTCACACGGCCAAGTGCCCGATATACTACTAAAGCCCGCCCGGTCGAATGCGGTTAATATATGGCAACCAAACTCCTTCGGTACACCCGTAAAGCTAAGAAGAACTTTTGTACAAATTTTCAACGCAATCGGTCAAACCGTTTAGGCAGGACAACGACAAAACCACAAAGTTTGGGCTCTAGGATCGCCAAGGGTTAATGAACCGAAACGCGATATGGCCTATAACTACTTCCGGGCTCGTACAAATGTTCCTGCAAAATTTGGTGGCAATCGGACTGATGGTTTTCACGTGAATCCGGCACAAACATACAAACAGAATTTCTGCTTTATATATGAGAAGATAACAAATTATAATGTTCCAATAAAAATCACAACAAACAAAATAATTTAAATTGTCGTTTAAAAGTTTGTAAAGGTCTATAATAATAATGACAATAATTAATAACAAATACAGTATAATTAAATTAAAAAAACAAAAAAAAATGCGAATACTACATTCAATAATAGTCACAAAAACAACAAGAAAAAAATAAAAAGAAAACGAGGAAGAATACAGTTACCTTTGTCAACTTTTTGATGTCCGTACAAACCCGTTAATATGTTCATAGTCTGTCACTCTGCTTATAATATTATTTTTTTAATTTTTCAGTATTTTAAAATAATTTGAGTGAATTTTATAATTTCTAGAACTATGGTTTGTACATATATTCAAACTAATACATTCTTCAAATGTATTTAGTTTGTTTATACATTCTTCAAAAGCAGATTCTAACCTTCCACATAACGATTATCAATCTAAAACTTTTACAAATATGATATATCTAGTACTATTGAATACTAATCGGTAAATGTATATAAATTTATACTATACATATGTATTATAATTATATATCATTCATTCAACACTGACATATACGATATCTAAAAAATAAAAAAACATGAGTTATATTAGTATGTATACTAATATCATATAAATATAAATTCTTCCAGCAACCGATATATTTTTTATTTATTTAATTTTTTTTGTACTAAGTATCATCCTCAACAATTTCAAATTATCGAGTAAAAAAATCAAAAAAAAAATCGTTAAAAAAATTTATTAGAAAAATTGAGAAAAATGAACTCACATTTTCGTCAATTTTAAGGTAACCCTTATTATTAAGAACAGTTGTTAATAGAAATAAAGATATAATGTTGAAGCTTTAATTTTTGTATATTACTTTAAAAAAATTTGGACAGATGTTCAAGTTTCAGGTATTTAAAAATAAGAAATTTTTAGTTTTTGACCCCATACCGCTCCGAAACGGGGGACGATACAAAAATATTTTCTGAAACGATACTTACTTATTTTCAGAGACCTAACTTCTCTCAAAATTTTAAGTTTCTAACTTAAACCGTTTGGAAGATAGAAGGAGTCAAGAATTTTGCAAAATTTGGTTTCGCATAACGGTAAATTAAGACACTGCATAAGTATATATTTATTATATATATATTTTCAAAGATAATGAAAGCAGTAATTGTTTGGCGTTTTCAAATTGAAGATATACTTTATACAACTTGTGCTATAACAATTTAAATAAAGGGCTTTTTCCAGCTTTGGCGGGCTGCAGCTTCGTAACGGGTGGGGCTACAGAAAACAGTTGTTCCATAAAATTAATATTTCTATGATATCTATCAGTAGTTAAAATTTCATGGCTCTACTTTAAACGTTGTAGAACTTTGGAAAAATTTAAATGAAAAATGTGGAGATCTAAAAGTTAATTGTTCGAGAGCTACCCGAAGTTTTGCTCAGATATCAACCGAGAAAAATAGGGAACCTACAAATTGTTGTAAAAATATTTCGGGTTAATATTAAGACTCTAACTTTCTTACTTTTTCAGTAATCTTGCTGACGGACGGACAAAGCGTAATCGACTTAGAATTTGATTCTGATCCGATCCATGCCTTTGAAGATATTTTGATCCGATCTATACCTAGGTAGCTTATTTCGAGGTGTTACAAAGGGAGCAGCAATTTTAATATACCCGATACTTTTCGTACGGGTATAAAAAGTAAGATGTAAACAAAACTAAATTTAAAAATATGAAATAATTATGAAATGTATTATTGTTCAAAAATTTCATTACAATTTTTATTTTAAGTTTATAATCATTATAATGAAATTTATTATAGAAAAAGGAAAGGAATAAGAAAACGTTTTAAATAAGAAGCCATTTTTAGAAAAGAGGAGGCTTTTAAACTGTACGAGCCAATTATATAGTGGTGAGAAACAGATGCAAGAGAGTTATCAACAAGCAAAAATTCTTGTTCAACCAAAGGTTGAAACGTAAAATCATCCACATGCCAAAGAATAACAAATCCTTTTGGACATTGGCCAAAAGTTTAAAAGAAGACCTTAGATGGTCTTCTTTGCCACCGCTTGTTGATAATAATAACAGAACAGTATCAAATTCTAAAGAGAAGGCGAACTTATTTGGCAAGCAGTTCGCTTCCAATTCGACACTGCCAAAGTCAGCTCAGATGCCACCTTCTGTTCCAGGAGTTGGATGCTCATTCGGTAAAATTAATGTAGGACCCGAGCGGTGATGAAAATCTTGAAAAATCTTGATACAATAAGTCAGCCAATTCCCAAAAAAGGTAACAAAACGATCTCTCCAACTACCGTCATATTGCTATACCTTACCTTTGTGAGAAGCTAAGCATCTGCCTTCATCATTCTGGTGAGTCTGATGTTCTGGCTCTTGATATTTTTAAGCCTTTCGATCAAGTTTGGCACGATGCTCTATTGGCAAAATGCAAAGCAATACATCTAGGTAAGGCTTTTCTAAAATGGATTGGAGATTTCCTTTCGATTCGTACGATTTGTGTACTGGTCGAACACAATGCTGTCTGATCTCGCGAAAAATTGCCACTGCTATTCCCAACCTACTATTTCAGGGAGAACTTTTGCAACCTTCAACAATCTAAACATCAGTGTAAACCAAAAATTGACTTGATCAAATCACATTTTTGGTATAGCTAAGAATGCAGCTAAATGTTTGGCTTTTTTGTATCGCTGCAAAACTTCGCATCTGATCTTCTCAATATCTATAAAACGTACATTCGGCCGAAAATGGAGTATAATGCACACATTTGGGCTATTTAGATAATGTGCAAAACAGAGTTATTCGTCTCATCATCGACCCCAGTGTAGCTTCAATGCTCACTCCACTCAGCCATCGTCGCACAGTTGGGTCACTAACCTTGTTTTATAGATATCTCCTAGGGATTGACACCTGTTCCAATGAAATAAAACAGTTAATGTCTCCACTCAAAGTTCTCCAACAAGAAACAAGGAGGGCAACAGAAGCTCATCCCTTGCCCCTACCATGTAGAGTTATCAAGATGGCGAAATACGGCTTATGGAAATTCGTTTGTCATGCGCACGTCCCGTTTCTAGAACCATATACCATCGCATGTGTTCCCTAAAGTTGATAATTCATATGTGTACGATTTACTTAAGCTTAAGAAGGACATTAACATCTTCCTTAAAAATGTTCCCACAAATTTTCCTACCTATCCCCCATAATCCAAATTTCCTAATTCCAATTTCCTCAATTATCCTTCTCACATCCCTATCCCCAAAACCAAACTGTACATTTGTATTAAAGGTTTCATCCTAAAGTTTGGATTTAAAAAGGGGGTGGTTTTGGTTGGTTAAAGTCCAACATTACCCTGAGGAAGCACGTGCAGTTCCCCTTGGTGACTTTCGAGTTTTCCACCAACCTTCGTAAAAAAAAAAATTATAAACTACTGTATTTTATTCAAAAAGTAGGTAACTATAAAATTTGTATGTATTAATATAACAATTGTACATTATTGTATTTTTAGAAAACTTATTCAGAATTTATCCTTTAAATGTTAGTCAAAAATAAGTAATGGAAAAAACCAAGAGTTTTTAAAAAAGCACATTTCCAAAATTAAAAAATATTCCATAATAAGTCTAGAATAAACAGTAGAATTATGATGCAGGGTCAAAAGTCCCATACCTCTGCTATTCCTCTGGGACTTTTGGCATATAACTTGGCATAAGACGAAAGTCCCATAACAAAAAGGGCAAAAGTCCCATAGGACGTCTGGCTCATTTATTTGGGACAAAAGGTCTATGGTACTTTTGACTCATTTATTTGAGTTAGAAGTCCGAATAGTCATATTTTTTTCGTTTAAAAAAAATATCAAAATTAATATTATCATAATTAGAATAACAAAAAATATTATTGTCTTTTCATCAAATAACGCCTGTTTTTTTATTTGCATCGACAAATAGCTTCCCTCATATTGACTTTTTTATATAGTCAGATTTAAAAACATGTTTGTATTATATTTATATTAAAAACAAACCCCTCCGAATCGTTGTAAAATAAATTTTTTTTTATAAAAGGTTCTTAAAATTTGATAAAATTCTAAAATTTGAGTAAACTCTAAAATGTTGATTTTATATTTAGGAGATAATATTATTTTATATTTAATCATATTTTATATTTTACATTATAACCAGGTACATGGTGTGTAAGTACATTTCACCGCGACTTCTAAATTACAAAAAATTCGTATGAGATACAAAAATAAAAGAAAACAAAAAAAAAATCATGATTCTAAACATACATATGTATGTATGTATGGATATCTATCGGTATCGAAAAAATAACGAAATATTTAAAAATTAAAATTCATTAAAATTTAATTTTGGTTGGAAACTCACATTTGCTGTACTCACGTTTATATGAGTTTCATAAATTGCATTCAAAAATAAGAATTTTTCAATTATTTCCAAAATTTATAAAAGTTATATTTATTGATTTTAATATTTTTTAGATAAGATTTTAAAGTTGGATACGAAATCAGGATATTTCCTTTTTCCAAAATGATAAGATTTTAGAGTTGGGTACAAAATGAGTGTTTTACGCTTTTTCCAGAATATTTATATATATGTATACGTGAGATTCTGAATTAGGATAAATTTTATAGTTGGATACAAAATTATAGTATTCTTTTTTTCCAAAAACTTTTTATATATATGTCTGAATTAGTAACAATTTCTGAAAGAGTAGTAACAATTTCTGAATTAGTAACAATTTCTGAATTAGTAAAATTCTGAAAGAGTAACAATCTGAGGGATTTTAGAGGTTGTTACAAAATCACAGTTATTTGCCTTTTACAAAATATATATTTTGTACATGCGATATTCTGAATTTTGGAGAATTATATACATATTCTGGAAGAATCGTATAACCATGATTTTATAACCAACTCAGAAGTCTTTCCTAATTCAAAATCTCGCATATACATATATATCTAAATATTCTATAAAAGGCGTATAACCCTGATTTGAATTCAATTCTAAAATCATAAAAGAGAACACTATGATTTCGAATCGAACTCTAAAACCCATCCTGATTCACAATCTTACGTATAGATATATATATATAAATATTCTATTAAAAGGCAAATCTCTGATTCCGTAACCGACTATGTAAACCCTCATAGTTATATTTTAAATGCCTTGTTGTTGAAATATGTATATATAAAAATAATAGGGAGGGATTTTAGAGTTGGTCACGAAATCAGGATTTCCCCTTTTTCCAGAATATTTATTTATATACATATATATATTTCCATCATGCGCACTGAGGCTACAGGCAAATTTTTTTTTTACGTACATACAACCACACAATATAAATAGAAATACATAATAATAACAAAATCACCTGTTCAAAATAGTCAATATACGTTTTTTTGGTTGCGAAATTTATTTTTATTTTAATGGGACTTTTGACTAATTTTAATGAGTCGAAAGTCTCATTAAAAATAGGTCAGAAGTCCCATTGGGATTTCGGTCCTTAACATTAAGACAAAAGTCCCATGGAACTTGTGACCTATTGGATTGGGTCAAAAGTCCCAATTGGACTTCTTGCCATGGGAGTTTTGACCCTGTATCTAGAATTATATAATTGAAAAATAAATTTACAATAACATAAATTACGTATTTTATTAATACAAATTATGAATAATAATGAAAAGAATAAGAAGAAATCAAATCACACTTTCGTCAATTATAAGGTAACCCTATATTATTAACAAAAATTTTTAACACAAACAAAAATATAATATTGTAGCTTTATATATTACTTCAAAAAAAATTGGACAGATGTCCAAGTTACAGGTGTTTAAAAATAGAAAATTTTCAGTTTTTAATCCCTTACAGCTCCCAAACGGGGACAAAAATATTTTCTGAAATTACTCATACTTATTTCCAAAGATCTAACTCCTTTCAAAATTGCAAACTTTTAAGTTAAACCGTTTGATAGATAGAAGGGGTCCAAATTTTTTTTAAAATTGAGTTTCACATAACGGTATATTAAAATATCGCATGACAAAGTCACATATTTTTTTGTATATATTTATAACGCTTATAAAACCAGCTATCGTTTGGCGTTTCAAATTTATTAATTAATTTATTTTAAAATTATTAGTATCTACATATATGTTTTCAATAACTTGTGAATCTGGTCGGCTCTAGTTTATTTTAGTTTTTTAGTTAAACTCTTAAGTTAAATTTTAGTCTTACTCTTAAGTTAAATTTTTTGAATCTCACAATAGATTCAAACTAAATTAAATTCTTGACTTCGTGACTTCAATAAAAAGCTTATTTAAAATATTTCAAAAAATAATATTTTGCCTCAGTTATTTTACATATAGTAGCTACAATTATGGCATTTGAAACTGAATTTCTTTGTATTTATACTACGTAATCAAGTAACGTACGTACGTAGTTAGGTGTTAACTCAAGTAAAATTTAAGTTAGCAATAGCACGATTTAAAAGCCATAAATGTCAAATTATTTAGCTACAGCTGATTTAATTGCGATAAATTAAGTAATGTGCAATATCCAATTAATCTAAATGATTTAATTGCGGTAATTTTACGCAAATATCCAATACAACGTATTCATAATATTATGTACCTACATAATTGATTATAAAAAATATTGATGTGTGTAAATCCCAGAATTATTGAGAAAACCCAAAAAAAAAGAAGTTTTGCATTTAATAACAACAAATAACAATAAAAGTTATTTTATTGTTATGAAAAAAAACTGTTGTTTTTTTAAAAAACTACAAAATTAAATAATAGGAAAATTGTTAAAAATAGACAAATTATATTATATTAATATATTATACTACATATAATATATAATATGAGCAGCCTTAATCAATACAGGTTCAACAATAAGTATTTTAAAAAAAAGTAGAGTTTCAAAAACAAAATATTAGGTAATCAATTCTATATCAAAATAATTCATACAATATAATATGAGCAGCCTTAATCAATACAGATTCAACAATAAGTATTTAAAAAAAGTAGAGTTTTAAAAACAAAATATTAGGTAATCAATTCTATATCAAAATAATTCATACAATTGAAGATGAAGTTACTAAAGGTAATAAAACAGTATCAACATTATATCCAACTGAATTAAATTAGTCTACACATGCTATAATGAACTTGATTGCTATTAACTTAGATAAACCTGATGATTTGCTAGTAGGAATGGATTTTTTAGCAAAAAATGTAAAAGAAATGAATGAGTCTTTCAGTATTAAGTAAAATTATCCAAGAAGAAGCAAACATATTAGAAGTAAGCGAAGTTCAAAATCTCCTGTTAGAACCTTCAAACGAAAAATAAAAAAATATAGTTAAAATTTTAATTAAAAAATACTAGAGTATAGTTTTTATAGAATTACTATTATAAAAATACTACAGTATACTTTTTAATACTTTTTAGAGAAGGTGATAATTTAACTAATACTAATACTATAGTACATGAAACAAAAACAATAACAAATGACCAAATCATATCCACCTTGTCATGAAGTGAAGTAAGAAAACAAATATTCGAAATGGAAAAACAAGGCATTAGAAAAAGCAACAGATATAGTTCACCAATAATTGTAGTTCCAAAAAAAGGATTATACTGGAGTCCAAAAATTTAGAATCGTTGTAGGTTACAGAAAATTGAATCAAATAACCGTTGATGACAAATATACACTACCAAATATTGAGAGTGTTCTTGACAAATTGAAAAAAGCCCAATATTTTAGTACTTTAAGTTTAGCTAAAGGCTATTAGCAGATTCTTGCAGCAGAAAACGATATTTTTTATAAAACAGTTTTCATAACTCCTGCTGGTTTATATGAATATATTCGCACTCCATGTGGCTTGGAAAATGCACCACCAACTTTTCAAAGTTTGATGAACGAGATTCTTAGAGAATATATAAATCAAATTTGTGCCGTATATCTAGATGTTTAAAAATCGTTGAACAAAATTTTTAGAAGATTGCAGCACAATTTAAAATTCGAGCAAATAACTCCGTAAACCGAAAAATTTATCATTTAAGGTGCACGTTCCTGAAAAAATGATTAAGAATCTCAAAACCACAATACTATTCAGAACACTAATAACAATATAAGCGCTTGTTTCACTAACTAAAGAGATCATTTTATGTGAAGATTTTAACCTCCCTAATAAAACATGGATAAATCATGACGAAGAATCTTTTTTAATTCCCGATTCTTTAGAGAATGAAACTAATTCGCAATTAATTGACGGTTTAAATACCAACAATTTACAACAGGTTTCCTACTATCGTAATTTTAAGGGTAAACAAGTGGATTTAATATTTACTTAATTATCTTCTTTTCTGTGATTTGGTGTCATCGCTTGTTGCGTCATACCATTATCACCCTTCAACAAGTTTAATTTATAGTTTAATCAATTCCGTAAATTATAAAGCAGCATATTAGTATAGTTTCAATTTTAATAAAAGCAACTTTTCCGGACTAATCAATTTCATAAATGCCTATGACTTCACGTGTATATTTAATAATATAGATCTAAGCAAATGACAATTAGATTTTATGAAATAATGTTCGATGGTTTTATACAGTTCGTTCCTATTTCAAAAAACAGGTCTTCCAACTTGGCCTACCATGGTTCACAAAGGAGCTTAGATCTCTCAGAATTAAGAAAAACAAAAATTAGCGTAAATTTCTCAAAATTATAGATATTAATGACTACAATAATTTTGTAATATTATTTGAGAATTTTAAAACGTCATCCAATATTCTTTCTAACAATTACATTAATCAAATGGCAACTGTTCACAGAACATAAAAATAAAAATAAAATCTAAACTTATAATAATAAAATATACTATTTAACATTAACTTAAAATTTAAATTTTTATCTATGTAACAACATTAGGGTTAATTAAAATTACAATTTACCTTTAATAACTTTAATACATTCTTTTTAATATAAATTTGTTGTAATATGATTCGTATGAACTTAATATAGAACTTTTTAAAACATTTTTTGTATAAATTCATACTATCCTACATTAATTATTTTAATTGGAAATATTTAAATGTTGTGTCAGCTAATTTAGTTGCATAATGTAAGTGAAAGTTAAAATTTGTATTTTCAACGTATTGTATCATAATTCATAATTAACCTAATTAAAATTGTATTTAAAGAACGAATTTTGTATTAAATTTTATCACTAATAAAAGCTTAATTACAAGAAAACATTGTTTATTGTTTATTGTTACAAATGAAGCAATCATTGGTCCTTCGAGCCGGATAGAACTATAGAACAAGTGTCTTTAGAATTCATAAAAAAATACTTTAGAACTAGTGTCTTAAAGTTTATATAACTTTAATTATAAAACTAGCGTTTATAATTATATCTATAGAACTAGGTTCTTTTACAGGCTATTTAGGCGATCTTCAATCAAGCTTATTTTCAAGGATCCAGTACCTTAATATTTCATTTTAACCACATCTTAAGGTTAGAAACATTACTGAAAACCATTACAAAATTCTTTTATAACAAGGGAGATGGAGGCCTAATTAAATATCAGAAAGAATCTTTAGAGACTCTTTAGATAGAAGACTCTTTAGATAGAAAAACTAAAGAGTATGTGCAAGGCCGCATGAAAACTTTAAATGACTATTGGAAAACGGCTGTTGAAAATAATGCAGAAATCAATCAATTGAAAGAGAGTGCTCCAGAACATCCTTATTTTAAAAACAAGGATTTTGAAAGTTTAATAAATTTGGTAGATTAACTTAACTTAATTCTAGAAGCTGCTGAAACAAATGCCCCTGCAGTTAATTTAGCATCAAAACTATTAAAAGAATTAAAGAAGCAGTTGGAACTTATAAAGGCGGTAGAGCGAATATATCTGAAGGTTAAGGAACAGGAAGATAAAGAATCTGGGCTTTATTAATGTTAATTTTAAAACATTAGAAGAGTATTGGCAATTAGTGATGAAAAACCACATGGACATAATTGGAGATAAGTCTATTCAACATGAGTATTTTGAAAATAACATGTTTGAAGAAGCTGAAACATTGTATACGGAGGCGAATTATTGAACTCAACAATAAATTAACGAGCTTATCTCCAGCTCCAGCAGTTCGAGCCCAAAGACAATCAAATCAAGATATGAGTGTGAGCTTGTCAAAAATTGACATTCCAAAATTCTCGGGTAGTTATTCTAACTGGAAATCTTTCAGAGACTTGTTTATGGAAGTTATCAACAACAACTCAAGCATAGAAAAAGCTCAAAAATGCTATTACTTAAAAGCTAACATCACTGGAGAACCCGCAGAATTAATTAAACCAGTAACAGCTGAAAATTATGATTCTGATTATTTTATTCTGCTATGATTCTGAATATTTTAGATAAAAGATTCAAAACTCTTTTACAAGAACTCTTTTATCTGCTCAACTAAAATCATTTTTAAATCAAGAGACAATACACAAAGAATCAGGAATGGCCATAAAGAAATTTCATGATACATCGAAGGAATGCTTATTAAGTATTCAAAATTTAAACGTTGATACTTCAAATTGGGATCCAATCTTGATACATCTGCTGACACAGAGATTGGACAAAGAAACTCATCGGTTATACGAGCAATCATTAACCAATCCAAGAGAAGTGCTAAACATGGAGCATTTCTTTCAGTTTTTAGAACCTCGTTTTCAAACTCTAGAAGACTTGGAAAACAATACAAACACTACTGAAACAAAGGTTAAAACATTCTATGAGTCAATAAATAACTTATGCATAATATGCCAAGGAACACATAAAATTTATGCATGTAAAAAATTTAAGCTTCTGAATATACAACAAGAATCGCAATAACAAAAAGGAATAATTTATGTGAAAACTATTTACGACTTGGTCATTTTACAGCTACATGCACAAGTTGGTCAAAATGCAGGATGTGTAACAAAAAGCATCACACCTTCTTGCACTTAACGCATCAAAACAACAATAATGGACCTGAGAAGAAATTATCAACTGACAATACAAAGAGAATTGATATAAACACTCACTGTGCAACAAACTTAGCAAAACGAAAGGTCATTTTACCCACAGCGGTGATAAAAATGCAAAGATTAGATGGATCCTATACGGAACTCCGAGCGGTTGTTGATCAAGGTTCTCAAGCCACTCTGATTGACAACTACTCAAGCACAAGGTACATGCAACCATATTGGAAATTGGCACTACAAAATCCGGTATAGTTCTAAATTTCGTAGTAATTACATTAAAATCGAGATTGAATACGTCATTTTTATGCGTGACCAAAGCATTAGTCTTACCAAAGTTGACTGGCTATTTGCCCTCAGAATGTAGCTTCCTATCACAGTTGGAAACATGTCCGAAGTTTAGAACTAGCAGATCCAAATTTCTATACACCAAATAGAATAAATATAATTTTGGAAGCTGATGTCTTCTGTCAAATAATTCAAAATAAGGTTATAAGGGGAAAGCCAGGAACTCCCATAGCACTGAAAACCCAGTTTGGTTATATCTTATAAGGTAAAGTAAAAGGGAATATAAGAGAATATAATTAACTGCTTTATTGGTGAAACTGACATTAACAAAGAACTAAGTAAATTTTGGGAGAGTGAAGAGCTTTCATCAGAGAGGACTGCGACAGCTGAAGAAATAGAGTGCGATAAAAATGGTTTCAAAAGAATGGAACATATACTGTACGATTATCGTTTCGCCAACATTTCAATTTTAACGAATTACAGGAGTCTAGAGAATTAGCACTTGCATGGCTATTTCAACTGGAGAGAAAATTTAAATCTAACAACTTGCTGGAAATTATGTACAAGGAATTTATGCGGAATATATTCAGTTAGGCCATATGGTTCCACCTTCTGAAAATACCGAAAACAAATACTATCTACCTCATCATGCAGCATTTAAACACGACAGCTCAACAACTAAATTTAGAGTAGTTTTTGATCCTTCGGCCAAAAGAAATTCATCCAAAAGTCTTAACGTCATTATATGATGATTGGAGAAAACTTACAGCAGAATATAACCGAAATTTTGATGCGATGGCCTAAGCATAAGGTGGTATTTACAGCGGATATTGAGAAAATGTATCGCCAGATTCGAATAGATGACCGAGATCAAGACTTTCAGAGAATCCTTTGAAGAAAATCTCCAAACGAGCCGATAAAGGAATATAAGTTAACAACCGTTACCTATGGAATGGGCCAGCGCCTTTCTTAACTATAAGAACGTTGCGTCAACCAGTTTCAGATGATGGCCAATAATATCCTTTGGCGACACGGGCTATTTGTAAGGTCACCTATATGGATTACGTCGTTTCAGGAGCACGTAGTTACGAAGAAGCAGCTTCAGCAAGCATTCAATTAATTAACTTGTTAAAGACAGGAGGCTTCAATTTACGCAAATGGAATTCCAATGATTCTCGTTTATTAAAACAAATACCACCTGAGTTAAGAAACGGTGCAAATAATAAAACATTTGATGACGGAGAAGCCGTCAGGCCTTAAGAATCTAATGGATTCCAAAACGCGACAAACTAAAGTTCAACTTAAATATTCAACCAATTTCAGAAGTATTTATAAAAAGATCTATCTTATCCGAGGCTGCTCGAAATTTTGATCCAATTGGATTACTCCAATTGGATCTCCAATTGGATCTCCAGTTACCATAAAAATCAAATTATTATTTCAACAGATATGATTGGAAGAGACTGATTGGGATCAGCCAGTATAAAATCACATTCTTAAGGAATGGCAAAAAATTAGAGGTGAGCTACCATCGTTAGAAAAATAGAAATTTGTAGATGGCTTGGTTATGGAGATGGTATCCGAAAATGCCAATAACAAGGATTTTCTGATGGGTCTGAAAAAGCTTGCGGCACTGTTGTATACCTTAGAACAATAACAAACGTAGGAAATATTAGTGTAAAACTCATAGCTGCAAAAACAAAGGTGGCGCCTTTAAGATCTCAACTTTCTTTACCACGATTAGAATTAAACGGAGCGTTATTATTAGCTAGATTACTAAAAGAAACTCAAACGGCTTTGGACATGGAAGATATGGAAAACTTTGCTTGGGCAGACTCAACTATTGTAATATTTACAACTATTGTACACCAAACCGTTGCAAAACATTTGTTAGGAATCGAGTAGCTGAAATTCAGGCCTTCGTTGGGCCGGAAAGTTGGTATCACGGCAATTCACCAAATTATTCAGCTGATTTAGATTCTTGAGGTATTTATCCAATAAAATTAGAAAAAAATACACTTTGGTGGGAAGGTCCCACATGGTTAAAACAAGAGCAATTTAAGGCCTTCAAGATACCGATAAGCAAAATAAGTTTGGAAATTAAAACAAAATTTGTTGTTAATATCGTAAAAACTGACATGGATACTTCCTTGGTCGAGACTTTACTTCATAACTACTCATCTTTAACAAAATTAAAGCGGATCTTAGCTTATTGCATCCGATTTTGTAAGAATACTTAGAATACTCCAGAATATCGTAAAACTAGAGAATTGACAACAGATGAAATAGAGAACTAGTTGATAGCATTAGTTAAAGTCACTCAATTACAATACTTCCATTAGGAATTCAAGCAACTGTCAAAAGGTATCTCATTACATAAGACTAGCAGATTATTAAGTCTGAACTCATAAGTTTAATCTGAACTTTCATATGAACAGAAACATCCGTTAATATTGCCTTACAAAAGCGATTTAACTGATCTGGTCATAAAGCATGCACAATTACTCCTTACATGGAGGTAATAATCAAACTCTGGAATATATAAGACAATTATTTTGGATACTAAATTCATTAAAGGCAGTTAAAAGATGTATACATAGATGTACAATTTGTCATCGCTTTAAAGCATCTTCAGCTTCTCAGGATGGGAAATCTTTCTGAATCAATTTTGAAAGAGCGTTTCAGAAAACGAAGAAAATATGAAAATCGTAAAAAAAAAATTTAAGGAAGTTACAAAAAGCAAAACAATAGTTGAAGAAAAAAATTTGAGATCATTATTTCTTGTTGTAAGGGAAAATGCTGGGAGACGTTTAACAAGCATTCGCAAAATTTGCTACATGAAAAATTCTATGCAATGGGGAATTTCGATGACCAAAGGTGCTATATTTTTTCTCAAGTAAAGGTATTTTTTTTTTAGTCTAATTATTTTATCATTTATCATAAATGGTAATTTTTTAAACGAATAGGTACAACCAATCGGCGGAGGAAGTAATTTAGTAATAATAAAAGAACAATAAATAAACAAACAGATAATACAAGGGTATATTATTTACCAAATACTTCAGGTGAAGACGTAAAAGTTTGTAAAAAATTCTTCAGAGAAGTTTTACAAATATCGGATGGAAAAATTTATAGGATTTTAAAATTAAAATCTACAATGGTTCCTCCAAAAGACAAACGTGGACGACACAAACCATGGAATAAAACTAGAGATGACTTATGAGAAAAATTAAATGATATCAATAAAAAAATTCCCGCATATGAATCGCATTATTCCAGGAAGAATACTAGTAGAATGTATTTAGGCCGCGATCTTAATATGAAAACAATGTACACAGAATACAAAAAAGAATACCCAAATGAAGCAGTTTCTTTGCATGTATTTAGGGACACTTTTAACACCAGGTAATTTCCATGCAAAAATTCTATTTATCAATAATACAATTTTTAAATAATATCTTCTAGATTTAATTTACATTTCCATGCTCCAATTACGAATTTCTGTGGAAAGTGTGATGCACTTACAATGAGAATTGAATATGAATCAGATCCCTTAAAGATAGCAAGCCTAAAACGTGAAGAAGTATTGCATCAAAGTAAAGCCCAGCAAATTAGAGAAATAATCAAAAAAATTTCAGATGCAGATGTTGACACCACAGTTATTGCATTTGACTTAATGAAGACTTTTCCAACAACGATTTTATCTACTGGTATTACATGTTATAAAAGCTATGGACGTACTGCCTTGGTGTTCATAATATTAAAACACAAACTGCAATGTTTAATATTATTTAATATTTATTAATACCAGTAGATAATAATCATATTGTTATTCAATATATTATTTAATACAATTATTTAATATTAATATTATGTTTGTCTGGAATGAATCAGTTTCTTCACGCGGACAGCAAGAAATAGCATCCTGTCTTTAAATTACTTTAAACATTTCGTCAAAACAAAAAAAAAGTGGTAAAGTTTTCAGATGGTTGCGGACGGCAAAATCGCAACATCAAAATGGCACTTTTTTGTTCCTGTGTTACGCAATCAAAAGAATATTCAATTACAACAATTGAACACTTTTTCATGGTAAGTGGCCATTCATATCTTCCATGTGATTCGGATTTCGGCTTTAATGAAAAAAATTAAAAAATTTTTCAACAAATTTTTATTCCTGAAGATTGAATTCCAGTCATAGCTTAAGCAAAGAAAAGAAACCAATTTCATATAATTCAAATGGATAAACAAACCTTTTTTTCTTGTAAATATTTAAAAAAGGTAATTGTAGATGCAACAGCAGCAAAGAGTGGAGTGGCTCAAAATTTGTTTTCTGGAATTCTCTGTGGAAAATCCATTTATAATAAAATATAACAAGGGATACACTGAAATGCATCCGATGTTGGAATTGAATATACAAAAGAGGAGTTCAAAAATTATAGATTTTCTTAGACCTCTACAACAACTATATCCACATTGCAACTGTATAAGTGAAGCCAAGAAAAAAGACTTGTTAGTTCTAATGGACTTTATTCCACCAATACATCATGTTTTTATCAAAACTTAATGACCAGTTGAATAAATGACCGTATTTCTATACAAAGAGAAGAGGAAGAATGTATTAACTTTTACTAAATTTACTTATTTAAAAAACCTTAAAATAAAAGATTTATTTGATAATTTTGTAACTATAACTTTAATTTTTCGGATTTCATTAAAATTATTTTACATTGGTAACATATGCAATTTTTAATTTATAGAAAATAATGATTTTGCCAGAGTAGACCAAGCGACATTAATTTCTACATATTTAGCTAAACGAGAACTAAAATTGATATAAAATATAGGAAATATAGAAAAATGGTGAACATCGCCTCCTTAGCAGCATTAGACCTCAAATTACGATTTAATTAATAATTGAAATATGGTAATTTTTTCAATTGCGTTTATCTCTAAAGTATTTTTTTTATATGGTCATTCATATGGTTCGGACAGCCTATCTCTATTATTTCCCTAGCTCTACCTAACGATTTGCTTTTAATAATGTCTGAAAATATTATTTACGAGAAAACATCGTATGTTTCTAGTATTGGGTGTATTCTATATTCTATTAAGTTAGTAAATGTCTGTAAGTCTTTACTGTCACCATTAAATTTAGGTAACCTATCTAAATATTTTAATGGGTCTATTGTTAAGTTATTGACACGATTGTTATTATCATTAGCCATTTTTAAATACTAATTTACTTACAAACGTTTCTACTTATTTTATATCACTTAAAAAAAATATTTTAGAACTTACGATTAAAATTGTTGCTTTTATAGTTGATGTTGCCGTTGCTATGATTGTCCTTGACGTTGATATTACTGTTGTTGTTGTTATTTTTTCTATGTTGATTATATTATTGTTGTTGTTTTAATTCAGTTGAGTTCTGATTCCTGCTGGATTCTTCTGATGTCGTAAGTTAAACAGCGTACTTGGCCCCTGTTTAATGGTGATGTTGAGGAGAACTTGTTGTCTTCCTTGACCTGATAATTTTTTTTGCGACCCGTTGCACTTACTAAGTACTTGAAACTAACATCAAGCAGACTCACTTAAAGATAACGAAGAAAAAAGTCTTGTTTCACAATATGTATTTGTTAGCGCAAAGATTACAAACTCATGCTTTGTAAATTGAACTTTTAATAGCTTCCTATCTGGTACTATATAATGCAGAGATACACTATTAACTATTGATATTCAAATGAATTGATACTGTTTAGCCAGACTCAAGTAAACTTTATGCAATAGGTGTCTTTATGCAATAACTGAACTTTTTTCAATTAAAAAACTAGAAAGAGTGTAGTACAGTACACTGTGTCAACTCTAGGATACCCGAATGAACGTAATAATTTGCTGTTTCTATAAAACTTGATCATCTTTTAAAAAATTTAAGATGTTTTAATATCGACGTTAACTACCGAGATATATTTATGTAAAATGTGCAGTTCTATAACAGCTATCCGAATCTATTGCACCAGCACAACCAAATTTAACAGAAGATAGTGCTCTAAAACTTGATTATCTTTTGTAAAATTTCAGACGCTTAGCTTCATAAATTTCCAATAAGTACAAGAAGCCTGAATCTACTTCTCAACCAAGAGCAAAAGCCCAACCAAATTTTACAGAAGTTGATGACATGCAATTTGACATCTTTTTACAAAATGTTAGGTATCTAGCTTCAATAGACTCAAAGTTATTTTCATTTAAAAGTTGTATGGCAGTTACCCAAACTTGTTACACCAGCACAACCAAACTTTACAGAAGTTGTTGCCATAAAACTTGATCACCATTTCTAAGATTTCAGAGCCCTAGCTTCATTAAGCGTCAAGAGGTGCTAGAGGCCTAAACATGCTGCTTTAGACCAACTAAATTTCACAGAAATTGTTGGCATGCAACTCGACACCTCTTCACTAAATTTCAGTTACCTAGCTACAATAGACACTGAGTTATTTCCATTTAAAAATAGAGGTTGTATGGAATCTACCCGAACCTGTGGCACCAGCACGACCAAATTTTACAGTAGTTGTTGTCGTAAAACTTGATCATCATTTGTAAGATTTCAGACTCCAGCTTTTCAGCTTTATTAAGTTCCAGGAGGTGCACGAAGTCTGAACCGAAGTCTGTTCTAGAGCAACCAAATTTATACATATATTACTGACCTTATATAGTTATAACTGTAATCCATAATTATAGCGGAAATCATTTAGACAATAAAAATGTTATTGTTTCCGAGAATTGTTTACGAACCAGAATTCTTGGAAATTGTACCAAAAGTACAAATAAAAGGTTAAGTTCAAGGTTTTTATATTATAGGTATATGACTTATATAAGTTATATAAGTTTGCTTATTAACTAAGAGAGTGGAGATTCAAATCCTGTACAGGTAGCAAGTTTTATTAATTAAAAACAAATCTCCCTTGCTATCAAATGTACTGTAATTACATAATTATTATAAAATGTAAACAAAATAAATAATATTATTGCATAATTTAATAATATTATTCGACCTATAATGGCCTTAATATGCCATGGTTTTGTAATATTGCAATATCCTATGTGATTTGTAATATTAATCACATTTATTTATTTATTATCATAAATAAATAAAAGACCTGTACGGTTTGAAAAAGAGCGTATTTGATGTGAAAAAAGTACAGATTTATAAAAAAAAACAAGTAAATGTAACAGTAAGTCGATGCAACTGACTTATTTATAACCTACACCTAAAAAATTCACATTAAATTAAAAATCCATAAGTTATTTTAGTTAGGTATTTAATATAAGTTAAAAAACTAAATACTTTTGCAACATTGGTACAAAATTTCAGGTTTATATTTTTATTAAATTCGAAGATATGCTTATTAGATCTTGTGAAGGGTGTGAAGGCATCCGGACCACCACCCCAATTCATCTCAAATTTTAGAGACATCATGAGAACAGGGTAGAACACCCTTATATCAAATTTCAAGTTTTTATCTTTATTAATTTCGAAGATATGCTTGTTCGGTTTTGGGAGTTGTGTGGGAGGTACCCGAACAACCACTCCAATTCATCTCAAATTTTAGGCAAATGAGGGATTCAGGAAACAACACCCTCGTATTAAATTTGAAGTTTCTATCTTTATTAATTTGGAAGATATGCTTGTTCGATTTTGGGAGTTGTGTGGGAGGTTCCCGAACAACCACTCCAATTCATGTCAAATTTTAGGGATATCAGGGATTCAGAAAAAAAAACGCTCGTACAAAATTTTAAGTTGCTATATTTTTTAATTTCGAAGATATGCGTGTTCGGTTTGGGAGTTGTATGGGAGGTACCCGAACCCATGGTCCGATTTCGTCCATTTGCAATCCCCACCTTTAATCATTAATCATTGTTAACCTACAGTATAAATTTCATCACGATAGTATCATTATTTTTTGAGTTATCGTGCGTACAGGTGATCCTGATTCAGAATATATATACATCTCCATATCTAACTCGCTTACTTTTGGTGGTTACAAACACCATACCAAAGTTAATATACCCTATACTTTAGGTGTAGGGTATAATAATTTAAAGCATTACACCTTACTTACATATGTACATCTAGATAGGCATGTAAGTATATTTGTATTGTGTTTGTGTAAGAAATAAGAATTAGGAAAACTTAAGTGATTCCGCGATTACAGGCTAATATTTTTTTTAACAGAACCGCTTATAGTTTACATATGCCATTAGGAATTATAAAATTTAGTTAAGAATTGAAGTTTTATGTAGGTAATCAAATTTTATGTTGCACAACTTTTGTTTTTACCGACCGTATTCATGAATTTATAAGGTAGGTATTGTTTTCCTACCAAACATACGTTTCGGAAATGTGCGCCTGTTGTAAATGTAAATAGAAATAAACGTCTTTGAGAGTCTTGAGTTTGCATATTATTGCCCTCTTTATTAAATTACAGTAGTCGATAGTCCTGGCAGCTAGTACTAAAAATTGTAATTGTAAATATACAATTAATAAAAAATAATAATAATAACAATATTTAATTACACGAGATTTTAAAGATTTGTGCTGTTTAAAATTATTCCTAACGTTAATAAATATCTTTAAGCCTTTATTTGAGATTTTATTATCCATCTCTTGCTAAAGTCTAAACTTACTTAGTTTTTTAAGAGTGTGTTTTCGAAAATATCCAAACATAATCCAACAGAATGATAAATTATTTTTACTTTCTACAGGTTCTAAATATCAAGGCCCATTGAACGGTTCATTATATACTACTATTTCAAAGAAAAGGAATTTTTCACCATATGCATCAACTTCGAATTCAGTTAATTTAATTCAAACAGCACCTGATATTATTAATCATCAAACATTTGAGCTACCGGTATCCCAACGAAATAGCATATCAACATCAAAACGAGAAAGAACTCTTGAACCACCTGTCAGAACCTCATCCCTTTACGTTAGAAGTACTCAAAGTCTACCAAGATCAACATCAAATTGCTGTTATATTAATAATCTATCAAATTCATCTCAATCAAATTGTAAAACTTCTCAGCAAGCACAAGCACAATTGATTTCAAATATTAATCAATTCAGTCCGGAAAAGCTTAAAAATTATTTACAGGAAATTTATAACCAGCAAAATGATTATACCACAGGTCAACATGTGTCTAATCGTTTTACTTTGTGTGTAGATTCCAAAATCTCCAGTAATGATTTACTGAATTGTAAGTCAAAATTTTACCTAAATACATATATTCATTATTAAATGATTTTTAATGTATATATTTCAATATATTTTTATTAAAGGTTCAGCAATACAGCAGAGATCTAGTGTTCCACCTAAAACTGTCCCCAGCGAACTAAGTTCACATGGTAATAACATTTAAAATATCTTAATTATTAATAAAAAAATTTTATGGCTTATTTCTTATTTTAAAATGATAATATGTAATTTTAATTAATAACAATAATATAAAGAATGTTTTCTATTAAAGTTGCAAGGTATGTTTAATATTTTTCAAAACTATCAAATAATTATAATCTCACATGCGTTAAGTTAGTATAAATTTTTTTTTTTCAAAAATGATTAACAGTCTTTTTATCACGAGCTAACCTAAACATAATCCTAAAATTCTAAAAGTAAAAAATATTTTTTATGGTTTCCCATACATTTTGGTTTTAATTTGATTTGATATCATTACTTAACATATTCAATTGCCAAATTTAAAATTACGGAAAGGTACTAAAAACTTAAATTATGTCATAAAACCATTCATTTCAAAGCATTTAAAACACTGCTGATATATCAAAAGTGATGCTAATTCTCACATTAACTATATACTAGTATGTACATAATATATATATGTACATAATATCTATAAGTGTTAACAAACAACTTTTCAAAAAGACACTTGACATAAAGTCAGTTACAAAAAAAATTCTTATCAAGATGTTACTGGGCAAAACAGACATTTTGCAAAAATGGGATATTTGGCATAACATTTTTATTTTTTCATACAAAATTTCAGTACAATAAAAAATTATTTGAGGTGTTTTATTTTTTGAGCTTATCTATAATCCATAATACATCCGTATAATAATACTATCTATCTTATCTATAATCCATAATACATCCGTATATATGTATAATACTTACATATATACATATATACTATATAAGTTTATCCATAATATATGTATATACTTACATATCATACTACTGTGTCATATTTTATATGTAACTTTAATGATATTATATAATACTAAGGAAACCCGTGTGCAATTCCAATAGATAGAAATGCACAATTCCCATAGATGCAAATCGATATAATATGTTATTGTATAGGCGAATAACTCCCTAAAAGTTAGATTTCTTCTATCTTTATTAAATTCGAAGATATGCTTGTTAGGTCTTGGGGAGTGTGTGAAGGTACCCCAATTCATCTCGAATTTTAGAGACATCATCAGAACAGGGTAGAACACTCTTATATCAAATTTCAAGTTTTAATCATTATTCATTTCGAAGATATGCTTGTTCGGTATTGGGAGTTGTGTGGGACATACCCGAACAACCATTCCAATTCATCTGAAATTTAAGGAAAATTAGAGATTCAGGAAACAACACTCTCGTATCAAATTTAAAGTTTCTATCTTTATTAACTTCGAAGATATGCTTGTTCCATTTTGGGAGTTGTGTGGGAGGCACCCGAACAACTGTTTCAATTTATCTCAAATTTTGGACAAATCAGGGATTCAGAAAACAATATCCTAGTCCCAAATTTGAAGTTTCTATCTTTATTAATTACGAATATATACGTGTTCGGTTTTGGGAGTTGTATGGGAGGTACCCGAACCCATGGTCCGATTTCGACCATTTGCAATCCCCGCCTTTCTTTGATCATTGTTAACCCACAGTATAAATTTTCAGTATGATTTCCACATATATAATCTTCTGGGTGGTAAAGAAAATCATGTATTCATGACTTTAAAATTTTCTTCCTGGCAGAATTTAACTAAACGATCGCATCTGCTGTTTCTATCGCCTAAACCAATAGGCCCAACTATGTGGTCCAAGGTACCTCTACCAATTGTCATCTTTATCAGCCGTTGGCGCGTATACTTGAATGATGTTTAGTGTTACTGGCTTCGATTTAAATTTCGAAAGTAACGTTCTATCTGACTGCCGTTTGAATTCGGACACATGATTAGCAAGATGATCAGCTACTATTACTCCTACTCCATTCCTATGGTTTGACGTGTCATTACCTGAATAGAAGAATTTAGCATCTTTCGTGTTGCATTGACCAGAATTTGGCCACCAGGTTTCCATAATGCCCAAGATATCGACTTTGAGACGTTGCATTTCTTGAATGGTGTTGACAAGTTTTCCAGCTTCGAACAGACTCTTGACGTTCCAAGTTCCTATATTTAATTTTTGTTTTGTTTTACCTCCGGAGATTCTTAGCACCCTATTTTGGCCGGAGACTGAAGGCCGTTCATTTTCATTTTGTTGTACCATGTGATTTTTTTATTGTACAATTTTTACTGTTCTTTAACTATATTATTTAGAACAATAAATGTCATTATATTTATTTTAACTTAATTAATATTTAATAACAAAGACAATATATGTATTGTTTATACTAAAATTATGAAAACAGACCTTGTTAAAAGGAAGACCTGACCTGACCTGACCTGACCTGAAAACAGACCTGGTTATCAAGTTATAATTGGTACATACATAATCACAACCTATACGTAATTCTGCTGATCAAAACATAACGTAAATTTTTCGTGAATGAACTTGTGAATGAACTTAAATTTGTTTTAATAAATTTCGGTGGAGCTTTGTTAGCCTAGTGGGTAAGAGCCTATAAAATACGCTGTAAACACCGAGGGAGTGTGGGTTCGAATTCGTTTGCCTTTGCTTTACAAAGTAAAAAATATTTAAAATAACTAATAAAAATAAATTGTTGAAATTATTACAAAAATAAATTTATTCTTTACATAAAATGATCTAACTTCTTTTATTTCGGGCAAATTTTGAATTTGTTTTAAATGTAAATAATTTAGATTTGGCTTAATTTATATGTGTTCGATACTTAAATAATTTGGTAATAAGATATGCTCTAAAAGTCTAATACCTATACATTTTTAATCATAATCTATATATATATATATAAGTATTTTTTCTTATTTATTTTACCTTTATTGCCTTAATTTATATTTTTACATATCACTTAAAACTAGATTTCGGTAAGTGTTACAGTCACTGCTTCTCAACTTTAATATTTTTAAGTACTTATTAAGTGGCCAAATGTTTGTAAATATTTTATAATATGATTAAACCTAGGAGAAATGGCAAAAAACCTAGTTGACAATCGTAATCTTATGATTGAAAACGTACGGAAAACGTAAATGCTACCATATTGAATTGTAAAGAAAATAATTTTTTTTTATTATCTGTATTGCTGAGTCGACTAAACTTTTATGTTGCTATATACGTATTTATTTAATTCTATACCTAATTATTTTTGATACGCACAAACTTGTGTTATAGAATAGAATTATTGAAGAATTCAATAGAAATTGGATTTAAAATTTTTTTTCTTTTTTGAATTTTTTATTCCTTCCGGTGTGTATGTGTGTATATTATACACATAAATACACATATAAATAATACTTAATTATAATTCTTATTCATGCATCTTTGCTTTTATAATAGTGGAGTAATTTATGATATTGAATTAATATGTTTGTATGTATGAATGTATGTATGCATATGGATAGTTATTACATATTGAAGAACTAAGCTAGGATAATCATTACATATTGAAGAACTAATAAGAAATTTTTAAGAAAATTTTGGTTTTAATAGTAATGTTTTGAAAAAAAAGTCAAGACAGTATGTAAAACCAAAGAACATATAACACTTAAAGAAGTTGCACGCCATATAAATTTCAGCATAAAAATTTTTCATAGGTGGTACCTGTTGGGAGGATCCACCAAAATGAGCAAACATTTTTTACTATGTGTTTTATTTTACTACGAAAAAAAGCATATTATTTTTGTAATTAACAATCAATTTTAGTTACATTCATAACCCAACCATAGCTACAACAATCTATAATTATAAATTAGTAGTTTTCAGCCACACACTACGTATTATGAATTCCGTTTCAAGCTTTGAACATCAGTAACTAATAACTACATATTTTTTACGATTTTTCTACTATAAAACCTATTATGTGTAGGTTATTTCATAATAAAACATAAACAACACATTTCACATTTACATTACAGTAGTATGGTACCTACGATAGTCGGTAGTAGTAACAAAACGTACCAACAGAATAACAAAAAAAAACACAAAATTATAAGAGACATTATCACTTACTCTCTTTAAAATTGTGTATTTTTTTTTCCTTTGGAGTCTCGAATCGACTCGACCTCAACGGCTCAAATCAACCTACAACTTACAACTATTCTTTGGCTATATGTATGTAATGTACTTTAACTTATACATGTATAATGAACAAAATTTAAAAATTGATAAAAATCATCATTTATCACAATATGTATTGAAATTTTAAATAATGATGAATGATGAATGATATTGATTTAATATTAATAAACAATATGTATCTAATAAACATGAGCACAAATTTATTTGAAATCGCTTTCAAAACATTCATATTTAAACAAATGTTGTGTATACTCGTTTTGAAGTTTTCAAATTGAGCAAATATGCGAGAGAAAATTTTGAGTACTCAATTTGTTCAAGAGAAATAAAATCAAAACATAGAACGAGACTCACATCAATTATCAGGCCATGAAGTGCAGAGAGTAAAAGCTTATTAAAGGGCCAGCTTTTAACAAATTTACACGCAGTCTTATGGAAAAAAATAGGGGGCCGACTATAAATCTTGAAATAACACAAAAACCATTTACTTTATTCAATTTGGTCCAAAGAGAAAATTAAAGTCTCATCTTTTTTACATAATTCATTAAAGAAATATATTTTAAAATATAATATTTTCATTCATAAATATGCATTTAAAAAATTGTCTTCATCTAAATTTTTTATTTTAAAAGCTTCTTAAGATAAATTGTCTCAATATCGTAATAGTATACGTCCAGACTACTTTCATACTTTAAAATTTTGTACACGCTTATATGGCAATATCGAGACTCACATCAATTATGAAATTATTCATACGAGCGATACGTGAGAATCTATTGCAGTTCTCTGACAACTACATTCATGTGTTTTCAGTTCTTGGCCTGTTTACTTAGGTCTTGGTATATATTATACCAGGGAAAGAAAATAATACTTTATATACATTCCATATAAATAAATTCCTTACAAGTAATTAATAGAAGATAAATTAGGAAAAAGTAAAAATTAAAAAGAATAATATTTGGAGATAAAAATTGTTTTATATTTTATATTTGATTTTGTTTTTTTCTGTTTTTGTCTTTTAAATCTATAATATTCTCTTTTTTGGTAAAACCATTATTGGTGATAATGAGCAAATTTATAATAGCAAAGTATTTTATTACCTATATATTTATCTAGTTTTAATTTTGAAAGTTCAATTAAATTATTTTTAATACAATATATACAACAGCATTTAATAAAAATAAGAATATGTACTTTTTATTTTTGTAAATTATCGTTTTGATTTTAAAAAATAACGATCAAAAAATATCTCTTTAATAAGTACTCCTTTCATTTAAGTCTTTAAAAATTTTACCTGTTCTGTAAAGAGTTCACCGCAAAGAATTATTTTAAGAAGTTGTAAAAAATAAGTATGCGGAAGAAGTAAATGAATCTAATGACAAAAAATTATTCGGCAACGCCTTTGCAAATAAATACTTAAAATATTCACCCATATTCTTGAAGACTTATCATACGACCGACATGACTTAAAAAAGGTACTCCCTGATTTTGTTTTAGAATTAAAATATAAAGAAAAAAAAAATAAAAAAGTCCAAAAAAATAGCTCCCAAAAAATAAGGTGGCACTTTTTGGTACATTTCTCATTTTTTTTTTATTTTTAATTTCTATTATAGAATCGAAGACTAGGTTTTTTTAATCACATCGGTCCGACTTCTGGTTCGAAAGATATGACGGCTTCTTGCAACTTATGAATACGTACTTTCATTTACTATTTAAAAATCAAACCTCTTTTTTAAATAATTTTAGCTGAACATTTTTTCGTATATAGTAGATTTAGGTGCATAAACAAAAACAAAATGCATATAATATTTTTTATATAAATTCTATAGTATAATATTCTAAGCTTTGTATAATTTTTCATTTGAGTACCTGTGATACTCAGTGTATATTGATCATATTTCGAGTACTCGTTTTTGATTTTCAAAACATCAAATCTTTTACGAGATCAAACTTAATACGCATTTGAATTTGATACAAACAAATAGAGTTGAATATATATTTGTTTACAATCGAGTATAGCTTTTACTGTACTCTTTCCTGATTGAGTGTGGTGAATTATTTGTATAGTATAGCGAATATAGCAATAGAGAGAAAAAACAAATGTATCCATGCACATTTTTTTAGTATCTAAGTATCTCTTTATGCATGGCCAGCGGGCAGAGTCTCTTTAAAATTCAAATACATAATTGCTTTGATTTTGACTTTTCTATTAAATTGTTGCATTTATGTATTATTTTTTGAATTCAATTTCTTCTTATATAAGTAGTTAAATTTTAATATACAGCAGTTCTTACAACCAAAATTAAATATGAATAATTTTTTATTTTTAAATATTTTGTATGTCAATTTTATGCAGGGTTACCATTTGTACAATTGCGGTAATATTTGTACGGTTTTCTAGCCCTCTGTACCATCTTTACAGACCATATGTGCAGACCATATATTTATACGGTCTTTTCAAATTTAAAATTTTTTACATTAGGGCAACGTAAAACGAACAACGGCAATATTGTTACAGACAACGTGGTCTATAACAAATTTTAACTGAATTTTGCTCCAAACTTTGTTTGTGCATTTTACGAATGTCTTACGGATACCTATTCTGTTTTCCCCACGTATCTTTAAAACATTTATTTCGAACTCGATAAATTAATAGACATAATAGTCCACACTAACAATACCAAATAATCTAAATGTACGTACACCAACTACAGGCTCTTTATACAATTTAATTCTGCTTTGGCTTTATTTTAAAAATAATTTCAGTTAGTGTTTTGACGAATTTGGTTTTGCTTTCTGATTTTTTACGTATTGTACTTTTTACATAAATTCTATTTTTCTAAACTGCAACTGTCTATTATATGAATTGGGACTCAACGTAGAATTTGAATACACATTAACAGGGGTCTCTAGTTATTATTATAAAAGTATAAGTATAAAAAGTATAAAATACATACGTATGTATGAAAAAATGTATATATTTATATGGATTTAAAGTTATTTTCATTCGCTCTAAAAAATATACTTTTTTCTTTTTAATCAATGAAATATTTTCTAAGTAGATACATACATAATTCTTATTGTATTAGTGTGGTGTGAATATTTTAAAAATTCTAACGACAAGCTATTTAGTTTAATAGCAGGTGGATATTTATATGTACTTATATGTACTTATATGTTACTTATATGTATTTTCCAGTTTAGATTTTTGTCTATCTCTACACCTGAGTATTTCTAACTATCTACCGCTTCTATTAAAAAACAATTCGCTGAACAACTATTCTTATTTACGCTCAATTTTTTTCCATATGAATGGTTACCTACAATTGATTGCTCACTTTCTTCAGAATGTACTTTAATGTCATGGTTCATATTATGACCATTTTTTATTTGGAAATTTATCATTTTAGTTTTACTATGTACTAATAATAAGTTTGTGAAGTGCAAACCAATTTTTTAATAACTTCGTATCTATTTGCAAGCTCTCTTTTAAATTATTTAAATTATTTTCATTGTAAGAAAGAGAACAGTCGTCAGCAAAGTCCCACAAGGTTTGACAAATAAAAAAATAGTCAAACTGTCAAACTGATCGGACGTGTTTTAGCTAAAAAATTATTAAAAAAAAAAAAAAAAATTTATAAATATTACATTACAAAACTAAAAACTTGACGAAGAAGATAAAATTCACGAAGAAGACATTAATGAAGATTTAAATTCCGTACCTACATTAAGGAAGGAATCCATTGAAACAAGTTGTAATGTTGCTGTCCTGAAGCCTTTTGACCCAATAAATTGTACATTAGATGCTATAGCGCTCTACTTGAAAAATCTAGCATCTTTAGTAATTGATATCCAAGAATCACAAACATTTATTTCTAATCAATTTGATGAAGTCATTAAAACTCAAAAGATACTAGTTCAAGAAAACACAAATTTGAAAAATGAAATTCAACTAACAAAAAAACATTATAAAACACCATGTAAACTATCTGGAGTCACTGATTGACAAAGATCAAAAAATAAAAACAATGTTGTCTTATCAGGTTTAGCAGATAATCCAGGTAATCTAAAACAATTATTTTTCAAAATTTCAAATAAATTAAATGCAAATATCACTGAAAATGACTTCGAGCGAATTACACAATTGAATTCAAATTCTAGTAACGAAAATACAAATAAAGTTAAAGATACACAATATGTTGTTTATTTTCATACTAAGGAAGCTAAGCAGCGTTTAATGTTAGCGAAAAAGAAACAACTTATTTTTACATCAGAATTCTTTCCAACTGAAGGGGGAAACAGAGAAATATATATTAGGAATCACTTGTCCAATTTGCAAAAAAAAATATATTATGAGGCAAACCAAATTAAAATTAATAATAATCTTCAGTTGTTGAGGGTTAAAGATAATTTTATCAAGATTCGCCAAACTGCCACTAGCAATACATAATATCAATAGTTTTAATGATATCACAACAATCAAAGAAACTTGTAATAAATAAATTAATTTTGTTTCAATTGTTTACTTTTGTTAAAGTGATACACGTAATATATATTTCTCTCTTTCGTTCTTCAATAAAAAAGTATGCACTTCATTTTTTTCATTTCTCTTTTTGTATATATTGTAAAAACTTTGATAATGAATTTTTAAAAATTTTTCTACATTGAATTACTTAATTTCTAAATTTTTAAATTATTATTGTAAATGGTTGTTTTTTCTAGTTTATAATAATTTGAGCATTTTACCATTACTAAAAATATTTAAAATTGCACTTACTCTGTTAAAAAATTTTCAGCAGTTTACCCCTTTTACAAATACACAGCAAATAAGTTTTTTACACTGTACAACTTTCCCTGATAAAAAAATGCGCTTTTTTGACGTTGAATCCGCGCAGAGAAATATGCTGAAAATATGAAGAGAAATTGTATGAATTTATACAGAGTTCGGGAAAATTCTCTACACAATTCCCCTTTAAATTTACTAATACATTCTCACAAAATTGTGAGATCACGATTTAACAGTAGGCGCATCTTTAGGTGCATTTTTTCAGCACACAAATTAGTGCGTATTTCACTGCTTTCTAAAAACTAATTTTCTGCGCCAATTTCAGCCCTTTTTTTGGATATTTTTTTAGCTACAGTAAAATATAAAAATTTCTTATTTTACATAACATGCAGGCTATATTTAGATTTGAAATTTGTATGATAATTCTAAAATAAAATTGTTGCTATAGTTAGAAATAATAATTATTCTAAATTACAAATTATCATGTGAATTTCAAATTTAAGAACAACATAGCATGTACATATTTAAAATAACAAAATTTTATATTTTTAGAAATTTAATTTAATGGTACCTAAAGTATAAAATAAAAAAATTTACCCTTAAACATCTTATCTTTATCACAGCACTCAAACAAATGATACAATGACAAAATGGCAGAAAATTTTCAACATTAGTAGGTAATCCTGCACTTGGGGATGGAAAAAAATCATGCCATATCGCACCGAAGACCACGCCCACTGACCTATATTTTGATTGATGGGTTTAATGTAGGATATTCTTGGTTAGTAGGTCAAGAACTTGTTTTGTTAGTTTTGGTTTAGGTTATAACCATGGGTTGTTAACTTATAAGTTGCAAGTGGTTGTATAGTAGGAAATGAAGGTTGTTGGTACTGTAGAAGTTGTTAGGCAAGGTTAAGGAACTGAACAAGTTTAGGATATTTAGGTTTTTCAATAAATTCATTGATACTTTGTAATAGGATATCATACAAATAGAAAGATGATTTTTTTCAGGTCAAATCAAGTTTATTTTTTTAAATTGTGCAAAATCGCATGCTTAATAAAATATACCTACATACGTAAAAGGAGGTATAAAAGAAACGAAAAAAACTTGTTTTTATTATTTAATAAGAAAAATATTCATAGGTACTTTTGAATACCAAAATGTAAATAATATAAATAAAAACAAAACGTAAACAAGAAGTACAAAGTGTAGTTTGGCTTATAAAGAAGATTAATAATTGTTAAAAGTGGTTATTATAGCTTTAAGGTGTAAAATAAAAATAAGAAAAATATGTTACCTATTTTAGGATATGAGTTGTTTCTCTATATTCTATATTTTGTTCTAAGTACATATGAACTTCAAAAATATTTTGCATTCTTCTAATTTCTGTTTACCTGGTGTAAAATAAATTGTTAAAACTAGTTTGACTCTTTTAAACAATGTTAAAATTTATGAATGCAGTAAAAAAGTAAAAATAAAAACAAAAGAAAGAAAAAAAATATATAATTATAGGTGCATCTGTTATGTAGGATTTCTTTTTTCTGTTCTATAAGAAGATTGAGAAAATAACCTGAAATCTTCGATATTACTTTGTTTTGTTATTATTACGTTCCATTCTATACTGTAAGAAATGAAAAAATAAAAAATAATAAAAATCTAAAAGAAGTTAATTGCTTTTGGTACCTATTTTGTAAACATAAGATAAAAATAAAAGACATTTTTATTTTTATGTTAAAAATCTATTATTAAATTTTTTATTATTATATTTTTATTTAAATCTAAGTTGAAAAATTTTTTACGATAACCAGATGTTAAGATTTTAAAAATTTTAAATTGATATGTAAACAAATTTGAATGATTTACTTATCAACACGTGATTTTTTCCTATTATATCCGTACGGTAAAGAACTACCATCTTCATTAAATTTTCGTTTTTCCGATTTGGGTTGATATTTTTTTATTTCAGGAATCGTAAGTACATCGTGATTTTTATTGCGACGAATATTTTCTGAAATGACGTATGTGTCTGTGCTATTCAATGAATTTAAAACTGCTTCCTTTATGCTATTAAAATTAATTTTTAGTGAAGCTTCATAACTAAGATCCTTTAACTTTACAAACAATTTTTTCGGTATTATCTTTTGCACAATAAATTTTGTAGACGTAGTTCTTGGGACCACCACTTACAAATTCTGTAATATAACTTCCTATACCATAACAGTCTAACTCATCTGTCATGTTTCCTATAAATTCTCCTGTTTGTGGTTCATATTCTCCTTCTCGACTAATATACAACACCGAATCGGTGTCATAATATAATACTCTACTATCTAGTTTCTCTAGATAACTGTAAAGTTGAAGATGAGCATGTGTTGTTGTATAAGCAGCGATACTTACATTGACAGTAGATAAAGAAGCTGCTGCTTCTTCTTTATACTTCCAGCGAGCCACTATGTTTTCTTCATTTACTGAAAATATGTGACATACTTCTACAGAGGAGTTTGTTATTAACTCGTAAAGTTTAAAAGGTTGATTTATAATGGTGGTTTGTTGTTGATTTTTCTTTTGCCCAAATTTTCCCCAGAATGAGTTTAAAATAATCTTAGCAAAAGATCTTAAATCAGGATTATTAACTACTTTATCGTATTCTAATTTAATTTCTTCCTTTTCAAAAAAACTATCAATATATTCTAACTTTTCTTTTTGAGTTTGACATTTTATTGGCCACCCAGAAGCTTCTTGTTTAATCTTTATAAATTTATTCATCATTTTAGTGAATAAACCATCAATACCATTGCAATTGTCATATTTTACTGTTTCGTATTCCCAAACTACATAAATATTTAAAAACTTCATTTATATTTTATACCCTTTTTCAATTGCTTTTTTAATTTCATCAATTACCCAAGTTCCTACTAATGCTCTTTCATCGTCTGTATGTTCACAGTGTTTTCCTTGATATTTTTGTTCACTACAAGTATTACATAGTGAGAACATCAATTTATTATTTTGTTTGACAGCTAACACGGGGTGTAATAGATTTGTTGGTGGTAAGATTTTACATTTAATAATACCGTCAATAGTCATTCTGTTTAACTTAGAGCAAGTATCTTCTCCAACAGAAATCTTAGGATGGTTTATGGGAAATTTTCCTCGTTTTCAAACATATGGGTATAAGGAACATACATCTATGTATTTAATTTTTTCTCCTTGTTTACATTTATAATATGTGTAAGTATTTCCTGTTCTTCCATCATAAAATGCATCACGAGGATTTAAAGGAACTAAATTAATTAATGAATGATTTTCTAAATATCTCATATTTTCATAGTGTGTCATTAGCTCCCGGAATTCACATTCCCACATCTCAATAACTTTATATCCACATGATTTTATAAACTCTGATCTCATTAATGTTTTTTCATATCGTAGATTCAAAGTATCGCCAGAGTTATCATGTAATGGTATATCCCTCTGGTTTGTTAAACATTTTGGATGTCCATGATAATAGCAACCGTAAAATTCAAATATATCTTTAGTCTCTTCGCAAAATTCATCGACTTTAACATTTCCGATTTGTTTTTCTTTTCCATTAAATGCACATTTCAAATCAATTTTTCCCAAATAAGCCATTGCATGGCAATTTTTGACTGATTGTCTACCATCCTATATCCTTTTATTGGTATAATTCCTATAGTATTCGATTTGAGAAAGTTTATTCTATATAGAAGATTACTGCTGAAGCTATTGTTGTTGCTTCTACAAATGGTTCCACATTACATTCTTCTATAAAAAATTTTCTGAAAACCAGACATGCTCTAGTCAGAATTTCAAAATCATTTATACAGTATTCTAAAATATCTTTCTCCATATTAAATTCTGAGTTTCTATTTTGTTCATACCACATTAAAAATTCATTACGCTCATCTACTTTCATTGTATTAGAGTTATAGTATTTAATTGCTGGAAGTGGGCCAATGTAATTTTCATTTTCCAATTTATGAAATAGATGCGGAAAATAACCCTTTTTCAAATTGATTGATAAATTAAAAGCTTTTGGTAATTTTGCCAAGGCCATGGGAAAGTAATTCATAGAATCTATAAATTTAATATTATCAATTATCATAACAATAATTTTCATACCTCGCATAATTAACTTTGGTTCAAGTACAGTTTAATTGAGTATATAATTCAGAATAAATTGATGGTCAAACGCCTGACCATTATGAGCAATTATGACAATCTTTTTGAATTCCTTTCTTAATTTTAAAATAAATTCCATGAAATCCTCTATCACATTTTTCGTTTTATTCATTTTTCGTTTTATTCTATTACTCTTTTTAAATTCTCTCTCTTAATTTACATTTTCCACAGAAGTATAGAGAATCAATGTTAATACATTTAAAGCATCTTAGCTGAGCCACACATAAACTTGGAACATGTTCTTTTATTTTTGTAGAGCTAATTTCTTCTTGTCTTGTTTCTAAATCATAAAATACGTAAATGCAATTTTCAAAATTTACTTTTGTTTTGTCTTGCTGAATGAAGCATTTATGGTTTTCAGGAACATGATTATCGAAAATCTTACAAAAATATTCTCCACATATATGAGTCCTACTGCTTTTATGAACTTTAAAACAAGATTTGCATTTTCTAATTTCTTCACAGATGCTTCTATTTTTTGAACAGGAAGCCTTATGGCTTTCAAAACATGTTTGACCACGAAATGTTCGATTACACTGCATACATAAAATATTTTTAACATTAAGTGAACAAGCTGGTGAGTTTTGACAGCAAGGGCAACTTTTCGAACATCTATGTTCATTTTTCTTAGAATACGGAATATGACATTCTTCACAATAAAATGCTGTGCAAAAAGCAGCTGTTAGTGAGGTTATTATATTGTAATGATTATTATGATATAACAAGTTAATTTTTTTCCCATTATTCAATCCTTCAAATATTATTTCTGCACCCCTTGTTCCATATTTATATACAACAATCTTGTGTTTGTGTAAAAATTTTTGAAATTGATTCAATTCACTAATTCCGCAACCTTCAGATGGAATTAATAATAATTTTAAAGCTGTTAAAGTTTGAAGTTTTCCTATATTTTTTCGAATTTTTTCATAATCATTAAATTTCTCAATTTTAGCTATTGAAACAACAAGTGCATGCGGTAAACATAAATTATCGCTATTTTTTATTGCCATTATTCCTCTCCTTTTTAAGCATTCCTCTTCAAAATTTGAATATTTATTACTTCTACCTCTACCAACGGGTAATTTAACATGGTTAACTGTTAAACAAAAAGTGTCTGCACTTAAACCTGTAGACGTAAAATAAAAATAGTTTATAATAAATGAAGCCAAAAATAACTACCTTCAGAATTACTTTGGAAAACATTAGAAATTACATCCCAAACGTCGCTAAATTTTAGTTCATGAGCGGATCTAAAACTGAGATAGGCAGGACCTTGATGTTCAAAGCTCTCTCCACAAAATGTCAACCCAATCTTATCCCTGGAATTCACATCTTTCACAGCAATGTTGATTATTTGATGTATAGCACCCTTAATCCAGCTAATTGGTTCTCTATTGTCAGGTACGGATTTAATTACAAATTTTATTTTGTGCCCGTTCATATTAAACCGTTTAACAAATGCCGAATTTTCACTTTCGATTATATAAGGTGTTATAGTTTCGGTAAGAAACTTTTGTAAAATAATTTTTTTCGACATTTTCTTTATACGAATTTTAGATGTTAAATGCTTGAATAATAGAATAATATTAAATTTTTAATACAGATTCACTCTGTTAAATGAACAATTACATTGTAATCAAAGGTTTAATAAATAAATAGTTGTTTAACTAGAATCCCATCTTAATACTATCTTAAAATAGAAAGAATTGAAAAACAAAAAGCAATTTAAATTTATCTTCAATACATTTTAATTAGTATAAATACATTGGGATTTTATACAAAAAATATCAGTTTAATTTCAAACAAGCAAGATATGGCACAGGAATATTTAAACTTCTTCATGACTGCAGAAGAGGCTGCAACTGCTACTACTAGTACAGCAGTGCGTCTTTCAGCGAAAAGGAGAAAGGCGAAAAATGAAGATGACGCTTCTACTCATCTTCATCAACAACAACAACAACAACTACAACAACAGCAACTACAGCAACAACAAGATTATCAGAGTAAGGAAACATCAAATCCCATCAGAAAAAGGAAACTGTTGGAATTATTTAATTTAAAAAAAAAAAAATTTTTTAATTTTTTAAAAGTTAAAGATATGGAGCCAAGTAGGCTCTATAAAATAAATAAAATTAAAAAGTTAAACACCGTTTACGGTAAAAAATGGATCTTCGAGACCCTAAATAATATTATATTTATACCGCATCAAAAAGTTGAGGTTTTTGAAGATAATGATTTCCGTGAGGAAATCGAAAAAAATTAATATTTCCTCATAAACGAGGAAAGCCAATTAAATTTAAAAGAAGAACGTGGTGATTTTGAATTCGCCACAAATCAGTAATAGTTTTAGACTAATTTTATATAGAATAAAAAAAAATTTATTTCAAAGAAATTTTCTACTGTTTTAATTTTATTTTCATTTTTCAGATGTTAAGATTTTATTTGATTTTTCAGACGTTAAGATTTTATTTTATTTTTCAGATGTTTTCAAGTTTTATTTTCAGGTGTTTATTAGAATTTTATTTTACTGATATTAAACAATATTTGTTGAATTTATCCAAGTATTATGTGTATCATAAAAACCTAGCCATTTCACAAAAACTCTATTTCCTTGCTTTTTCAGAATTTTTTCTACAAGATAAGTATCTGGGTATTTTACATGTGTAAGCTCAGCTTGATAAAAAACCCCAGAAATTGGCGTATCAGTATAGTCCGATAATTGATATGTAACAGGATAAGTATTATTGATTTTATCAATCTTAAATACTTCAGTTGACCAATTCGGTTGATAACGTTTTTCGAAATGACCTTTATATTTACTTATTCTTACAAAAATTTTCAGTTTTATATTTACTTTTTTGAAAAATTTTAGGCTCAGTATATACATTCCGCAGTATATTTTTTTCGTTTTTCTTTGTAATTTTTTCAGGAGGAAGTTTTGTTGTGCTATGTTTTGTTGAATTATATTCTTTTATTAATGATTGTATAATAGGTAACCATTTATAATTCCCGTTTAAACCAAATTTTTTCCACATAGAATTTTTCAATGTACGGTTAAATCGTTCAACAATTGATGATTTTAATTCGCTAAATGTGTGATAATGATTGATTGATTTTTCTTTCATATAATTTTGAAATTGTAAATTAAAAAATTCCTTGCCTTGATCAGAGTGAATATTTTTTGGTATAACTTTAGCTCTAATAATAATTGTTTTTAAGGCATTTAAAACATTTTCAGCATTTTGTGTTTTCACAGGTTCAGCATAGGCATATTTGGAAAAAGTATCAATGACCGTCAGCATATATTTATAACCATTATTAAATTTTCCATAAGGTATAAGGTAATTATATAATAATTATTATACATAAAATGATAGAACAAAGAATGGTTTAAACTAATCATCTAATTGAGTTTAATTTGTTTTTATGCTTTTCTACATGAGTATATAACTCAACTTTTATTTTCAAATTTAATTCATTCTGACTGCTCAACAACTCACTGAAATGCTGCCTGATTCCACATCATTTCCATTTAAAGAAACTGTAAATGATGTAAATACAGAAGGTCAAATACAAGAAAATGAAATTACGTCCACTATGGACGACGAAGATTTAGCAGAAACTGAGGAATTTATACCACCGTTCCAGATAGTTGAATTAGAAGACGAAGAAGAAGAAGTGGAAGAAGAAATTGAGGAAGATGAGGAAGCAGTTCCATTTAATGAAATTTGGGACATAAATAATCAGCAGGGAGATCTTGATTATTTCAATGATTTAATAATCCTAAATAATTTTAATTAAATAATCTAATGAAAGGTGTACAGAAAAATATTTGTCTATCTAAAACATATAAATAAAAAATAAAAATTTTTATATTATTTGTTGTGATTTATTTTGTTTGTTTTATGTAGTATATTACAGATTTGTTCCTTTAAAATTACAGGAATTTCAAAAAATAACCTTGAATAATTACAATACATTAAAACGTTGTATTGGTACATAAATTTCTCTTTCTAACCTAAATACTTGTTGTTTGACACATAAATTTAGATATTCCCGAACATAGTCTTTTACATTTAACTCAGCAGATTTATAATAGGTCATCACTGCGTGAAGAAAATCGCTTAAATTGTAAAACTGCTCTGCTTCTTCTTTGTTAATACTTATACTTTGCCTGTTCGCTGATTTTAGCCCATGATGAAAGTTCTGTTTTATATCTTTTATTATCAGCTTATTGAGTTTTTGTTAAATTTGTAATAAAATTTATTCCATTCATGATATTTTAAGACAATTGACTTTTTACCAATACGGTGAATTATACTTGACGCTTCAAATGACTCACAGTCAAATCCAACAGAAATTTTTAATGTATGACTCTTATTGAGAAAATATGTGTAACTTAGCAATAAATTTGTGTTCTGACCTGGTGCTTCCATTCCTTTAATTTTACTAAAACCTGTTTATATTGTTTTTATTATTTATACGTTTTAGGAACACAAATTTGTAATGAGTTATATTTTCCAAATACATTTTGAAAGGTACTTAAAATATACTTATCGTTTTCTAGTTGATTTTCTTTATTAAATTTTTTTAAAAAAGCTTTCATACTATAACCGCAACATCTATACCACGTATAAACACAACAATATTGCCCACAGACAACTGAATAGTTATTTTGTAACTGTTTCTTATTAAAAATTATACATTGATTTTTTAAGTAACTTAAAATTTCTAATTTATCTGGTTTTTTACCAAACGAATCAAAATATTCAACACAGCCATTCTTTGGCTTAAAAATAGCTAACCAATTTGTTCCCGGATCTTTTGATTTATCAATGTTTACAATTAAAAAAGTTTGTTTTTCCGTTATTCTGGGGAGTTGATCCAGAGCAAAAACTCCTTTAAAAAATGTACGTGTTTTTGTTACATCTTAATACGTCACTTATCTCTAGGGTATTCATCAATCAAATTAACTCAAGTCATATACTTTAGTTGTTTCTTTAATATAATTTGATAAAAACTCTTTTTTGTTTTTTTTATTTGTTATAATAACATCAAATTTTTCTAGTATTTGACAGAGCTCTTTATTTATTTTATCGTTGTACACAGTTCCAAAAAAGTAATTATCAAAATTATCATTTATAAAATCCCTAGTTGGAAATTTATACTTGAGGTCTTTTACAAACTTTTTACAAGGTTCTTTAAAACCAACTATACAAATATCTTTTAAAAAAGCGTTCATACTATAACCGCAACATCTATACCACGTATAAACACAACAATATTGCCCACAGACATCTGAATAGTTACTTTGTAACTGTTTCTTATTAAAAATTATACATTGATTTTTTAAGTAACTTAAAATTTCTAATTTATCTGGTTTTCTAGCAAACGAATCAAAATATTCAACACAGCCATTCTTTGGCCTAAAAGCAAGGTATTATTATCATCACTACAAAATGTTACATCTAGAAGTGCACAAGACAGTGACATTTTGTCAAATATTCAAATTTACTTTTATGTATGCTATTTATAGGTTTGAGAATATATTTCGGTTTTTATCAATTTTTAAACTTGCATCAAATTCTCCATAAACAATAGCAGTCAGTGTAGATGTAAGTGGTTTTGATAGCCTTGCCTCAATTCTAACTGTACCTTGATTTAGTAGACCTTGACACACTTCATTTCCTGATGCATCTGGAGTTAAATCAAAAGCTAGAATGAAAAATCCATTACTAAACATGGTTTTTGTTATCTGATGACCTTTATCATTATGGTAAATTCCAGTTCCTGAAAAAAGTGCACTGTATGCTCTTGTACAGCAATTCATCTGTATAATATATATTTTCATCTGTATAATGAACTTCATCGTTTATAAAATTAAAAATTCCCCAAATCAACTGTCGTTCAACTTCTTTTCTTGTAAACCTATTAAGTGGGCGTATATTTTGAATTAGTGTAGGTAGTAGAAAAACTTTCCAGTCGCATATCATTTGTTTTTCTATGTATGGAATATATGATGTTCCAACTCCTATCATATCTTTCTGCATACCTTTAATAAATATTTAAGTACTTTTTTCCTATTCTTCACCATACACATTTGGAACGAAATCATTAACATACATTTCTGAAATACCGACTTTCCACCTTGAATCACACCTGTATTTATTCATTTTATTTGTAAAAGATGATAATGAATTTTTGGATAATAGTTCATAGATGAATCACTGAGTAAAGTGACATAAAATTCATCATTTAATTGTATGTTGTCCATGAGCTTGCGGATTTATTCTTACGAATTGAAAAATTAAGTTCTGTTTGAGTATTACCTACTGCTGACCTTACTGATACTGTCTCCTGTATCAGTTTCAAAAATTTGTACATTTTGATTTCTAATTGATTTTTTTTTTCTAAGACGTTCTCCAACTGAAGCAGCTGACAATGCTTTTGTTAAAACATTTTTCTGAATTTCAACATCAAATACTTCGTCATCAATTTCTTTTTCATATACGTCTTCTTCTTCAGGAAAAACTTGTATTCCAACATTCTTATATTCAGGAAAATGCGATTGAGTTTCCGCATCTATATACATTGGTTTTGCACGAGTTTGAGTACCTTTTGTTTCCGTAATTTTTATTTTCTCCTCTTTATTTCTAGGAAGTTGTCGTTTTTTGTTTCTTATTTTAAATAAATTTTGTCTGTATAAATACCATTTTTGAGTATCCGTCAGATGTTTATTTAACAATATTTTTTTCATATTTTTATCCAATTCATTGAGTTCAATGTCTGCATTTTGCTTCATTCTTTCATAAATCTCAGGTTTTAAAATTATCGTTTTATTAAATGTTGTATTATTCATTTTATAAAATTTCCGATTATCCCTGATAGTATTGCACCAAGAAGTGTGGTAAAAATCCACCACGTTGAATAATAATTTTTCGTTTGCTATTTATATATTTTTTCCGGCAAATAAGTGATCTTAATTCTTTTTTATACTTTCATAATTGGGTTGTTGCTTTTTTACTCAGATTACAATTACCTTTTAAAATATTTAAAGAGATTTCGCAAAATGTTTTTATTACTTCAGGGTCACAGTGTTTTATAATTACTTTCTGGAATTTTGGTTTAGAGGTTTTTAATAGGTGCAATATATGTCGATTGGTCTTCAAACGTTTCATATTCCTCCCCAAATTGTTCTAATTGATCTCTCGTACAATAACACAAACCTTTCCCAAATATATCACTTCTTAATCGAAATATGTCATTAACGTCTTAAGTAAGATCTATTAATATATAGCCATATGGGACTGACGTCACATCATTATATACCTTTCCAAATGTTTTAATTTGATTGGGATATATTTGGCGAGCTAGAGGTTATCTCGCGATTTTTGATTTATTTAAGAGGTTTCTCTTGCGAGCTGCGATTTATCTCTTGGATTTTTGAAAAGTACTAAATATTTACAGTTGAGTGAAATATCTCTTGAAAGTTTACCCTGGTGAAAAACATTTTGTGTTACAAATATTACAGATATATTTCTATGATGTGATCCTCTAGTAAATAAATCGCATACAAACTTATCATGAGAACTTAACATCATATCATCGATAATAACTAACAAAGGTTCTTGATTATCAATAAAATCTGAAATAGTGTTACTATATTCAACATCTTTCATATATAGTGGAACGGCATTTTTGTCTGGATTACACCAAATAATTCTATTAATATGTGGTAGTATATTTTGTTCTTTATATTTTATTAAATTACGAATAAATGTGGTTTTACCACAGCAGGATGGCCCCGCCACCATCATTGTAAATTGGTGAAACAACATAGTTGTATTAGTTAAAATAATCATTGCTAACCTATATTTATATGAACAGCTCTTTTTCGAAATGAATATAAATGTAAATTTAGTTATTTCATTGAACATTCTTTTACAAACCTTCGACATGGTTAAACAAGTTTTTATAGTTGACCTACTTGAAAAAGGAAGTTTAATTCCAATTGTGTATCATTTCAAAGCACCGTACCCTGCAGAAGAGCTTAGTCAAGATGTGAAATATAATAACCAGTATTCCGAAAATAAAATAAATGGACTTAAATGGAATAACGGTTTAGTTGAATATTTACATGTAAAATGTATATTAAAACACTATTTAGAGTCAGCGGAAAAAATTTATGTTAAAGGAGAACAAAAAAAACTTTTCCTTCAAAAGTACATTGACAGTGTTAAAATAGAAGATCTAAGCACAGACTTGCCATCATTACAAAAGATTGAAAACTTTAATTCAAATTGTCCTATACACTCATCAAACAAGAGTTTCAGATGTGCTGTTAAAAATTGTTTTAATGTATATATGCATCTTTTAAAAGAAAAAATGTTAGATTAAGACCTTCAATTTTCATACTTGCACAATATGAATTTAAATAACAAAAAAAAAGTTTACTTCAACATAAAACAAGAAATTCACGTTATGCATGTATGGGTCTATGCTTACAGATCAGCAAGGAAAGGTCATTAGGAAGAATACGCACGTGACAGAAGTAGATTTCAACGACGTATGGAAAAAGTTGGTCTCGCTATTTCTAAAATCTTAACATCTGATCATCGTAAAAAAATTTTCCAACACAGGTTTCTGTAAAATTGTAAAATATTTTCAAATGCAAAATTATTTCAAACATATAAATAAATTTGTTTTATTTTTGTTTTCAAATAGGTACCAAAAGCAATTAACTTGCCTTTTTGATTCCTTACAGTATAGAATGTAACGCAATAATAACAAAACCAAGTAAATCAAAGATTGCCGGTTATTTTCTCAATATTATTATAGAACAGAAAAAATCTTACATAACAGATGCACCTATAATTCCATAATTTTTATTTTTTTTTATTTTGCAGCTTTAAAACTATAATAACAACTTACAACAATTATAGATCTTCTTTAATAAACAAAAATACACTTTGTACCTACTTCTTGTTTACGTTTTGTTTTTATTTTTATTATTTACATCTTGGTATTCAAAAGTACCTATGAATATTTTTCTTATTAAATAATAAAAACAAGTTTTTTTCGTTTCTTTTATATCTCCTTTTACGTATGTAGGTATATTTTATTAAGCATGCGATTTTGCACAATTTAAAAAAATAAACTTGATTTGACCTGAAAAAAATCATCTTTCTATTTGTATGATATCCTATTACAAAGTATCAATGAATTTATTGAAAAACCTAAATATCCTAAACTTGTTAACAACTTGGTATTGTTCAAACCTTGCCTAACAACTTCTACAATACCAACAACCTTCATTTCCTACTATACAACCACTTGCAACTTATAAGTTAACAACCCATGCTTATAACCTAAACTTGTTCAGTTCTTTAACCTTGCCTAACAACTTCTACAGTACCAACAACCTTCATTTCCTACTATACAACCACTTTCAACTTATAAGTTAACAACCCATGCTTATAACCTACACTTGTTCAGTTCATTAACCTTGCCTAACAACTTCTGCAGTACCAACAACCTTCATTTCCTACTATACAACCACTTGCAACTTATAAGTTAACAACCCATGTTTATAATCTAAACTTGTCCAGTTCATTAACCTTGCCTAACAACTTCTGCAGTACCAAAAACCTTCATTTCCTACTATACAACCACTTGCAACTTATAAGTTAACAACCCATTGTTATAACCTAAACCAAAACAAACAAAACAAGTTTTTGATCTACTAACCAAGAATAACCTACATTAAACCCATCAATCAAAATATAGGTCAGTGGGCGTGGTCTTCGGTGCGATATGGCATGATTTTTTCCCATCCCCAAGTGCAGGATTACCTACTAACATTCTTTGTGCAGAAAATTTTCAGCGTCTACAAATAATGCAATAACATACAAAATACAATGAATAATTTTATATTTTTAGAAATTTAATTTAATGGTACCTAAAGTATAATATAAAAAATTTTCCCCTTAAACATCTTATCTTTATCACAGTACTCAAACAATGACAAAATGGCAGAAAATTTTCAACATTCTTTGTGCAGAAAATTTTCAGCGTCTACAAATGATGCAATAACATACAAAATACAATGAATAAATTGCATAAAATTTTCAGCTTCAGCGCAGAAAACCCTTATTTATTTTAAATATGTACATGCTATGTTGTTCTTAAATTTGCAATTCACATGATAATTTGTAATTTAGAATAATTATTATTTCTAACTATAATAGCAACAATTTTATTTTATTTACTTACTATTTTTAATTTTTAATTTTAATTTTATTTACTTTTCTAATCGCGAAAAGTCTAGTTTTGGAGCGGCTATTTATATATCTAATAAAATAAACAGTAATCTTATATGCAAATATGATGAAATAACATGGATTGGATGAAATAACATGCAAATATAAGAAATCTCTAATCCTAGGAGATTTTAATAATAATTTACTAGACAAGAATAACAATGATGTGAAGAACTATTTGAATACACTACTTTGCAATGGCTTTGTGGTTTACAACGATATAAATGATAAATATGCAATAAGAATAGTCACTACCTCTAGAACTATAATCGACTCATTTTTGTCGGACCATCAATTGCTATTTATTAGTACTGATCTTAGTATTATTAAGGAAGAAACTAACTTTAAAAAACAGTTAAGTTATGAAAAGCTTTCAACTGACACCTTTTGGCAAAACGTGAATAATTTTAATACATTGGACGAATTTACTCAAGTTTTTTCTGAAAAAATCCAAAATTACACTGAGATCATCTCTCCAAATAACACAAGAAAAAAACATGAGTGGATGGATAATGAAATCATTTATAACATGAATATTCGCGACTCTTTTTATAAATTCAAAAAAAAATATCCCGATGACATAAAGGTTAATGAGCTTTATGAAAAATACAAAGATATAGTTAAAAAACAAATAAAACAGGCTAAGAATAATTTTTGTAACAAAATAATTTCTAGCGATCCCAATAACAGTAGAAAACTATGCTGTCTTTATAAAAGAATTATGTATAATAAAAATAGCTTTGATAATAATAATAATAATCTCAATGAAATTAATTACAATAAAATTGTAATAAATAACTTGCAACAAATTACAGATACAATGAATTCTTATTTTATAGATAAAACTCTAGAAATATCTACAGACCCTATTGATGAAAATTATTTAGCTTCATTTCCAAAAAATATCTATAATCAATTTTCTCTACAACCTACAAATTTGGAGGAAGTAAAAATGACAATCAATTCATTTTGGGTTCTGCAACTGAGCATGATAATATTTCATCTAAAGTACTAAAAAAGTTTTCAAGCCCGTTAACTCCTATACTGTTTAAGTTTATCAACTTATTTTTTGAATCTGGTTCTTTTCCCGACTCGCTCAAACATGCCAATGTTACACCGATATATAAAGCCGGGGATAAAACACATCCATCAAATTATCGTCCAATATCAGTTTTGAACTCAATTTCAAAAATATTTGAAAAAATTATTAAAATAAGACTCACATGTTTCTTTAACTCAAATAGTATATTACATAAAGAACAGTATGGTTTTGAAGAAAACTTCAATACGACGACTGCTTGTTTAGCTCTAACGGATTTCATATCAAAAAGCATGCATAATAAAAAATATCAAGCGATGCGAGACTCAGTTAAATCTCTTTAGGTCTTATTTATACAACAGAAAACAACAGACACGCTGTAATAACACCTATAGTAGTATACAACATATAAAAAAAGGAGTACCTCAGGGATCATTTCTGGGTCCCTACTTGTTCAAAATATATATCGACGATATAGCTAGATTAAAACTAAAGGGTGCAATACAGCTTTTCGCAGATGATGTGGTTATTAAATTTTCTACTGATAGTGAGATAGATTTAAAAGATTCAATTATACATGATTTGAGTATTATTGAGAAATGGCTTCTTAAAAACAAAATGTTTTTAAATATAAAGAATACCAAAGTAATACTATTTGATAACAAAACCTTTAATTTTTCTAGTATCGATTATAGATCTCACCACATCAGTGTAGTTCAAAACTTTAATTATTTAGGATTGATAATAGATAGTAGGCTTAAATGGCAAGATCATATAGACTATATTATTTAAAAAATTACACCTTATATGTTTATATTGAGAAGCCTAAGGAAAAACTTTGATAGTAAAATATTATATGTTATATATTCAGCCTATATATCATCAAATTTAACGTACTTAAATTCACTTTGGAGTAATGCGACACAAATATATATAAAAAGGCTTGACGTTATACATAAAAGGGCAATAAAAATAATAAATTTTTATCCTATTAGACATCCCTTCTATTTAATATATTCGTCACAATATGTAAGTTTTGAAACTATATGTAACAGAGAAGTATACTTTCTGGCCTATAAAATAATTAACAATTTAATCAAACATAATTTCCTACTTAATCGCAACATAGAAATACATAACAACAAAACTAGTAATAAGGCAAACTTCTACCTTTCGTTGTTTAAAACAGACAAACAAAAAATTAACTGTGTATATACTATTCTAAGTGCTTTCAACAGTTTAACTGAAGATTTAAAAAATATAAATTCATATAGTATATTTAAAAAAAGAATAAAAAACTTCCTCTTACCGCTCAATTAAATAATAAAATGGTAATGCTCATATTATTAGGATATTATATTGTTTATATTATTTATTTTGAATACTTATTTTTGTTTTTTGAATTATTTTTACATATTAATTATAATAAAATGATTAAAACAAACACTTAAAATTAATTGACAGTAATATTAACCCAAACGACCTTAGGCTAAGGTCTGACCAAATCTAATTAAATGAAACTATATATCTGATTTTAAATTTTGTTTCTATACTTGATTATCTTTTTTGTTTTTTTACTTTTTTAATAAAATTTAGATATAAGCTTAGTTATTGTTTCTTGTAATACATATTGAATTAAATAAATTAAAAAAAGAAAAAAAAATAAAAAAATAATGAGTTTACGTAAATTAGAAATAAAATAGGACCTAACACTGAGCCTTGACCTTGAGCCTTGTGCCCCCTTACGACATTTACAGCCACGCCTGAACAGGAAAACATTTCCTGACCACATTTATGAGGCAGAGAAATGCATAAAAAAAAAAAAAAAAATCGTCTAGAAACTGCTTTCTCCAATTTGCTTATAAGAATTTTATGGTCAATCATATCGAAAGCCTTCGTAATGTCAATGAAAAAAGACGCCGTTACGTTGCCCTTACAATTAATACTGGAATACAATTCAGAACAGAGTTTTAGAATTGCATCTTCCGTACTCTTAACTGAAACACAAATTGATTTTTGTTAAAAAATTTTGTTTCTCTGAGGAAGCTAATCATTCTTGTTTTTATAAGTTTTTCAAAGAGTTTCGCTATTCAAGGTAAGATAGAAATGAGTCTGTATTGTGATAATATTAACTTTGAGCCCGTACTCTTACCTGAGCGAAACCGAAATTAATTTTTGTTTAAAAAATTTGTTTCTCTGAGGAAGCTAATTCATTCTTGTTTTTATAAGTTTTTCAAAGAGTTTCGCTATTGAAGGTAAGATAGCAATGAGTCTGTATTGTGATAATAGTAACTTTGAGCCTTTATTGAATAAACGAATTATTTCAGTGGATTTTAAAGCGATTGGAAAGATACCAAAGTAAATTAATAAATTAAAGATTATTTTAGAACATCGCAAATGTATCACATGTATGTATCATCGCTATATTTTTTAAAAGAAGGTTGTTTATATCATCATTGGTAGAGGATGTTTTGTTATTTAATAATAATTTGGTTATTTTTTTGTATGAATAAAATTGTGAAATACAAAGAATCACAAGTTTGAGTTGTCGCTCCACAACGGGTAGGGCTAGATAAAAAAGTTGTTCTACAACTGCTGCTTATTTTATGAAATCTATGTTAAAACATTTATCTCTTTAACTCAAACGGTGTAGAAGTTTTTCAAAAATAAAAAGTAATTTACAATTATGTAAAATATCTAAAAATCATCAGAAGAGTTTTATCTGATTTTATGATTGTTTTTGATTTAATTTCTTACATGATACGAATACGAATATAAGAGATAATTTCTAAATAAGTTATTTCTGAAAAAGCGAAGATTTTTGTTTGTATATCATCAAAGATGATATTTTGCTGAGAAAAAGAACAACCACTATTTTTTGTATTCGCTATTGGAGTAGTAGAGGAGATTAAAAAATAATTATTAAATTTATTTGCTATTTGAGAGCTATCAGTTATTCTGATAATATTGACCACAATCATATTTATTGTGGAATCGGTATCCTGTTTATTTAATATTCTATTTACCGTTTTCCATTCCAATTTAGAATTTCCTCTGTGTATATTTAATTGATTCTGATAATAACTGTGTTCGCACTGTTAAGTCATTAGGATTCCTATTATATTTCAATCCGATTTTGTTTTTGTATTTGATTTCGTTTAGTAATGCTTTCAATGGTTTAAATTTCTTTTCAGAATTTTTTGTTTTCATAATTTTTGAACAGTTTGGAATATGATTACTTAAAATTTCTACAAATTTATCATACGCCGCAGAAGAGTCTGAAGCATAAACACTAAAACAATTTTCAAAAAGAAGTGCATTTCTTAATTTTTCAAAATCTGTAATAGTTTAAAAATTTTCTTGCTCCACGCTTTTTTTAAGTTGTATTTGACCTTTGAGATCTAATGTAATCAGATTATGATCTGTTAATCCCAAATTTAGATTTTCTACAAGCGGAATACAATTATTTTCTTTACATAATCTTAAAAAAATACGATCAATACAAGTGCTACTACGATCTGAAATTCGCGTCGGAAAACTAGACCGTGCGAAGACTTCATAAGGAAATAGGAATCTCTTAAGCGCGTATTCTTTGATATATCAATGTTTAAATCATCTATTACAATAAGATTTTTAGTCTTTTCAAGTTTTAGAAGATCATCAAAATAATTTAAGAAATCCATATCATCGCTGTCAGTGTTTTGTAGTCTATAAACACAAAAAATTGTATAATTATTACCACCGTAAGTACAATTTACTTTTATTATATCGGCATTATTTAAACTAATGGAAGTACATAAATTTGAGCAATCATTTTTTGTATAAACTACAACACCACCAGCAGCATATCTATCGTTACAATTGGTATGCTAGGTATAATTTTTAATATTGAAGTTATTTTGTTCATTACTACAAATCCATGTTTCTGTTAAAACTATTATAGAAGGAAAATTGCTTAAAGATTCCAAATGTACTAAAAAATTATCGAAATTTTTTTTCATACTACGTATGTTTTGGTGTAATATAAATGTGACTGTCTGAAACTGTATAGTTTGTAGTGTGAATAGAGGGGGAGACAATAAAGTATTATTAAGTATATTTCTAACATTCATATTAATTTTTTTCTAAATCACCAAAATTTTTTATAATAATGAATTTTTCTCCTCACTTTCCCTAACATAAATTTTCCCATTTTTTGTCCAAATAAATTTGTATTTTTTTTTCAATTTTTAATTTTTTAGCCGCAGTAAAAAGTTTTCTATTCTTAGACGTTAAACTATCATTTATTAACATATTTATACCTATACCTTTGTACTCGTTCCCAAGAGCATTTTTCCATTACCTTGTTTTTTGTGCTGCTCAATTTTAATTTTATTCTAATGATGTTTAATTGATTTTTATCTTTACATTCATACGAGTATCCCAGAGTTGACACAGTCTACTCTACTGCACTCTTCCTCGTTTTTCAAAGTTTTGTTGAATGTTCCGGCTTATAAGCTATAAAGCCGTTGTTATAAATATCTTGCATTAAAATAACTTTTTTGTTTTGTATATAGTTGTTTCTTCTTGATTTAAAATTTTCTTTTTTGTAAAGATAAGGTAAGGCTTTTAACCCTTTCGAGCTGAATATTTTTTGTTTTAAAAAATAACTTCTTAATTTTTAAAATTTTTAATTTCTGATTTTAATATAACTACGATTAACTACGTAGCTACTTTATTCAATATCAAAAAATACTTTTACGAATTCTGCTATCTAGAAAGAATTACATACATATCTACAATTATAATATAAATTATACATTCAGAAAATTTTATCTTAACTTATTATATCTTTGTGGGTCCGAAAAAGTTAATACAAACCTGAATATTTTAGAAAATTTCAATATTATATTCCATCCAAAACAATATTCCATCCAAAACTATTTTTTAATTTTTAGAATAACATTCTTCTAAACAAAAAAGAAAAATAAAAACAATTAGATTGCCGTTACATTCATATCACACTTAAGCTATATTATAAAAAAATTTTGTTGGCCTTCAAATTGTTTTGTAGAGTTATTCTTTTTGAGATGAAATCTATAAAATTACATTTTAAAATTATAAGAACAACATTTTGCTTGTTTGTGATGCATATATAGATATGTATGTATGAATGTATGTTAAAATAATTTTTTTGAGGAAAAAAAATCCGTTCGAAGAAAATCAACAGAATGAATGAATGTAAAATAATTTTTTTTTGTTTTGTCTTTCTTATGATTTATTCCTTTCCCATTATGATTGCCCGTAACTATCATAGTCTGAAAAAATAAAAATATTTCCATTGCGACTTCTTTATGTGTTATATGTTCTTTGGTAAAATCAAGAGTTTTTAAAGTCGCACATTTTTGTATTGGTAACATAGTCTGGAATTGCGACTATTTTTGTATGAATAAAATTGTGAAATACAAAGAATCACAAGTTTGAGTTGTCGCTCCACAACGGGTAGGACTAGATAAAAAAGTTGTTCTACAACTGCTGCTTATTTTATGAAATCTATGTTAAAACATTTATCTCTTTAACTCAAACGGTGTAGATATTTTTCAAAAATAAAAAGTAATTTACAATTATGTAAAATATCTAAAAATCATCAGAAGAGTTTTATCTGATTTTATGATTGTTTTTGTTTTAATTTCTTACGTGATAGTTCTACGTCATAGTTAAATGGGTGCATAAGTAAAAAATATATAAGTTTCTAGAAATTAATTTTTTTTATCAATTATTAGTATTTCTATAATAAAATTTAAAATAAAATGATAAATAAATTAATATAATACTAGTATTCGAAATTCGAGTTGTTTTAATTAGCAATTTTGGAAAAATATTGATCTTGTAAGATAGCTGTACTGAATATTACATTTAAAAAAAAAAAATTAAAGTTGGTTGGTAAATCATTGAGTAAAAGGGTTTTAAATGTCTATCATTTACAGATTAAATATTATGATATGATGATATGTAAGAATTTATTTCGTTTAAAATATTAGAAAAACAACCAAAAAAAAAAAAAATAGAATCGAATCGAACTTGCAAGCTCAAGAGTAAATCATTGAGTAAAAGGGCTTTAAATGTCTATCATTTACAGATTAAATATTATGATGTTATGATGATACATATATTAGAATTTATTTCGTTTAAAATATTAGAAAAACAACCAAAAAAAAAAAACAAGTAAGTTTGAAATTTTATTAAAAATAAAATTTAAGGACTGGCGAAATATTTTCTAGTAGGGTTTGAACGTTGTCACATATTTTTATTAATATATAAATAGACCTCTTATTGAACGGTTATTTTCGAATACTTCTATTTTCAGCAATCAGATTTCTAATTCTTAACAAATTTTTAAGAAAAAAAATATTTGATTTGAATGAAAAAAGTGCAATATTATTGAATTTGTGATGCATAAATAATATACATATGTATGTGTCATAATATTAATTTTGATGCAAACTTCAACAAATAATTTTGTGAATTGCATGAAAATTATTTTGTACAATTATTTTAAATTTTAAAAATTACCCTTTAATTTTATTCTTAAAAAAATTTCCAAAAAAACACATACATTCATATGTACTGGTTTTTACTGGTTTACAATTCAATTCAATTTTTAAAATAAAAATACAAACCATTTTTCATATTATATTACATACCTCAATGGAAGGTAGAACACTCTTATATCAAATTTCAAGTTTTTATACCTATTTATTAATTTCGAAGATATGCTTGTTCAACCTTGGGAGTTACCTGAACAACCACTCCAATTCATGTCAAATTTTAGGCAAATCAGGGATTCAGGAGACAACACTCTAGAAAAAAAGTTTCTATTTGAATTCTATCTTTATTAATTTCGAATATATGATTGTTGGGTTTTGGGAGTTGTGTGGGAGGTACCCGAACAACCACTCCAATTCATCTCAAATTTTAGGCAAATCAGGGATTCAGGAGACAACACCTTCGAATCAAATTTGCAGTTTTTATCTTTATTAATTTCGAATATATGCTTGTTCGGTTTTGGGAGTTGTGTGGGAGGTACCCGGACCACCACCCCAATTCCTCGCAAATTTTAGGCAAATCAGGGATTCAGATGACAACACTCTAGAACCAAATTTGAAGTTTATATCTTTATTAATTTCGAAGATATGCGTATTCGGTTTTGGGAGTTGTATTTTTCTTTATTTTTTATTTATTCTATATTTCTTTAGTTTTAAAAAAAAATTTTTATGCCAATAAAAAACAGCTGTTATCGCCGCGAAATTTTCGACCCGAATTTCGTCCAGCGCCCTGATTGTGCTTTTACCTTTTAGCCCGAGCCATAACCTACATTAATTTTTAGAAGGCCTGGACATTGAGAGGGGAAAGCTAAATAGTAGTCCTTTTTTTCAAAAAAAATACACGTAGTCTTATGGAAAAAAATAGTAGTCCTCCTAGAAATCTCGAAATAACACAAAAACTACAGATTCTTTTTAATTTCGTCCTAAGGGAGCATTAAAGTTCCATCTATTTTACGTTTTTTAGTAAAAAGAAATTTTTAAAATTTTTAAATTTTCATTCATAAATATGCATTTTAAAAAATGTCTTCCAACTACTTTTCAACAAAAAAAAGCTTCTTAAAAACTTTTTAAAAGAGCATTAATTTGGTACATTACTGAGCAAAAAAAATGTTGAAAACGAATTTTTATTGCAATATCGATTTGCTTTAATAAATATTGTAAATTTTTTAGAATGCATATAAAATTAAGTGCAAAAAATAAACTATTTAATTATTTTTACAATAGTTAATTTATGTTAACTTATTTAAAATTTTTATTACTATAATAAAATAAATTAATATTATAAGTTATTCGCCTTTTCCTTTGAGGTAGGGGATATGGCGATTATTTTTAAAGTGGTATCGCCTGAAGACTAGGCCTTAAACTAAAATAATAAAAACAAATATATTAATACATACAAATAATATATAAATAATTTTTTAACTAAATAATATGATATATTTAAAATAAAATTTAATAAAACAAAATAAAGTAATTAATTTACAACAAAACAATATTAAAAAAAGTATAAAACAAAAAAAATATCACAAAAATCAATATTTTCCGACCGGATAGTAATAATAGATCTTGAGTGTGCAAAAATGAAAAATGACATGACGATTGTATACCAACTATATATAGGTACCTTCATATCAAAAAGGTTAATTTAGTCAATAATACTATTTAATTTTTTGCGTTTTTCAATATCGTTCAGTATTTTGAAATTCTTTTATTTCTGTATTACCTGTCAAATAGGTAACTTAGATCGTTATTAATTATTATTATAAATTTAAAATCACATTTAAAGTAATTATTTTCTATTAAAATATATAAAATAATATTATTTTGGCCTTTATATAATTTCCAGTATTTTAAAATTATTTTTTTACTAACATTTAAAACTAAATTAGAGAAATTTAAAATTATATTATCATCGCGTAAGTTTTTATCATTCGTTTCTATTAAATTTACGAAGTAATTGGTGAATATACTTGGAAGTGCATCTGGTATTAAACGCGGACTTTTATCATTATTTAATTTAAAACACGATTCTGAAAAATGCAATTTACATATGGAACTATAAGCTGTTGGTTGCCAGTCTGATCTTTGTACAAAGCTCTTTTAAGCTTCTCAAAAGCTCTTTATCCGGAAATTTAAAAGTAGCTACAGATATCGTGCTATTATTATAATTGGATTTATACCCAACAACCGAATGTTTTCCACCCACTTTATTTAAGGAAATTATTAAAAAAAGCAATATTAGGCATTAAATAATTGAATTAATTTTTTTAAATAGGTATTCATACAATAAAATCTTTTAAAAATAATAATTCAATTCAAAAATTTAACTCTACAAAAATATGACTACATAAAATAAAATATTACTAAAATTTAGAGTTATTTAAAATAAAATATTACCTATTTTTTTTCTAATACTTATTAAATAGTATTGCAATTTAAAATTTTATTCATAACAAGATTATTGTATTTCATGCAAGTACATGAATATTCTATTTACAATAATTTTTTTTTTATAGACTGTATAGAAAAAAACGAAAATTGCTTAACCAGAATTTGGTACTTCTTTTTTTCTTTTCTTTAAAATATTGCTGAAAAATATGATTTTATTTAAATCATTAAAGTTAATTAAAGTTAATTTTTTTATTGACATAAAGATAAAACTTCAAACTTTATTTTTATATAAATTTTATAATTTTTTAATATAATTAAAAATATAAAAACTTAGTTTGAACTAAAATATATTTTCCAAATTTGCAGTACAATCTATTATAAAGCTTTTAAATTATTAGGTTATGTTCACTAATTTATTATAATTGTGTACTCTCATAATTTTTTGAGAGTAATAAATGGCGACGATATGAAATGCTAGAGAAAAACTAAAAATTTTATTTTGTTGAAAATATGTTAAAAATTTCGAGTTGAAAGCTGAAATTTTGGTATGTTTCCAAATTTTATTTTAATATACAATTTGGCATGTTTGGGTAAATATTTCATATCGAAAACTCGAAAAGAAAATTGTTAAAAATCGGCATTTTTCTTAAACAAAAACAAAAACAGAAAAGAACAAAAAAATCTTTATGAAATGTTATTTTTGGAAGCTTTTTCTCACAATACATTTACAATTTGCACAAACACATTTAAGTATTTCGATGTCCAGGCCTTCTAAAAATTAATGTAGGCTATGCCCGAGCTGAAACTTTATATTTTCCATGTGGAAATTTACACGAAATTTAAAAGAATATGACACTTGGACACCTTTTAAATAATTAGTGTCTTTTTTTTTTGCAAAAATATTTCTAACAATCTTAGGGTTTTCGTAATGACAAAATTTATCTAAATATCCCGAACTTTAAATTAAAATAAAGTTTTTAATTTTCTACATTATATCAAAAATTTTAACTTTATATATTAACAAAACTACTTTCAAGTATTTTGCGTTTATTTTTGTTTAATTGAATAAAATTTGCTGAATTTATTTTATTTAAATGTACTTTGGAAGAGGTCTTAGTTGTATTTATTAAAAGATTTATGTCTCTGATAATGAAATTTCATAAATTTTCGGGCGCTTTTTTTGTGACGGTCGTTTTCGACAGCTTTTTTATTAATGTTATAAAACCGTCACGACTTTTTCTCTGGTGGTGAAATCTTTTGACAAGTACTAAGCAATTTCAAAGACCATATATCTGATCTGATGATATCTAAAAAATTCTATTTTTTCCATGGCTAACAATATTATTAATGGTCTAATAAAAAATTGGTACAAAATTATGAATTTATTGTGAGAGAAGGCTTCTAAAATGATATTTTCTATGTAATTTTTTATTTTTTTTTTTAAGAAAAACATCCGTTTCTATAATATTTAGTAAGTTCCAGACTTCTGTTATGAAATATAATTATCTAAGTCTGTTGAAATTGATATTAATAAAAAAATTCAAATACATATTTTATGTTATACCAAAAATTTAGCTTAAAAATCAAAATTTCAACCTAAATAAACAAAACTACTTTAAAATCTTTAAAGCTTTTACCAGCTTTTATACTAATGAAAACAAAATCAAGAATAAAATCGGCCTATTATTTTTTTCTTATAAATATGAGGCTTACTATAAACTTTGCTCTTTTCACTTTCAGGCGTTTTAATTTTATTAAGAATACCTATTTCTATTTTCTTTTTTTTTCAAAACAAAGAATCATTTGAAAACTTCCAACAGAAGATTAATAATGTATTTTTCATTTACCGTTGCGACCAGTTTATAATGGATGTGGCGGTGAAATTTAAAAATTAAAAATTTGCTGAATTTATTTTTATTGAAAATGTCTTTTTTTAATTATGTACTTTTCCGTACTAACTTTTAATGAACGGGTTGTGTCTCTGATAATACTTCTAGTGGAAAATTGGGCCTCTGCTAATAATATTTACTAAATTTATTTGTATTTTTAATGAACGGTTTGTATCTCTTGATAATACTTAGAGTTAAAGATTTGTGTCTCTAATAATAAAATTTTAAATTATTAAATAAATATCATTGCCAGTTTAGTTTACATTCAGTGTGTGTGTTTTATTATAGAAATAAAATATTTTTTTTTACATGTTGGCAAGGTCTCGCCAACATCTTGTGTATTATATAGGGTGTTCAAAATTGAGGTATCATTTTAATTTTAATAAAAAAAGACTTTTTTTTTGAAATATTAAATATATTTTTATTTTAATTTATTACAAAAAGATTCCGGTTAATAATGAAAAATTACGTCGGCCAAATGGCCCCCTCTACTACTTCGGCAGGCTTCCAATCTTTTACCAAAATTCTGAATCACTTTGTTCAATAAACTGTTCTCAATGGTTGAAATCTGCTCGATAATGTTGTTTTTAAGCTCTTGAATTGTTGTGGGATTATTGCTGTACACTTTCGATTTCACAAAACCCCACAGAAAAAAATCCAACTGTGTCAAATCGCACGATCTTGGTGGCCACATCACTCCTCCTCTACGAGAAATAATGCGATCTTCCAATTTTTCCTTCAAAAGATCCATTGTTTCTCTTGCTGTGTGGCAAGTGGCACCGTCCTGTTGAAACCACATATTCTCTACGTCCAAATCATCAATTTTCCGCCACAAAAAGCTTCGAATCATCTCCCTGTAGCGATTTCCATTGACCGTAATCGCATTTCCATTTGCGTTTTCAAAAAAATATGGTCCGATGATTCCTCCTGACCACAAACCACACCAAACCGTAACTTTTTGTGGATGTACTGGTTGCTCTAAGATAACCTTTGGATTCTCTCCACCCCAAATGCGGCAATTCTGTTTATTGACGTAGCCATTAAGCTGGAAATGAGCTTCGTCGGTGAAGATTATTTTGTTAAAAAAATTCTCATTTTCTTCTTGTTTTTCGATTGCCCAAGAAACGAATTGCCGACGTAATGCATGGTCAGTTGGTTTCAATTCTTGCGTCAGCTGGATCTTATAAGCCTTTAAATGAAGATCACGATGCAAAATGTTGAATAATGTGGATGGTTTGATGTTTAATTGCTGCGAACGATGACGAATGGAAGTTTTTGGATCTTCTTCAACACTTTTGCTCACAGCTGCTACCTTCTCGGTTGAACGGCCACTACGTTGATAAATGTTGCCTCTGTTATCAAGAACAGATCCAGTTTCTAGAAATTTATCAACCATCAGCTCGATGGCACGATTTGTTGGAGCATTTTCTCTACCAAATTTTGTTCGAAATTTCCTAATTACATCTTGAAAACTTTTACCATTTTCAAAAAATGTTGTAATAACAAAAACACGTTGTTCCTTCGTGTAACGTTCCATATTAACTAACCGGAATGTATTTAGAATATACCTAAAGAAACTTCGTATAATTATATATAATTCCAGTATATAATTCCAGATAGAAAAAAAATGGCGGCAAAATCAAAATGATACCTCAATTTTGAACACCCTATATTATAGATTTCTTTTTTTTTATTATATTGATTATGATTATTTTTAATTTGGTTTTAATAATTTTATTGTTATACTTTAAATTCCTTTTTTTTTTTTATTATGTATATTGATTATGATTATGTTTATTTTTATTTTTTTATTTTAAATAACTTAAAATTAATGTTCTCGAAAATGCGTGTTACCCCAAAATTTACAAATTGAGAATTTCTAAAAGTGTTTCGAATGGAATATGTATTCTATAATATTCTAAAAATAAAATTCAAAAGTGTTAGGAGAGGAATATCTGTATGTATGTATATCCATACATCAGTTACAAAAAACATATTTATATAAAATTTTAAAATATTTTATAAGCAACGCCTAAATATCTTACAAGCCGGATCAGCACACTCAATTTATTTTATAAACCAATAAGATTTTTATACCCGTATGACACCTTAAAGGAGCCGAGCTAGATATAGTGTCAAAGCTATAGATCGGCGCAGAATCGAATTCTGGAGGCTCAAAAATAAAGGAGCTAGGAGGCTGACATTTTTTTTACGTCACTTTTGCAAAATTGTTAGTTTTGCTATTTAAATACAGCTTTTTCGGCCGCCTGGTTATAGTAGCTGCCATACAACTTCTTTCTTTATATGGAAATAACTCAGTATCTATTCAAACTAGGCATCTGAAACTTTGTAAATGATGGTCAAGTTTTATGGGAACAACTTCTGTAAAATTGGTTGTGATAGTACGACAGGTTCGCGTAGCTGCTATACAACTTTTCTTTTTAAATGAAAATAACTCAGTGTCTATTGAAGCTGAAATTTAGGAAAAGGGTGTCGGTTTACATGCCAACAATTTTTGTAAAGTAGCCGGTTCAGGCTTCTTGCACTTCTTGTATCTTAATGAAGCTGAACACCTGAAATCTTGCAAATGATGATCAAGTTTTATGGTAACAACTTCTGTAAAATTTGGTTCTGCTGCTGCAATATGTTCGGGTAGCTGCCATACAACTCTACAATTTGCATAAATATATCACTCTAGTTAACGTCGGTACTAAAACATCTGAAAGTTTTTAAAAGATGGTCAAGTTTTATAGAAACAGGGTATATTACATTCATACGAGTATCCCAGAGTTGATCCAGTCTACTCTACTGCACTCTTCCTCGTTTTTCAAAGTTTTGTTGAATGTTCCGCCTTATAAGCTATAAAGCCGTTGTTATAAATATTTTGCATTAAAATAACTTTTTTGTTTTGTATGTAGTTGTTTCTTCTTGATTTAAAATTTCCTTTTTGGTAAAGATAAGGTAAGGCTTTTAACACTTTCGAGCTGAATATTTTTTGTTTTAAAAAATACCTTCTTAATTTTTAAAATTTTTAATTTCTGGTTTTAATATAACTACGATTAACTACGTAGCTACCTTATTCAATATCAAAAAATACTTTTACTAATTCTGCTATCTAGAAAGAATTACATACATATCTATAATTATAATATAAATTATACATTCAGAAAATTTTATCTTAACTTACTATATCTTTGTGGGTCCGAAAAGGTTAATACAAACCTGAATATTTTAGGAAATTTCAATATTCCATCCAAAACTATTTTTTAATTTTTAGAATAATATTCTTCAAAACAAAAAAGAAAAATAAAAACAATTAGATTGCCGTTACATTCATATCACACTTAAGCTATATTATAAAAAAATTTTGTTGGCCTTCAAATTGTTTTGTAGAGTTATTCTTTTTGAGATAAGATCTATAAAATTACATTTTAAAATTATAAGAACAACATTTTGCTTGTTTGTGATGCATATATAGATATGTATGTATGAATGTATGTTAAAATAATTTTTTTGAGAAAAAAAAATCCGTTCGAAGAAAGTGAACAGAATGAATGAATGTAAAATAATTTTTCCCGTAACTATCATAGTCTGCAAAAATAAAAATATTTCCAATGCGACTTCTTTATGTGTTATATGTTCTTTGGTAAAATCAAGAGTTTTTAAAGTCGCACATTTTTGTATTGCTAACATAGTCTGGAATTGCGACTATTTTTGTATGAATAAAATTGTGAAATACAAAGAATCATAAGTTTGAGTTGTCGCTCAACAACGGGTAGGGCTAGATAAAAAAGTTGTTCTACAACTGCTGCTTATTTTATGAAATCTATCTATGTTAAAACATTTATCTTTTTAACTCAAACGGTGTAGAAGTTTTTCAAAAATAATAAGTAATTTACAATTATGTAAAATATCTAAAAATCATCAGAAGAGTTTTATCTGATTTTATGATTGTTTTTGTTTTAATTTCTTACGTGATAGTTCTACGTCATAGTTAAATGGGTGCATAAGTAAAAATATATACATAAGTTTGTAGAAATTAATTTTTTATCAATTATTAGTATTTCTATAATAAAATTTAAAATAAAATGATAAATAAATTAATATAATACTAGTATTCGAAATTCGAGTTGCTTTCATTAGCAATTTTGGAAAAATATTGATCTTGTAAGATAGCTGTACTGAATATTATCATTTAAAAAAAAAATTAAAGTTGGTTGGTAAATCATTGAGTAAAAGGGTTTTAAATGTCTATCATTTACAGAATAAATATTATGATATGATGATATGTAAGAATTTATTTCGTTTAAAATATTAGAAAAACAACCAAAAAAAAAAAAAATTGCAAGTCATAAGTTTAGGAAACGGCCACTCTACCACTGCACCAAACGCTTAATTGAACTTTATATGTTTATATTCAGTTATATTGTTAAATACCTATTTCCTACCATGCAAACTAAATTTTAAAATTTTATTTATATGTATTTAAAAAAAACACAAAAATCAAAAAAGCAAAATTTAAATTTTACCGGAATAAAAGAGCGTCTTATTTGAATATGATATTATGGGCATAGATTATACATACTATTATGATACATAATGTATATTCTTTACATGGGTTTTTTGTAAAAATGAAAAATTAATAATGAAAATCAGAAAATTTTGGAAAAACATTGATCTGGAAAGATTAGCTGTACTGAATATTTATAATTTAAAAGCAACAGTATATACTGTATAGAAACATAAAAAATAAAATAAAACAAAAAAATATACATATAGCCAAGACCTAAATAAACTGGCCAAGAACTGAAAATACATGAATGTAGTTGTGAGAGAATTGTAATCGATTCTCACGTATCGCGCGTATGTATAATTTCATAATTGATGTGAGTCACGATTATAGCCATATAAGCGGGTACAAAAGTTTATAGTATAAAAGTAGTCTGGACGTATACTATTACGATATTGAGGCAATTTATGTTAAGAAGCTTTTAAAATAAAAAATTTAAAGGAAGACAATTTTTTAAATGCATATTTATGAATGAAAATATTATATTAAAAAATATTTTTCTATAATGAATTATGTAAAAAAAATGCGACTTTAATTTTCTCTTTGGACCAAATTTAATAAAGTAAATGGCTTTTGTGTGATTTCAAGATTTATAGTCGGCCCCCTATTTTTTTCCATAAGACTACGTGTAAATTTGTTAAAAGCTGGCCCCTTATTAAGCTTTTACTCTCTGCACTTCATGGCCTGATAATTGATGTGAGTCTCGGTATAGCTATAGAATATAGGTACCTAACAAACACTACGTAGCTATATAAAATATAAATACATTTGAATATCATTCATATTCAAATTTCAAACTATATGTATAGCAATAGCATATTTTGTATAGAAACATAAAATTCGGAAAAAAAAAAGAAGGAAAACAAAGACTCATATATTTTGCCAAAAATAGAATCGAATCGAACTTATATTTAGGAAACGGCCACTCTACCACTGCACCAAACCCTTAACTGAAATTTATATGTTTATATATATACAAACTATACTTATTATGCAAACTATAGTTTAAAATTTTATTTATGTATTTAAGTAAAACCGGACTGATCGGACTGAAAACGTACAGATTTATAATACCAGCATTTACCATTACTATTAATAAATCTCAAGGCAAACCTTTAATAAAGTACGCACTTTTTACGCACTTAGTATAATGAAAAACAAATTTATTTTTAGTGTCTTATAAGCTATGCAAAATAAATAAAAATTTAAAACATTTAATAATAATGTAAAATACAAAACAAATAAAATATTATAGACAAATAGACAACACATTTCTTTCAGAACCAAACATTTTATTGTTATAAATATGTGTAAAGAATTAAAAAAAAAATCTGCGATTTGTTTCAGTATGCTTAACCTTTATTATTTTTGTGTTCCTGAGGGTTTGAAGTAAGGCTGCTAATCCAAATATTATGGTTACCACCTTCCCCCGTTCAATGGGCGAAAACTCCACATTACCAAGAATGTATAGATTTTCTTTGTGTCTGTCGAAGATTCCACTTTCCCTGGAAAAGAAAACTCAATCCGCTCAAATGTCAAGCACTTGTTGACATTTACTCGAATTTCGATATAGATAATATATATTCTAGATATAGATTATACTATATGATACATATGTATATATATTGATAAAGAAAAAATTTCGAAGCCGTCTTAATATAAATATGTACGGGGTTATTTTCTTTGTAAAATGATCAATATGTTCATACCATTTCATTTTGCTATCTACTATTAAGCCTAAATAGTTAAAAAATTGTACTATTTGGATTGTGACGTTTTTATATGAAAAGTTAATGTTATTGTAGGATTAATTCTCAAATAACAGGACTTTGGTTTTTTTAATGTTTAATGAAAGGCGATTGTTACTAAACCAATTTTCTATGATAGTTAGATCAAGATTGACATTATTTACCAAGTGCTCCTTACTTATTGCAGAATATTTTAGGGCAGCATCGTCGGCATAACGTTGGATTGAACCACTTAAAGGTAAACGAGAAATATCGTCGATATATATTTTAAAAAGAAGTGGACCTAAGATCGATCCTTGAGAACGCCCTTTCTAATTATTTTTGAATTGCTGAAGATGTTGTTGATTTTTACATTTTGATTACGGTTCGATAGATAGGACTTAAAAAACAAGATTTCATTTTCACAAAGGCCTAGAATTCGTAATTTGTGTCATAGAATATCATAATCTACACAATCAAACACTTTCTGTAGATCAAGAAAGACGCAAGAAATATATTTGCTCGAATCAATATTTTTAGAGACAAAATCGTTTAGGCTCAGGCAAGCGGCAGTAGTATTGAAGTTTTTTTCAAAACCGAATTGCTCATCGTGCAGAATATTGTTGCTTCTGAGAAAAATACTAACCTATTTTTAATAATAATTTCATAAATTTTTGACATAGCACTTGGAATTGAAATCGGGCAGTAGTTAGATTTATCCAAAGAACACCCACTTCTAAATACTGGTGTAACGATAGCTGTTTTTAAGCATTGTGGAAATGTGAACTTTTTAAATGAGATATTCATGAATTTGACTATTACTGGATTTCGACGCACAGAGAATCTTTTTTTTTTGTTTTTTTTTATACTAAAATCACAAACTAGGAATATGATCCTTTGTACTTGAAGTAGTTGTGATTATATTGGATGGGATAGGGATGGAACAAATGAGGATAATGGGGAGTTGAGAGGTAAATTGGAAAAGAATCTGTTGAGTTTCTTCTTAAATTTGGCAAATTGTAAATATCAAAACCGCCAATTTTTGGGAATGCGGTGGATGGTAATAAATTCCACATTTTTCCAGTTCTAACAACAAACGAATTGCTTGTTTTTGAACTTCATCGAGAAAGTTTAGGGAAGTGGATGAGGCGCCAGCCCAAATATGTGAGTTATATTCCATCATAGGCCGTATATATGCTTTATATATTTTGGACAGGTCCCTTGAAGAGAAATAAGATTTAAACCTAAAGAGAAAACCCAAGCATTTGGCAGCACTTTTTGCTATATCAAAAATATGATCATTCCACTTCATTCTTTGATTTAGCTACATGCCCAAAATGTTCAGGTTTTCCGATCGGTGCCCTATTTTTCCAAGAAACCTCAGATTGGGGTTATAATTTGTTTTTTTAACGTTATGAGACAGCATTGGGTTTTGGAAGAATTAAACTCCACTCTGTTTTTGGAGCCCCAAGTAGCGACTTTAGTTAGATCATCGTTAACCGTATTGATCATAGACAGCCTAGCTATGTCAATTGCGGGGGTTGTGGCATTTGACTTTCTCGGAAAATTATAAGATGCCACCAGCAGAGTCATTGGAGAAGCTGTGAATTGGATTGAAGATTGAAGATAGAATATCGTTGATAAAAATCAAAAAGGGATTAGGTACAAAGACGGATCCTTGTGGAACGCCAGCGTTTATTTGAAATATGTCAGACGTGTAGCCGTCGACCAGAACACGAATACAACGATTCGAAAGATAGTCTTCAATCCATTTGCATAAAACTGAACCAAAACCTAGAGCTTGACATTTGTTCAACAGAGCAGCATGCCATACTTGATCAAAAGCTTTCTAAATATCGAGAGCAACAACAGTAAATGCACCAGAGTAGTGAATGCTGTTGTTAAGTTTACCACTGAGGTATGTCATAAGATCACCAGTGGATCGGTTGCTTCTAAAACCGTATTGGCGGTCATGTAAGATACCCCTATCGTCTAAAAATTTCTTAACGTAGAGTTGATAATAATTTCCATAACTTTAGAAATTGTCGAAATGATAGCTATAGGTCTATAGTTTGAGGGTTCATTTTTCGTTCGTTCGTTCGTCACCTTTTTTGGGAATTGGGGAAACCTGAGCAACCTTCCGCTGACTGGGATAGATACCAGTCAAAAACGAAAGGTAAAAAAGGTTGCGCAGAGGTTTCGAAATGGAGAACGCAGTATTTTTAGAACCATGGCGGGGATTCCATCAGGGCCAGTGGACTTTTTATTATTCAGATTCTTCAGAACTTCAGTGTGGAATTTGTAGAAAAAAGTCTTGCAAACAAGTTAGCTTTACCAGCCGAATCTGATATGATAGAGTCATTATTATCAATCAAGGGAGGAAATAAAGATTTACAAAAGTTCTGCTTAACATTTTTTGCAAATGTTCAAAAAGATTGATTGCAGTTGGGTTGGTGGAGAATTTTATGCTTCAACCTCTGGTTATGCAGGAACTTTTGTTGACTGAATTTTTTTTTCAATCATTTCGAGCCACTTTATACCTTCTACGTGATGCCTCCGAGACATTAGTCTTGTAAAGTTTAAACTTTTCCTCTTTATTGCTGATGGCCCTTTTGCACATGTCATTAAACCATGACTTGGTATTTGGTTTGACAGACTTATACGATCTAGGTATGAACAGTTTCATACCTAGCATTATCGTTTTACTAATGGCATCAGGAAAAAGATCAACATTTCTTTGACGAAAGTATATAGACCAGTCGAAGCCTTTTAAAAAATGATTCAAGCCATCTTAGTTAGCCCGATTGTAATGCCAGACTAATCTTTTTGGGGTTATGCTTACACTAGCAGATATAGCTTCTGGGAAACTTGTTTTAACAAGGCAATGGTCGGAGTTACCAAGCGGAGAGTTAAGAGAAATTGTGTATTTTTCTGGATTTGTGGTTAGATGGATTTGTGGTTCATTTGATGAAATTGGAAGATATGTTGTCCAATCCAGTAGCCGTTGTCCAGTCCAATCTGGTTTCAATATATTAATTGTAGCTGTAATTTCTTCAGCGTTAGTAGAGGCAAGATTAAAATTTGTGTAGATATTCTTTGGAAATTTCTCTAGATAAGTATAGTCAATTGGATTACTGAGAATATTTAGTTCATCAGTGACATTTATAAAGAGATCATTCATGTAATTTGCTATGTCGTATTCCTTATTTAGAATACGATTGTTACTTCTTAGGACAACAAAATTATTATAATTCTCAGAAACTTTATTATACATAATTCTTTTGTATAAACGCCATAATTTTTTACTATCCTCAGAAATTTGTGAAAATTCGTTAGAGTAAAAATTTTTTTTTGCTAATTTGATAATTTCTTTCTTACAATCTTTAAATAATTGTTTGACATGTAGATCATTTGAGTACTTTTAGTATGGAGATCATTTTAGTATATTTAAAGTAAGTTTCACCCAATTTTATTTTATATATTATTTCATTAGTCATCCATTCATTCTTTTTTTTTTTTTTTTACGAATAGTGTGTGTATTTTTACCTATTAATGAACTAAGATCATAAACTAAATTATTTAGACAACTGCAGGAATGCAATTTTGTCCAAATAAAATCTCTTTCAATGTTTTCATAATTTAATATTGTCTTCGTTTCAATAAATTTATCTTGGACAGATTTTTGATCAATACTAATAAAGAAATGCTTATAATCTGAGAGTGAAGTCTCTATTATATAAAAAAAAAAGTATTTTAACTTAACGATGTCTGTAATAAGATGGTCGATTATCTTTTTTGAAGTTCTACCAATTATAGTGGCATAGGTTTCGGAAATTTTGTTGAGTATAACAAAGCCATTGTTAAGGAAAGTATTTTTATAATCAAAAATATATTTGCAATTTAAATTTAGCAAGTCTAGATTAAAATCGCAAAGTATTATTGTATTACAAATTTTGAAGTAATGGTGTCAATTGGACTAAGAAATTCATTCACATTAGTTTCACGTGATCTATAAATGCCTACAATATTCAACCCTTGTTTAGGTAGATTTACATATAAGAAGTTTGATTTTTCGTATTCCTCTTCAAAAATTAAAGTACTACAGATATTTTCATTCATATAAATCGCAACTCCACTATATGCATTTTTTCTATTAGAGAAAAACACATTATATCCAAGTAGGTTGAAAAATTTATTTTCAGTTTGATTTAACCAGATTTCTATTCACACTAGAGCATGTATCTCATAAGTGTCTATTAACTATAGAGCATGTATCTCACATCATTGATATAATTGACCTCATCAATACAATTCATATTTATTTAATAATTCTTCCTTTAAATATTTCGGTTGGAAAAATAACATCGGCGAATTCTCTTCTTCTACGTTTTAAAGTTAATTAAATTTAATCTACTTTCATAAGGAGGTAATGGATTACTTATTCTACCATGCAAAATATCTATCGGTTTAGTTGTGGTTGTAGAGCGAATCATATTTTTATATTTTTCATCTTGGAGAAATAAAATAAAGTATTATCCTTTCATTTCTAGAAATGTTACGGATATTTAGTTTATTGAATTGATTATCTAGTACAAATTTTTTAGATCTATTTAAAATTGAAACGAATTATGAATGGCTTTATTATTGTCAAAGAATTTCTGTCAGGTAAATATTAAATTAACATATGTTTTGAATATTTAGCAATTTTTGTCAAAAACGTTAAATTATTATAATTAAATACATCGGCGTGAATTATTTCATTCGGTTCGTTAGGTGTATACTTATTTCAAATATTGTAAAGAATTTCGATCATATATTTAGTTAAACTACAAGTTTCACAATAATTATTTACGAGTACATATTTCTGAATCATAATATTTAATCTGTAAATGACAGACATTTAAAACCCTTTTACTCAATGATTTGCCAACCAACTTTAATTTTTTTCTTTTTAAATAATAAATATTCAGTACAGCCATCTTACAAGATCAATATTTTTCGAAAATTTTCTGATTTTCGTTAATAATTTTCCATTTTTATAAAAAAACCCATGTAAAGAATATACATATGTATCATATAGTAAGTATAATCTATACCTATAATATACATATTCAAAAACGACGCTCCTTTATTCCGTTGAATTTTAAATTTTGCTTTTTTTTTTTTGCTTTTTGTTTTTTTTCTAAATACATAAATAAAATTTTAAATTATAGTTTGCATGGTAGGAAATAGGAATTTTACAATATAACTGAATATAAACATACAAACTTCAGTAGGGGGTTTGGTGCAGTGGTAGAGTGGCCGATTGTTGAACTTAGAACTCTTTAGCTTGCAAGTTCGATTCGTTTCTATTTTTTTTTTTTGGTTGTTTATTTTATATTTTATCTTACATATCATAATATTTAATCTGTTTAATCATTTTACTCAATGATTTACCATCTTAGGCATCTTATAAAATGTATCTTATAATATACATATATAATAGGTATATATTGAGTTTCCAATACTCAATAAATCAAGGTTATCTTCTAAAAGATAATAATAAACGTGTTTTTACAAAAAATATGATTTGTAAAGAAATTTTAAATTCATAAAGGCATTAATTATTGAAAATTGTATTTACTGCATATACTGTATATATAGTTTCTTTATGATAAAATAAAAAATATAGCTTATTTCGTTTTTAACTCAAAATGGAGAATTAAAATCAAATATAAATAAAGCTCTCTGAAGGGCTACCAAATACTTAGAGTAAATTAAAAAAATTAGAGTTAGAACAAATTAAAAAAATTATAAATATTGGCTACGGATAATTGTGTTTAACCACAGTTATTTATCAAACAATCTCAAATTTCCAGTTCAAAGTATAAATAAAAAAAATAATAATACAAAAATCCTTTTCAGAAAACATATACATTTGATAGAGTAAATTTTAAAAATCCCGTTATTGATTGCGTGATTGTTATTTAGTATAGTTTATTTCGGAATGTATTTTAAAACATATAATTGCAATGTCTTCGTCCTTACTCAAATTTTTTGCTGTTATATAGTACATTTGCATAATTTAATTCTTCATTCATTACTAAACAATGCAATGAGTTTTTAATGTAATATGTTGTATTTGTCGTAAGTAAGTTCTGAATAAATACCTATATTTCGGTTTTTTTTTTTATTAATACGAGTAGGCGTAATAAATCATTAACATAGTTTTGCTTTTCAAGTTATTCTTCTTTGATGTAAATCTGTCTGTATTCTCTTTAATTTCTCTTTGTTTTTAACAAGCTATATTTGGGTATAATATTTATTCTACGTCTTGCACAGTTAGTGTAATATATATAATATATTCAAGTTTTCAAATAAAAATAAAAAATATTTTAGTTAAGATTTCCAGAAAAAAAAATATTTTTCAACCTAAAAAATTCACCATATTTTTTGTTTTGTTTCCTATTTGTGTGATGTAACTAAAATAGTACCAAAACATAAATAAAATAGTACCAAAATGTAACGAAAATATTGTCAAAATGTATTAATAAGAATATATGCCGCGAATAACGTTCTAAGTAGCAAATGTAAAATTCGTGAATAGGGGAAAAAAACTATTTTTAATTAATATTTCAAATTTAATTAAATTATCATTTAAATTTTATAATTTCAAATATTTTCTTATTCCTAACAAGAAAAAATTATCTAAAAATACATTTTAATAGTATTGCAAAAAAAAAATTTATCATGGAAAAACGTTCTAAGTAAAAATTTTGTTTGTTCTTACAACGTTATTCCACAAAAGTGCAACAGAAAAAATTTGGTAGTTAAAACGTTTTTCTACTTTAATTATATTTCAAATTTCATAAAAGAAAAATAAAATTAAATTCATTTTAAAGATAACGTGAAGATTTAAATTCATTTTCAAATAGAAAAATAACAAAAACATATTATTTAAATTCATCGAATAACATAAAAATAGAAACTAGTTTTCTTAGTTAATTTTCGCTTAATAAATTATTATAAAAGTTGCGGTGATGATGACTCAGATACTAAGACATATCTCTAAGATCTTGAATCTTTTCTTTCTTAACACGAATAGACTAAGAATATAATTGTGGTAAGAAATCAATATTCGTTTCTCCAAAATTTCGACGTTTACGTCCACGAGAACTCTTGATAATATTGAAGAGGGACCACCCTTCAATAATATTATGTGTTTTTCGTACTTTTAAATTATTGGGGTCATCACTACACATTTGTATCCATCTCACCTCTGCTATTTTTAATTCTTTAGGCTTTGTTATTTTTTCTTTAAGAATTTCCAAGTTGTAGAAATTACTTTGATTCATTTTCAAGATATTGAATTGATTAGTATTTTTTGAAGTTTTAATCATTTCTACAACATCGTCCGGAACATATGAATAAGAGCGAAATTTTGATCACACTGTAAAAAGCTGTGGACACTCACTAAAAATTTCTGATTAATTTCAGTAAAATATTTCTTTTGAATAAGGTAATGTAGAAATGCAATGATTGTCTAATTATTATTTTGCCCTACACAACGGTCGGACCAAATCATAAGTTTTCTAGTTTCACCCGGCTGCAAAATGTTAAACTGTTTAAAAAAATATGTCAGAATACAAGAAGCGATTTCCATAGATCCGCGTTTCAATGCTTTCATGCCAAATACACATAGTGGCATTTTCATTTTTTATATCATGTATGGAAAAATTATAGTTAGCGTATTGTCTTTGATAGAAAACATCCGAATGAGTTAATTGTGGTGTGTATATAACCTGTTGCAGATCAACACATAGAACTATTGTACTATTATTATTTATTTTAGAAATATCACTATCGGTTTTGAGTGATGAATAAGCCTTTTCGGCTCTTCTGTGGTGTATTTCGGTGTCTTTTTGATTTTTGTTAATTTCAAATTCGCTTTCAGCTGCTATTAGTTGTAGAAAAAGTTTGTTAAAATACTTACACGTATCAGACCTAGGTGTTCCAAAGCGCAGATTAAATTCTGTATTAAATACTTCCCGGTAAGTATTTATTTTCAATGTAGTTTCGACAAACAAACAAACAAACTCGGATTGAGACATTTACGATTACTAATATTTTCGATTTCAACGGGAAAACTACCTTCCAAAATTTCATTATTTTTCATTTTTTCAAGGAGCATCTAGGTATAAATAATAAATTATTTTATTAAAATAACAATCTATAACTTTAGGTTTTTTAACTTTTAGTAAGTACCTGAATTCTTCGTGCTGTAATTTGAAATGTAAGAGATATTGTATTGCGACAGACACGAATTTTCTTTTTATTTGCATTTAAAAAATACTCCACAGAAACTTGACGTTTCGATATACTCTCTAACTGTTTTCGTCTCTGAGGTTCTTTTAAATTAATTAAAGACGCTAAATAATTCGTTTGCTGGTTATAATTCATATTGTAAAATTTAGTGAAGTTTGACTTCATTTGACTTTTCGTAACTTCTCTGCATTTAAATTTGCATTTACAACTTACCAACTAAATCAACAAAAATGTTTAATGTAACAAAAAAGTACTATGCCAATAACAATTAGAACGTTTTTCCACTAACCTGTTCGGTTGCACTTTTTGCAGGGACTATTGTTCCTTTTCTATTTTCATAACATTTCCCACTATTTCTTAACCTTTTATTTTTATTGTCTTTCCAGATTGCAGCATTTACTTTTGTTTTTTTGCACCTATTAATCTTTTTTAACAACCGGTCTTCAGAATTTTCGAACATGACTTGTTTACTTTATAACATTTTTCCATAAACTGCCAAATTTAACGATCGAACACTATAATTTATGAGTGAGAGATACCGTTACAATATATGAGAAAAATATAGAGAATTGAATACAGGACGTTTTTCCATCCAAACATAAAATCAAAAATTTTGTAATTTAGAACGTTATTCTCGGCACACATTATTGTAAAGAATTGATCATTAGTTTAGTAAAATTCAACAGTGGCTGAGCTGTTAATTAATTACAACGTAGTAAAAAATGACTTTTCAAAACTTTAAAAATTTTAAATTTAAATTTTTGTAAATTTTTTCTATTTTATGTACATTTTAAGCAATATAACAAACATATATATTTTAAAACTATTTAATTTAATTATTTGACCAAACTGTAATTTTTATTAGAAGCTAAGTATATTTCAAATTTCTAAAAATATTCTACTTTTGTTTGAAAAAAAAAATTACAAATATGTAAATAATAATTTAACTTATTAGTTATTTATTAGTTATTACTATTAGTTAATTGAAAAAATATGTGGAAACAAATTATTTTGACTTTTTCATTAATATTAAATTTATAGCAGTCAAATTATCTTACTCGATATAATTCGTCACTCCAAGGTTTAAGAAAAATTACGTAAGTATGGCGTTCTACTAACTATTTATTGGTTATTTTGCAATATACGTCACAAAAAGATAAGTCTCCAGCGTTATTGTACCGCATAAACCAAAAATTGGCGTATAAAAAATATATAGAAATTAAATATACACTTTCCTCAATTTTAAGGAAACCCTAAGTAAGAAAAACTATTAACACATAAAATTATAATGTTGAATCTTTAATTTTTGCGTTCTATTTTGAAAACATTTATACAGGTGTCTAATTCAATTTTTGACCACTAATAATAATTCTTAAACAGAGTGAGAAACAAAACAATTTTCTTAGGTAACTTGAGCTAATTTTGAAATTACACTAGTTCTTTATATATAAAAGCGGTAAGGCGATATGATGGAAGCTTTTTCGAACTGAAGCTTTGTAACGGATGGTAGCTCAGGTAACGGGTTTCTAAAACCGTTTTTTTTTTAATTTTTTTAACTGAAAATAAACAAAATTTTATTTATTTTAATATAGAAATTTATTGTAATTAATTAATTATAATATTATTATTATTAGGTATATAAGTAATTAATTTTTTATTTTTTTATTTTTATTTTTTATTTTCAAATACTTTTTACATCATTCATATAAATCCATTCTTACAATCTAAAAATTGAAAGTTTAAAATGTACTTGTAATCTAAAAAAATCTACTATACAAACATTTTAGAAACAAAAACTTCGTAAAATGTAATGTTTAATAATTGAAAAATGTAATTGAGAGATTAGTGGCTTTTTTTATTTCACAAGAAAATAGTTTTAAAACCACTTCATTAAATTAAAATTCAAAAACTTAATTAATGCTAGTTATACACAGGGATGCCGTGTATAAAAAAGTAACATCAAAATTTAATACATAATATTAAAAGGAACAATATAATTATAACAAAAAGCAATTTCAAAGTTTAAAACTATAATTATATAAAATTATTAAATTATATAAAAAAAAGAAAAATATAAAAAATAAATTTAAAAACCAAGAAAATAGCAAAAAATATTAGAATAACACAAACTAATTAAAAAAATAAAAAACAACAAATAAGATAACTATCCACACAAAAAAAAATTTATCAGATTATCAGATTTATCAAAAAACAAAACAAAAAAATAAGTAAGCGAAGAATTGAAAAAGGCATTCCATCATTCATATTCGATATAAAGCAATAATAATAGATACATAGCTAAATTACAATATTAGATAAATTATTTAAATGTTCGAAGTTTAATTCCATAAGTCAAAATTTTAACTGTTGAAAAAAATTGTAAGTACTCTTAATGACCTAAGAAATGAAGGTAATTTATTGAATAACATACATGAACTAACACTAAAAAAATTGCGATAAGTTGTAGTTCGAAAATTTGGAACTTTAACAAGGGAACTATTATTTATCCGTACATTGTAAGTGGTGAAATCTCGATAGCTTAAGTATCCAGACCTAATAAAAAACACTTTTAGTAGTTTAAAACAGTAGAGATGGCGTAAAGGAAGAATATTTAGATTTAGAAACAATGGAAAACTTGGCTCCAGTCTATTTCTCCTACAAATTTTACGAATTATAAATTTTTGTAGACGAAGTAAAGGAAGCACTTTATCCACCCCAGCAAGTTATCCCGTATTATAACTTAGATTATACAAGTCCTAAGTAAATAATTTTCAAAGTTTTTTTTTGACACATGTTGTTCAGATTGTAAAACAAGAGTTGCCCTCATGTACTTTATTATAGAATAAATTTGAATGGACCAGCTTAATTTACAGTCAATTATCAAGTCTAAATACTTAAATTCGTCTACAATTTCAATAATAAAGCAGTCTTTATTTCACAGAATATCACTATAAAAAAGTTTATTTTCATCCTGTTTACTATAGCAATTCCCGCACATAAACGTTAACTTCTTGCAAACATGAAGTTAAAAAACATAACTTTTCTTTTGTTACTAACAACTAGCTAACAACTAACTAACAACTTATGATCCCCAAACCATTTCCTTAGAAGCTGTAAATCGTAATTAATGAAAGCTACCATGTTTAGTGGATTATCAGAACTATAAACAAAATTTAGATTATCAGCAAAAGCAGTTGGCACACATTTAAAATTTAAACTAAAAATGCTGTTAATATAAATTAAAAACAGTATAGACCCCAAAACCGAACCTTGCGGTACACCTATTTTCAAAGCTTTAGATGAGCTAATTGTATTGTAAATTTTTAGAAATTGTATTCTATTTTTTAAATATGATGATAACCAGTCAAGCATAAAACCTCTGAATCCAATGTTTTTAATTTTTTTTAATAAATTTTCATGGTTGACCATGTCAAAGGCTTTGGTAATGTCTACAAATAGACTAGACTAGAGATTCTTTTTATTTAGATTGGAGTATACTCTTTCAGAAAAATCAAGTAACGTATCTTCTGTCGATAACTTCTCTCTAAACCCAAATTGTGCATTGTTGAAATAATTTATTTTATCCAAAAAAATCTAACATTCTTTTTTTTTACTAATTTTTCAAAACTTTACCAATTGAAGATAACAGGGATATCGGCCTATACTTATTAAAGTTTGGAATCTCCGTTTTTGAAAAGTGGTGTAACATGCACAAACTTCAGAGAATCTGGGTAGGTCCCAAAAGGATACTTGCATTAAAAATAAAAGCCAGGATATCAATAATATTGATGGCTATATTCTTCAAAGTTATATTAGATATGCCATCATGACCGTAAGAATGAGAATTTTTCAACTTATTAATTGTTTTTAAAACTTCAAAAGCAGATGTCGGTACAAAGAAAAAACTATTATCCTGTACATTTATATTTTGATTAACTTGACTGCAATTGCAGTCAAGTTAATGCAATTAACTAAAGAATATGAATATGAAATATTTTCTGTAAAAGATGTAAAGTTATCATGAAAGGTATTTGCTATTTCAGTTAAATTAAACTATCATTTTTTTGACAATAACAATAGTATTATTTCTTTCCCTAGATCTGTTAGTGATTTCATTTAAAACTCCGCAGGTACCGTTCAAATCACCCTGTGTATATGAAATTTATGTTTATAATAATCTTTTCGACATTTTGGAATTTTCTTCTGTAATACTAAACACAGTCTTGCGTACTGTCTTTTAAATCTTATATTATAAGGATGCTTGCAACACTTTATTCTTAATCTATTTTATTTTTTGTTTATTTGATTAACTAAAAAATTACTAATCCAAGGTTTAATTTTCTAAGCAGAGTTTTTCAATCTTTGAATGTCACTGCACTTGTTTATATAATTTTTTAGTATCTGAACAAAGTTGTCGTATAATTTCGAAGGATTAGTTTCACTAAAACATTTTTTCCAAAATTCATACCTTAAACTATTATTTACCTTGCAATAGTCAATTATTATCCTATTATTATCTTCATTGTTTTTTTTTTAATTTCTTGTATTGTTTACTTTTAAAAAGCAATCCAGTCATACAATGATCACTAATCTTGAAATCAAAACAACTACTTTCAAAACGATCCAGACCACAATTAGAAAATGTAAAATATATATGGTCCAGATATTTTCCCGATAGCAGTCTAGTTCAGGCTCATAAATAGCTGAGTGAAACCCATGAGAAGCTAAAAAGCTTTTATAATTGTTAGATTCATCATTTTCAAGCAATATATCAAAACTAAAATCGTCCACAGTAACAAGATTTTTTGATTTAATTGTTTCTAAAAACTCAGAAAATTCAGTAAAAAAAACACTAAAATTAGGTTTAAGTTATTTAAGTTATTCAGTAAAAAAAACACTAATCTTTCAAACTTACAATTATAATTACGGTTAACAAAACAACCAAATCCTCCCGCAGCATCAGATTCATTTGTTACTGCATAAAAGCCAAAACCTGGAATTTTAAAATCATTGATTTCAATATCATTGATAACAAAACAACCAAATCCTCCCGCAGCATAAGATTCATTTGTTACTGCATAAAAGCCAAAACCTGGAATTTTAAAATCATTGATTTCAAAATAATTGATCCAAATTTCAGAAACAAATACGACATCTGGTAAATTAACAAAAGCTTCTAAATGTGATACTAGAGACTAAAACTTCTACTTTAACCTTGAACATTTTGATGCACAATAAATAAATACTTTTTGTATTAAAATTATAGTGGAACACACTTTCACAATTATTACTAGAAATTCAATTTTCAGTGAAGTTGTCGTTGTTAAGATCTAAAAATCAAAGAACATAACGTATAAAAAATTAAAAATATTAAATTGAAATCAAAGTGTATTTTCCAATTTCTTTATATCATCAAATGATCTTAAAACAACACTCTCACTTTCCTCATTTCTTTTTAAAAGTAAATTTGATTTACTAAACCATAAATACTTATAATGTTTTTGCTTTTTGATCTTTTTAGCTTACATATAAAGGGCTATATAAAAATTATTTAGACTATTATTAATGTAAATACCAACAATATTTTTTCTTTCTGTATTTTTACTTTTTATAACCTTTTTTTTAACTTCGTAGCTGGAAAACTTCACAATTAAAACATTTAAATCAGTATTATCAGTGTTATCGGCACTTTCTTTACATTGATCATTATTTATTTTAGTTTTAAGTTTATCACATAAAATATTTTTGGCTACGTGAAAAGCATTCTTGTCATTAACGTCCTTAACACCAGTAATTTCAATCATATTTTGCTTCTTTTCTTGTTCCAACCAATTTAGTTTATTTTCTAATGAGGGTAATTTATATTTAAGTCCCATATTTTCTTCTTCTAAATTTCTTATTGTTGTTAGAAATTCATTGTTAATATTTTTTAATGACAGAATTACTTCATAGAAAAATTGCAATGTGACATCAGATGTTCAATTTGTCATTGGCAATGTAGTTCGTGTAATCGAATTGTTTGCTGTAGATAGCTGCAATGATTCTCGTCTCAAAATAGCACAATTCTTGCAAATATATTACCACTTATAATATCAACTATAATATTATTAGGCAATATAAGTAATTAAACTTAATATAATGTGGGCATTACACTCCTAAAAGAAAAAGAATTCAGTATGTCAAAAATTCATATTTTTAATTAAAAAAAATAATCATGAAGACACAATTTCTACAGAAAATGCATACATTTTTTATCAAATACTAAAATGTTTAGTATTAGAATAAACACATTCAATGGTAACAAATGCGAAACGGTTTACAAAAAATCGAAAGTATCAAAAAACTTTACGAAATAATATCTAACATTTTAGAAACAGTATACTAAAATGTTTATATTACGATTTCAAAAAAAATATTCTAATTTGTAACTAAACGGTTTCGTTATAGTTCAAAAAGGGTATAAAAATGACCAAAATGCGACAAAATATTAACATTTGCCGCTTGGGTATATTATTAACCTTCTACTAACAAAACAATCTTTAGAAAATAATCTAAATAATATTTTAGTACATTACACTTCGCAAAATGCTTTCATAAAATATCAGTTGATGAAAAAAGCAGAACTATAACAGCTTTCTCTACTTCACAAGGACATTACGAATTTATTCGTATACCTTTTGGGCTGAAATATGTCCCAGATACTTTCCAACGTTCAATTATGTACTGGGAAACCTAAATAATGAAGTTTGCGTCATTTACAATGTGTTACAAGAATATTTTCAAGCTATCAAATTAGTTTCGAAAAACTTAGAGTACAAATAGATAAACCATTTTTTTTTTCCATTTTCATGAATGTGGACAGGAAATTACATAGCCTTTCCTGTTCAGCCAAGGCTGTAAATGTCGTAAGGAGGAATAATTCTTACGGACGTGTGTGGGATTCGAAATCACACTCCCCCTGTTTTTACAGCGTATTTTATACTCTCTTACGCACTAGGCCACCGAGGCACCGATAAATCAATTTTTTTTTATACTGAATATTTATGCTACATATTAACGACTCAAGGAATTAAGCCTAATAGAAAAAAGATTGATATCATTAGAGGATTAAAATCACCAACCACAAGATAGGAAATAAAAAACTTTTTAGGCTTAACCAGTTAATATAGAAAATTTATACAGCCTTCCCCAGACTGGCGAGGCTTTTTTGCAGCAGTAATTAGCTTTTTTTATGTCGGATTATGAATATACCCGCACCAACTATGTTTCCGCGCGATTTTATAGCGTATTTTTACGACAGATATACATACGAATTTTTTCCGCAAAAAAACATTATTGATAGGGATTTACTTGCGTTTTCCGCTAATAAATTACCAAACATCAAACGTCAAACATTTTTTTAAAAATAAACAGTCGTTAGCGAAGAAGAAAATAAACAACAAAGTTGAAAAATTATTTTAATAATTACTTTGTTTTAGAAATTTTAATACAAATCAAATACTTTTTTAAATATTTCTATTTATAGTACATATTACCTTTGCAAACTTGATGTAAACAATTTTTTTTTTAATTTATAAACTACACAATCATTTTTTTTCTATTTTTTGTTTAATATCTATTCGAATTTTTAAATTTTTAGGAGGTGTTGGCGTTGTGAGGTAGGAGGTGTTGTGAGGGATTCCTAGTTTGACTGCATGTATGCCTACTGGCCAGTGACTTGTGATGATTGCAACTGGCCTAGCCATGTCTATGCGTGACTTGGATATTAACTCATTTTATCTCCTTTTGTTGTAGGTGGGCCACAATGTTCTATATAAGGTGCGGATTGACTGTGTCTACACAGATGGCGACCTTTCTCATTTATGTGCTATTTCCGATCAAAATTCGAGCAGCTCTCTAACTGCTAGTATCTCCGCCCGAAAAATGTAAGCTATTTCGGGAGTCTGTAGGATTTTGAAATATTGAGTTTTTCCGAGAAAATATCAGCACCGACTGCTTGCTTCATCATAGTTACATCGAAGTTCTTTGTCTTCGAAGAAGTTACATCGAAGTTCTTTGCATCCCCGCCCCTTTATTCCACTCCAGTCGGAAACTCTACGGCTACATTGTTCCCGAAATTTAGTTTGAAAACGGTATAGTCGATCAGGGTTGGTATAGAATCCTTTGGTAATATTTCCAGAATATTACCGTGGCCGTATGGTCTAGTAGCAAACAACCCAGATTCTCTGAATCGTACTGTACTGCACGTTGCGATATATTTAACAGCGGACAGATAAAGGGTAAAATAAAGAAAATAGTATTCAGAGCGTCAGCCGTACACGATCGTAATGCACCTATAATACCCACTGATACCGATGTCTGTATTCTATATAGTTTTATTACATTGTATTTCCGATTCATCGCTGGTGTAGTGACCAGCGATGCATAGGTGAGAATTATACGAACAACGGCTGTGTGCATCCAAGTATGGTTGCATACCCCATTTCTTGCCCATGGTTTGTTGCAAGAATGGAGAACAACGCAAACTTTCTTAGCTCTATGCTCAATGTTAGATTTCCAGTAGAGTTTTTAGTCTAGAATAACGCCTAGATACTTAGCGCTGGTAAAAAGCTTTAAAGTATGATTGTAAAGTTTCGGTAGGACAAAAGTAGGTATTTTGATTTTGTCGAGAAGAGTACCTCTTCAGTTTTTTCTGAGTTGACACCCAGATCACAACTTGTGCTCCAGTTGTGAACCGTGCTTAGAGCTCTACCCATGATCTCACTGATCACGGATATAAACTGGTTTTACTCCTTCCTCATTTAGTGCTATTAAAATTTTGTTTATAACAATTAGCCATAGTAAAGGTGATATTACACCTCGCTGGGTTATACCCCTCTTGACTAATTTAGTAACACTACTATTTCCCATCCTCGCATGAATTATTTTAGAATTAAGCATGGGGATAATCCAACGCTTCAGAAACGGCTCTCCCCCTACCTGGGGGCTTCTTCAATGGATTGGGTGTTAACATTGTTAAAGACACCTTCAATATCTAAGAAAGTGGCTAAGGTATATGGTTTATACCTAACAGAATGTTCAACTATGCTGACTACTTCATGGATAGCGTTTCTGTGGACCTACATTTTAAGTACACTTTTTGGGATTTCGCTACTTGAGTTCCCTCAAAGCGTAGTCTAATCTGGTAATCCAAAATACGCTCCATAGTTCTTTAGAGAAAGGAGGATAAGCTAAGTGGCCTGCAGTCTTTCGCAGACTCATGACTCCTTCTTTCTGCCTTTGGAATAAAGACTATTTGGAATCTCTTCCAACTGCGGCGAACATGATTAAGTTTTAAACAGCTACTGAAGATGGCAACAAACCACGAAGTCGACGGCATTAACGGCTTTTGCAGCATAATCAGAATTATTCCATCTATTAAGCGATTTATATGGTGGAAAACTTTTTATAGCCCAAGAAATCTTTTCCTGAGATATAATTTTACCAACTTCACCCCATCAGATTGCATAGTCTGCAGGACTAGTCTGCACTATTAGGTGAAATTAGACTAATGGTTTCATTAGTGCATCTGGAAAAATGAGTTTTAACTAACAATCCTAAAGATTCAGCTACCATCCGTTCTTTAATTAAAGTTAGTGTTAATTAGAAAATTTAATAGTAACTTACCTAGTTCGTTGTTCTTTGATAAAGATGTGATTGTTTATGGATGTGACCCCATAAAGAATGCCTAGCATTGGCATCACATCCGATGAGTAGCTTATCTTGCCTTGTTGATATTACAAATTTCCGATCTTCCTCTGGTGGTGACGAATCGTCATGAGCCATATATGGAGAAGAGATGTAGAGACTATCTCCAGCTAGCCCTTCTATTTTCTAAATCGGATAAGCTAAAATCGGGGTAAAGAGAAGCGTTGAATTGTTTGTTTACTAAAATACAAGCTCTAGGTTTACCTGTGTCCTTTTTTTGAAAAATATTGCAGTTTTTATGATGTAGGTATATGATCTCAGTATGTAATATATACATGTATAATGATGATTCTATATTCTTTTGCAGAAAAATACTATAACAATAAATATTTCAATATATATGAAAGGGCATTTGACCAAATTCTAAACTTTTACAGGGTTTTTTGATGATTTATTTAATCGAAAATTATTTTTAAAACTTTCAAAAATAAATATGCACGTCGGCCTTTAATTTTTTAGAAGTAGAATTAAACTTACGTCGATGAAATGATTTTCGTTTAAGATTTAAGATTTCGTTTGTAACTTTTTAAGATACTTGATTTAAAACTTTTTCTGATCGTTAAACAATTTTGTTTGCTGAAAAATTTTATATTTTGTCTTACTCTTAAATAATACCTACATCTATAATATTTCTTTTAAGTGGAAAAGGGATAGATTTGTATTTTATTGAATCGGGGACAACGTTGGTAAACATTATGTTACATACATTGTTAAATAACAATTATATTGGTGATGCTGAGAATTATAAAGGTTGCTGATACTAAACGGCTACGAATATATTACTTTCAATTTATTTTAATACACTTAAAAGAATTTGTTTCGTAGCCATATAGTTACGTTTAAGTAATTTTTTTAGTAGCGGTTACCAATTTGTTTTCTGGTAGCTCCATATTCTCAGTATGTAATCGTATTGATTTCAGTTACGAAACAAATGAATAAAATCTTACTGCTTACCATAATTAGTTCAATGAAATTGCAAGTTATAAATGAACAGATCTTAATCTAGAGTAAGAACAAAAGTTAAGTTTAGCAAATAATTGAGAAGACAAAATGTAACCTCTCATTCATTCAGTTAACAATACTATCTCTGCAAATTTACAACGTTCCTCAAGCATATGGAGATGTAATAAATTTAATCTGCGTTCATATGGGGAAGAAGCGGAAAGTATATCTGAAAAACTTTTTTTTTGGTCCGATTAAATCCTATTTACATGAATATTACAGAATTTATTCCAGACATAAAAGAATATTCCCTGTTAGGTCTCACCATGCAGGTATAGAGAGATTTTAGCACACAAGGATCATCAAGTTCTTTTGCCCAACGTTTAATAAAACCCTTCATAGAGTTGTATAATGAACGTAAAATGAAAGCTTACTGTCAAAGAGTACTGCGACGTCCTTATACAACTTTAGGAATGATTTCATTATTGAAAGGTAAAAATACGAAGTGGGGCACGAAAGACTTGTAAAAGTAATTAAAGTACAATCATAAAAACGATCAAGATTAGCTTGTAGGCTAATGCATCTTCTAAATTTGTAATTTTATTGTAATCTTTCACATCACCGTAAATTTTAATGGGGCTATTAAGTATTAAAGAAGTAAATCATTAATGGAAATATTGGACAGTAAAGACCCAAGATGACTGCCTTGTGGAAGATTTATGGGAGCTTGAAATTCAGGACATGTCGAAGATCTAAAAAAAACTATATGTACGATCAGAGAGGTAGTAGTATACCAAATTAATGAAATAAGTCGAGAAACCTAATTTGTCCAACTTAAATATAAGAGAGCAGAAATTATATATATATAGCTAACGCAAGTAGAACAAAAAATCTCTTACTTAAATATAAAAGAGCAGAAATTATATATATATAGATAACGCAAGTAGAACAAAAAATCTCTCACAATTTTTATTAATTTGTAGTGCCCCAAAGAAAGAGAAAAACATTGGATTAAAAAAATGAACATATTATTTTTGCCTGTTCTTTCTCATTCTTCATTCTTCAAATTTATTTATTTCATTTTTCTAACGAAAAATCAAACAAGTCACAAATGTTAAGCTTTTTTTTTATTAAAGATTTTATTGGTATGTGTTAGGGCTGTTAGATTTTTTTTTTTTTTTTTTCTATTCATTTCATATATTTTATGAATAGTTTATATTTTAATTTTTTCTTTATAAATACAAAATAATATAAATATAATATATATAATAATATATATAATAATATAAATATATAAATTTTACATTTTATAAATACCTATCGAAATGTTAACCTCTGAGCGTCAATTTTTTATTTCTTTTTTATCAATTTAGGAATTTTGCAAACAGATTATAAATAAAGTATGTAAGATTAAAAACTCGTGTGCTATATAAAATTCTATACTGGATGAAAAACTTATAATTTTATCTGAAAATTTTGACCTAATTTAATTTTTGTTGATGTAATATTTTAAAAAAAAGGGAAAAAGCCGAATTGGAGTTTTAAAATAAAAAAAAAGCCTTGAATTCAATTAAACGGTCAATTCGGCATAAAAAACTATTGTAATAACAAAATTATAAGATAAATAAATACATATATACATTTTAAAGTCCATGTATCAAACAAGCTACTATTCTTTGGTAATCTGTAAAGCCTTCCATTAAAATTCCTACCTACTATTTTTATTAAAAAAAATATTAAATACTAACGCATACATAGATAATTATATACACTTGATCAACACATAATCAGTCCATCCAAAATAGAATACTTAAGAATTATTTTTATAGTGTTGCCATGTTATAATATATAATTATTTGATTTACTTCAATTTTTAAATACAAAAGATATACTCTTTATGAGAAAATGTTAGATTGAAAGAAAAATATTAAAATACATTTTTTGCATTATTTTTTGAATAAATAAAATATTTAAAATTAAAAACAAAGAAATACAACCAAAATCATTGATAGACAACTCTTCTAACTAGTTTTAAAATATAAAACCACAAACATTATAAATAGATTTTATTATATCATTTGTAATAATAGTGTATTTTCAAAGTGTATTCTTTTTTTTTTTATTTCTAATTATAATGATATAAAATAGAGTAATTTTTAAAATATTTTAATTGTTTTCGACTTTAGACTAACGAAGAATACATCTATTTAAGATTTGTTGTCGTGTATTTTTGCTAAATTCGAGTACTACCTAAATAGTTTTAAAAATAGAAATCTAATAATGGTTTCGAGTTGTACAAATTATAGGTAAAAATAAATACTTAACAAAATTTTAAAACTTTAGTTTCAAAAAAAAATTCGTGAATCTACAAATGATATGGCAATATTGTCTTTTATTCAAATGCATTCTTCAAAAAGAAGTTTTAAAGTTTTTGAAGAAAAAAAGAAAAAAAAAACAAAATAAAAAAAAATATTTATCATTTATGTACCTACATATCTAAAATTAAAATAGAATCAAATATTTTATTAAAATTATATTTTTTTAAAAGAACTATTGAGAAAGAGAAAAAAAGCATAGGAAAAAATTAGAGAGCAAATGGGGCACTTGAAATCTGAAAAAATTTCGACAATTGTTATTGACATTTTTTGTTCTGCTTGCGTTGTCTATATATATATAATTTCTGAAGAGAGACTTAAAAATAAGACCAAAGTAGTATCATAAAGAAATCATATACATAGAGTATTTACACCGAACAAATTTTTTAAACCATTTCTGCACAAAATATAGAATCCCGAAATTCTGTTTTCATGTAGATTAACATATTTTGAACAAAAAATTTATACAGATATAATATTTATTTGCAGCTTATAAAAAAATGAAATGTATTCTTTTCAAATTTATACTATTTTATAATTGTAGTGGTATGGTAGTGGTAATACTTTTTTTTTATTCCTTTCATTCTTATTTGTTTGTACGTATGTTTATTAGATTTGAAATGATTAGAATTTGAATGTTTAATAATTTTTGGCTGGCATATATAAAGCGTATTAAATAGCGTATGTGTGTGTTTAGTAAAATTAAAAATGATTTTATTATGCATGTATAAGAACATAACGTATTGAAGTAGGTAAATAAATAAAAAATTAGATAAGTGATAATAAGTGACTTTTATTAAATATTTTGTTTTAATAAATAAACTTAAGGTAATAAGGGAACAAATCAATGTTAAATTACAGATTCACTGAAATAAAAGTTTCTTTTCCTACTTAAAGTAAATGTATAGTCATGATATACCTAGTACTAGTAAAAGTAAATAATTTTTAAAACTTTTGCAAAAATTAATAAAAAAATCAAATTTTATTTAACAATTTTCTTTTTAATATTAGTACCTAAATGTTAGAATAGCTAATATTAGAATAGGAATATTAGTACAGTACCTAAATAGGGAATCAAAAAATAACAAAAGCACATAAAATTAATTTTAAAAAATTTTTTATTGCTTAAAATTAAAGAATAGAAGGAAAACATAAGAAGGGAAAAAGCCACATGGAAAATTCTAAAATATAGTCTGATAGTATTAATTTTCCAAATGGCATAAAAAACCGTTTTTATTAGTACATTTACAAAAAAAATAAAAATTCAAAATTTATGTAAACAAATTTTACAAGAAAATATAAAAAACTATTTACAAAATTATTTACAAAATTATAACTAAGCATAATAAACTACTTTAACATTTAAAAAAATTTAACATAAAAACATAATTAATCATTTTAACAATATATATAGGTATTTAACTTAAATTAATAATCTCATGCATTGATCTTGGATTCCTTAGCTTTTTATTCTTCCTCAATTATTAATTTTTCCTTTAACCATTTGGTTTCTTTTTTTAATAACAAATCGATTAGTAATTCTATAAAAACTTAATTTTATGCGTAAAGCCACGTAGAATATTTATCTGATTTATTAGTAGCTTCCAAACAGCAATATAAAATGTTTTTTTAAGTTCTTTTTTTTTAAGTTGACAATTCGAGTGTTCAATTTTAAAGTTAATTAATTTTACAGACATGATTTTCGCTAAGATATTACTGAATTCAGAGACAGATGGGTTATTATTACAACCGTTTCTATAACGAATTAATGAAAACAAATTTTCTAAAGCATCTTGATTAAGGCGAGACAACAGCAAATAAGAACACTCGTTTGTATTATAAATTGAAAATATATTTGAACTTAACTCTATAATGCCTGTTAAAGTTTGAACCATACCTTCAATACAATAAATTTTTGGAGAAGAGATTGGTTTTATATTTTTAAAATACTCTATCATTTCTATTATGTACTGAAATATTTGATTGTAAAGCTACACGGTATGGGTTTTTATCATATATTTTTTTGCTATTAAGACAATCGAGAATGTCATATATTTTTGTTATTATTATTATTATTATTTATTATTATTATTATTATTATTATTACTATTATTATGATTGTAATTATTTTACTACAGAGTCAGCGTGGATCCGTGGATTTCAACGTGCAGCAGTATATAACACCTTACTTGCATGATATAACCAAAGATAGCGCCACTGTAGCAGCTATTATTATTATTTATTACTATTATTATTACTATTATTATTATTATAATTATTGTTATTATTACTATTACTATTATTAATATTATTATTGTTATTATTACTTCAATTATTACGATATAAAAGTACTACATATTTTTTATTCTAACCTGACGGGGGTTTGAACCCAAGACCCTTCCATTGAAAGATTGGCGATTTAAGCACTGTGCCATGAGTCAGAAGAGTCAGTTTAGCTGGCGTTATTCGTGAAGCGGGTAAATTTCCCATAATTTGTGTGCTAATCCGTGGATTGTTTTTAAAACATATAATGCACGACCGTACACACCCCTTTGCGGCATTTTTACCCGAAATCTGCCAAAATTTGTGTCTCACTAATGAGAGTAAGAGTTGTGGAGTGAGAGTAAGAGCATGTAATTTTATCTTATAAAAATGGCGAAATATTAAAGTGATGAAATGATGATTCGAATAGAGTAAAATTGGGTGTTTAGTGTCGAAGTTCACATTAGCCTTGCTAATTCTTGCTAATAGTTTTGGGTTTCCATGTGTCTCCAACTGTATTGATTTGTTATATCTTGAATTTCAACCACCCTTTTAGCGACAAATGTTTTGAGCTTGAATGGCTCTGTATTAATCCAAGTTAGTACTATTGAAGAATCACTCTACAGACATATTGAGTCGAAATTTATATTGAAAGAGTTTATAACGGTTTTTGTTAGTCTAGTTAATAGCAGCAGTTCAGTTCCAATCTAAGGATTGAAGTGCTTTTGAGTGGTGCTACCCTAGTTTTGCTACAAACTAGGCTAACGAAAATTTGTCCCTCTGTATTCATGGAACGTAAGTACATACAGGCTCCGTACTGTACAAAACCATGTACTTCGACAACCTACTGTACGTCACAAACCAGACGACGATTAATCTCAATAGAATTTAATTTAGAAAGTGTTAAAACTCATTGTTCCCACAATTCCGCCACTGCAGGAGTGACTACGTCATCCTAAGCTCCCTTAGCTTTCCATAAATCTTGATTGTCTCGCTTAATTGTTTAACCAACTGGGTTGTTTCTTCCAAGTTGTCAGCTCCAGAAAGGCAGTCGTCCACGAAGAAGTCTCTTTCCGTGATCTTTAACATTAAAGGATAGGCGGTTCGTTGATCAATAGCCATTTGTGTCAGGGTTCTTGCGGCGAGAAACCAAGCTGTGCCAAATGTGACTGTGTTAAGTTCATATGTTTTTATTACATCTTCTTTAGTTTGTTCCCACAATATTCTTTGTAACGAGTTTTGTGTATCTAGTACCTTAATTTGGCGGTACATTTTCGTAACATCGCAGGTAAATATTCAGGTTTTAATTCGGGATCTTTGTCAAGTCTCCGCTGAAGACTTAAAAACACTTGGAGAGCCTGTTGTCGTGAATTTCCTGGTTTCGAAAAATTTTCTCTGAGAATTAACGATACAACATATCGCTCGTCCTCCTCCCAAAAAGTTGTTTTTGAGTAGTGTTCCTCGCAGTACAACTCTTCTTTGGCCAAAACTGTTTTGGTTGAAACCGTGTCAAGCTCAAACACTTTCGCCAGTGATTGTTGGAGATCAGTTGAAGTTTGCAGATGCATTTCGACTAAGGTGAAACTTTGTGAGTTCGTGATCTGGGCACCTCCAACAATCCACCCAAAAGCCGCTTTGTGTAAAATAGGGCTTTAGCGCAGTTTTATATTTCCTGAATGTAAGATTTTAAAAAATGTATATGCTCCCAATAGAATATCAATGGGTGTTTGAAAATTTATGTTATGATCGGCGAGGTTCATATTTTTAGGGATGTCCCATTTGGAGATATTAACTGAGAACCTAGGGATATTCCTTCCACAATCGACAAAACAACGTTTTCTCTGAAATTTTTGTTTTTGGCCAAGATGTTGGCGCTTATTATTTCATTCACCTGTGTTTACACTTGATTCACACCTGTGAAAAGACGTGTTTGTTTCGAGGGAGTAATTATTAATTTCCTAGCAAAATTTTCTGTGATTAAATTCACTTGACTGCCTGAATTTAACAACCCTCGTCATTCGTGATTATGCCCATCCACCTCCTGAATGAGAACCATTGAGTAGCTCGACTCAAATTTTGTGTAACATAACCTTCATGTAACAAGGTAAGATATTGTTCGTTACAGATTCGACATCTGCTAGAACTACAGTCTTTTAACTTGTGATTTCCGATTTTTAGGCAATTAATACAATGCTTGATTTCAGAAATCATGCTAACTTTTTTTTGGGCCGATAGATTAAGGATTACGTAATTGAGTTTCGTGCATATTGGACATGATTTATGATTTTCGTGAGGTCTCACCTTGCTTCTTTGTGAACTTGACGTTGAAACTTGTGGATGACTTTTTTTTTTTTTTAATTTATTTATTAGTTTAACTATTATGTACAATTCATTTTTACTTCCAGATGTAAATGTATAAAAAAAGAACAAAAAATCAAAATTAAACTAAAATAAAAAATAATAAAAAAAATTAATAAAAATTTAACTAATTTCAAAATTTAACATTAAGAAAATTCAATATCAATAAAAAAAGAACAAAAAAAAAGAAAAAATATTATTAAAATTAAAATAGACAAAGCAAAATAAACAATATTTTATAAAATATTTACATTAATATTAATTCATTAATTCATCATATATAAGTTCATCGTGCATAAAAATTTTTATCAAAGCTAATAAAAATATTCAAACTATCAATTAATCTAAGTGCATTTGGTAATTTGTTATATAAATCTAACCCCTTGTAAAAAAACATTATTTCTGGTACTGTCTCTCCTGAAAAGGGGCAACCTGAAAATTCCAGTCGTTGCATTTCTTAAATTGCGCTTGTTCACGTATCTTACGCATTTCATCAAATACTCGGGCAGCGCACCATTTTTTAATTTGTATATGAAAATTAAAATATTAAAATTTATTCTTTGACGCATTGACATCCATTTCAAAGATCCTAACATAAAATTTATATTAGTTCTTATGTTGCACTTAATAATAATTCGCATCGTCTTATTTTGGAGTATCTGAAGTTTAGCTTTTTTTCCTTCGTTACATAACAACAAAATAGATGAACAGAAAACTAAGTGTGGCAGAATTGTGGAATTATAAATCATAACAGCACAGTCTTGTATTAATTGATTTCGTATCCTGGCTAAATACCCAACTTTCTTTGATATTATTGAGCTTATATAATCGCATGTTGATTAAAATCCAATTTCTCATCAATTTGTACTCCTAAATATTTAATTATATTAACTCTTTCTATTAGACCTCCTCCAATAAATATATTATTTTGATACTCGGTTCTGTCATTATTTTAGTTTTAACAGCATCAATTTAGTTTTCTCTAAATTTAACTTAAGTTTACTCATACATAACCAAGCATATAATTTATTTAAATCACTATTAATTTTATTGCAGCATTCATCAAAGTTACGGCCAATTATATATATATATAACGCATCATCCGCAAATAAAATGATTTATATAATAAGAAACATAACATCCCTAAAATGGTACCTTGAGGAACTCCAATATTTACTCTATTACTATCGTAATATTGTTTACCAATTACTGTTCTCTGTTTTCTGTTTTCAAAAAATGTTTTAAACCAATTTAATTCCATATTTATTTAACTTAAGTAGTAAGATTTCGCGATCAACAGTTTCAAAAGTTCTTTTAAAATCCAAAAAAAACACAAGCACTATTAATCCATCTTCCTTAGCACGCTTCCAGTCATACAAAACTAAATTTAATGCAGTTTCGCACGAATGTTCCTCTGAAACCAGTCTGCTCTTGGCATAAAATATTATTTTCGGGTATATTTTAAGGTATTTCTCAAACTGTTTACTAAATTTACTCAAACTAATTACTTGTTCATTAATTGCATTCATGTTTATTGGCCCAATTTTTGGAATTTGTCTAACTACGGTTTCCTTCTATGTTGCCGGAAAGGTACCTTGCATTATTGAATTATTAATAATATGTACCATTACTTCACCAACTATATTCATACTTTTAATTATTAACATTACTTCCTCCTTGTCTATTTTTCGAAAATTGAAACGACAATTTCTAGTTTATATCTTGTTTTTATATTGGACAACTAAAATGCTGTTATTAATGCATTCAATACTGCCAATTAAGAATTTATTAAACTCATTGGAATTTTTAAAAAACCTTTCATATTTGCTCCATCCTCTAAGTTAAGTTCTTGAATTATATCATTTTTATTTGAATTTGTTACATATTTTTTAATAGTTTTCCACGTTTTCTCAGAACTTCCTTGGCAACTAGATAATTTATTTTCTATAAAAGCATTTCTTAGCATTTTTTATTTCTAAATTGTATTCATTTTGCACTTCTCTATATTTTCTCCAATTATTTCTATCATTACCTAATGAAGCTTGCCGATATGCTAATATTTTATTCCTTCTTAGTTGAATTAATTCATTGTTGAACCACTCCTGTTGATTTACATCCACTGTAAAAGTTTAATGAAACATATGTATACCTTCAGTTATAAGATTTTTAACATATATCAGCACATGTATCTACATAATTTATTTCATTTCATCCAATCAAATTTTTCTTGTTAAAAATTCTACCATTTGTATTTTATTATATTTAGTACATATATGTAATCTCTGTTTTGTTAAAGGTATTTTTTGTTTCTCCCACCACTCGTATCCCAATAGCGCCATGATCAGCTATATTGCAATCTATCCTTCTTTTTTATTATTATCATAAAGTAACTATATACATAGAGTACTCACGTAGAAGAAAAAATCGTAGTCAATTTCATTGCTTTGAAATCACCCCAAGATCGTATTTGGGGTTATTTCGTAAAAAGATGACCGTATTTTTGGTATACCATCAAAGAACATAAGAAAAACAAAACAAAAAAATATTTTTTCATTCATTCAGTTCATAATTCATTTTCTTCGAACTGATTTTTTTTCTCTAAAAATTGATTTTATTTTGTTACATACATACATACATATTTATACATACATACATATTTATACATACATACATATTTATCTATGCATCCATAACCTACATTAATTTTTAGAAGGCCTGGACATTGAAATACTTAAATGTGTTTGTGCAAATTGTAAATGTATTGTCAGAAAAAGCTTCCAAAAATGACATTTCATAAAGATTTTTTTGTTCTTTTCTGTTTTTGTTTTTGTTTAAGAAAAATGCCGATTTTTAACAATTTTCTTTTCGAGTTTTCGATATGAAATATTTACCCAAACATGCCAAATTGTATATTAAAATAAAATTTGGAAATTTTTCTTTAACATACCAAAATTTCAGCTTTCAACTCGAAATTTTTAACATATTTTCAACAAAATAAAATTTTTAGTTTTTCTCTAGCATTTCATATCGTCGCCATTTAATACTCTCAAAAAATTATGAGAGTACCCAATTATAATAAATTAGTGAACATAACCTAATAATTTTAAAGCTTTCTAATAAATTGTACTGCAAATTTGGAAAATATATTTTAGTTCAAACTAAGTTTTTATATTTTTAATTATATTAAAAAATTATAAAATTTATATAAAAATAAAGTTTGAAGTTTTATCTTTATGTCAATAAAAAAATTAACTTTGAAATCATATTTTTCAGCAATATTTTAAAGAAAAGAAAAAAAGAAGTACCAAATTCTGGTTAAGCAATTTTCGTTTTTTTCTATACAGTCTATAAAAAAAAATTATTGTAAATAGAATATTCATGTACTTACATGAAATAGAATAATCTTTTTATGAATGAAATTTTAAATTGCAATACTATTTGATACTATTTGTATTAGAAAAAAATTAGGTAATATTTTATTTTAAATAACTCTAAATTTTAGTAATATTTTATTTTATGTAGTCATATTTTTGTAGAGTTAAATTTTTGAATTGAATTATTATTTTTAAAAGATTTTATTGTATGAATACCTATTTAAAAAAATTAATTCAATTATTTAGTGCCTAATATTGCTTTTTTTAATAATTTCCTTAAATAAAGTGGGTGGAAAACATTCGGTTGTTGGGTATAAATCCAATTATAATAATAGCACGATATCTGTAGCTACTTTTAAATTTCCGGATAAAGAGCCTTTGAGAAGCTTAAAAGAGCTTTGTACAAAGATCAGACTGGCAACCAACAGCTTATAGTTCTGTAAATGTAAATTGCATTTTTCAGAATTGTGTTTTAAATTAAATAATGATAAAAGTCCGCGTTTAATACCAGATGCAGTTCCAAGTATATTCACCAATTACTTGGTAAATTTAATAGAAACGAATGATAAAAACTTACGCGATGATAATATAATTTTAAATTTCTCTAATTTAGTTTTAAATGTTAGTAAAAAAATAAATTTAAAATACTGGAAATTATATAAAGGCCAAAATAATATTATTTTATATATTTTAATAGAAAATAATTACTTTAAATGTGATTTTAAATTTATAATAATAATTAATAATGATCTAAGTTACCTATTTGACAGATAATACAGAAATAAAACAATTTCAAAATATTGAACGATATTGAAAAACGCAAAAAATTAAATAGTATTATTGACTAAATTAACCTTTTTGATATGAATCTATATATAGTTGTATATATAGTACCTATATATAGTTGGGATACAATAGTCATATCATTTTTCATTTTTGCCCACTCAAGATCTATTATTACTATCCGGTCGGAAAATATTGATTTTTGTGATATTTTTTTTGTTTTTTACTTTTTTTAATATTGTTTTGTTATAAATTAATTACTTTATTTTGTTTTATTAAATTTTATTTTAAATATATCATATTATTTAGTTAAAAAATAATTTATATATTATTTGTATGTAACTATTAATATATTTTTTTTTATTATTTTAGTTTAAGGCCTAGTCTTCAGGCGATACCACTTTAAAAATAATCGCCATATCCCCTACGGCCCTACCTCAAAGGAAAAGGCGAATAACTTATAATGTTAATTTATTTTATTATAGTAATAACAATTTTAAATAAGTTAATTATTTCATATTGTAAAAATAATTAAATAGTTTATTTTTTGCACTTAATTTTATATGCATTCTAAAAAATTTACAATATTTATTAAAGCAAATCAATATTGCAATAAAAATTAGTTTTCAACATTTTTTTTTGCTCAGTAATGTACCAAATTAATGCTCTTTTAAAAAGTTTTTAAGAAGCTTTTTTTTGTTGAAAAGTAGTTGGAAGACATTTTTTAAAATGCATATTTATGAATGAAAATTTAAAATTTTTAAAAATTTCTTTTTACTAAAAAACGTAAAAAAGATGGAACTTTAATGCTCCCTTAGGACGAAATTAAAAAAAATCTGTAGTTTTTGTGTTATTTCCAGATTTGTAGGAGGACTACTATTTTTTTCCATAAGACTACGTGTATTTTTTTTGAAAAAAAGGACTACTATTTAGCTTTCCTCTCTCAATGTCCAGGCCTTCTAAAAATTAATGTAGGTTATGATGCATCGCAAACAAATGTCCCTATAATTTTAAAATGTAATTTTATAGATCTCATAAAGAATAACTCTACACAACACATATATAGATAATATTTGAAGGCCAACGAAATTTTATTGCAGGTGTGATGTAAATTGTAACGGAGATCTATTTATTTTTATTTTTTTGTTTTTTGTGAAGAATATTTTTTCTAAAAATTAAAAAATATTTTTGGATGGAATATTGAAATTTTCTAAAATATTGGTATTAACCTTTGTGGACCGACAAAGGTATAGTAAGTTAAGATCAAATTTACTGAATGTAAAATTACATATATTAAGGCTGGTTTTCATTAGACCTATATATCCACGAACATTTTAGAGCATAGGCAGAACATACAAAAATGATATGTGTTTGAAAGAGATTAAGCTAAAAAAATATCCATTAAAAATTTGAAAATATCCAAGAAAAATATCCACGAATTACATATGTATGTATGCAAAAATTGTATTTCTTACAAAAAACATTCTACTACCATCACATTTAAATTTTAGTGTCAAAAAAATAAAGAAATGTTCAAATTTTATTTTTTAGTAAAAACTATATTAAAATGACTATATTATCGGTATAAAAATATTTTTAATAAACTATGTATATTATTTTTAACATTTATAAATAAAAAATTTTAAATTTTTAACTAAATATGAATATAAACATTAATAAATTAGGTTATGTACAATTTTAACTGTCAAAGTGTTGCTGTAATATTTTTTAATATAATTTTTTTCTCCCTCTTTCTCACTGGTAATGCACTATATTTTTTTCTTTCTAAAGCTGCGATAATATCCATGAAATTTCTCATGAAAACCAGCCTTTATGACTATAATAGATATGTATGTAATTCTTTCTAGATAACAAAATTCTTAAAAGTATTTTTTGAAATTGAAAGGTAGCTACATAGTCATATTAAAAAACAGAATTTAAAAATTAAAAAGCTATTTTTTAAAAGAAAATACATTTGGCACAAAGGGGTTAAACAACTTACCATATCTTTATAAAAAAAAATTAAATTAAGACTTTACACTTACAAGCCGGAACATTCAACGAAAACTTTGAAAAAAAAGGCTATTTGTGTACAAAATAAATTGAGTGTTCCGATCCGGATTGTAAGATATTTAGGCGTTGTTTATAAAATATTTTAAAATTTTTTATGAATATTTTTTTTGTAACTAAAGTATATGAATATACATGCATATCTATACAGACATTCCTCTCGTAACACTTTTAAATTTTATTTTTAGAATATAAAATATAGAATACAGATATTCGTCTTGTAACACTTTTAGAAATTAATTAAAAAAAATTAAATTAGATTTATTTTAATTAGAAAATTAAAAAAATTTGAGAAGTTTGTTTGATATTGGTATTATAATACCGGTACTTACTTGTGACCAAGCTTTAGCCGAAGTTTTTTCGTTGCTAGAAATAACACCTGATAAACTATTTTGTAATTATAATAATAAAACATTTTTTGCTTATTCGATTTTCTCCATCTAATTACATCTTTTAGAAATACATTAATGAATTCCGATTTAAAAACCTCAGATGGTATTATAAGCTTTAAAGTTCTCATAGAATTATGGGAAGTTCAAATAAATTGAAAAACGAAGATGTGTACTAAATTAACTAGATAACATATTAATCCGCATACTTTTGAAAAAATGAGAGTTAAATTAGCAACACAAATATTTAGTAGAACAGTGAGTGCCGCTATTAGAACAATAATTGAAACGTCTGGCTTTAAAAGTATTACTAAAGAAGTTGCAAAAATTTTGTACATATTAGTGTTTGATAAACTTTTTGATTGTCTCAATAGTGTATCATTATATTCTGATAATAAATATCGATCTGATATTAAACTAAATAGCTTGTGGTTTCAATTTTTAAAATATTGTAAGATTGACTAAAAAGAAAAAAATATAATTTAGAGGGAATGAAAATAATTTTAAATTTATATTAATATATACACATTTTTTCATATTTTATACTTTTAGAATAATAGTTCTTGTACCTATAGTTGGGTTATGAAAATAACTAAAATTGATTGATAAAAAATCGAGGTAGAATCGAGGTTTTTCTTTTTTTAAGAAGTCGAAAAAGTTATATAAAGAAATATATACAAAATATGTACATACATCAATATACATACAAACAAAAAAAAAAGAAAAAGAAAAACTAAAATAAAAATTAACTAAAATACGCTCAAGTTGATTTTACGAAATTAAAAGAACTGTCATAATCAATCAAATTTGCCGAATTATTTGTAATTCTTGTCGGAAAATCTACAAGTTGTTGAAGACTTAATACATTAAACAGATTTTTTAAATCTAAAGCAAAGTTATTTTCACAAAATAAATTGATGTTATTGTTTAGTGGATTAATATTTTCATCCGACCATTTTTCAAAAATTTCAATAAATTCATTTGTAACAAATTTCGTTGGCTTATTCAAAACCGCCTTGTGAAATATTTCCTTTTTTACCTTAATTTTAACTTGTAATATCCATAATTTATTATTATAAACAAAATTTTTTTTCTTCCATAACTTTAATTGAGTTCTAATGGTTATAAATATTGATACTCCCCCCGTATGTATTGAAGTCGAATCACATCTATAAATGTTATACCCATCCATTTGTATTTCATTATTTGCTATTTGGTCAGTTAAATGAGTTTCACTTAATAATAACGCATCAAAAAATTTTCCATCATTCATATGTTCAATTTTATTATAATTACTAGTTAAACCCTCAATATTTGTATATCGAGAAGTTAATTCATTACTTTTAGTTTTATTTCGTCGCTTTCGTTGCTAGTATTGAATTCTATGAAGTATTATAGAGGTATTTGTTTTTCAATTCTTAACTTTTCCTTATATACAGGGCAATCCTTACTCAATATTGAGTGATCTTCTGAAACTCCAATTCTAAAAACTTTATTCGCCTTAATACAATTATTACATTCGTTTTTATAAAATCTTCTATTTTGCAATTTTCTGTTTTATGGTTTTTTGAACATTTAGCACAAACTTGATCCGACTTACAATTGTCTGCTTTATGGTTGAAACCTAAACACTTGTAGCATCTCTTAACATATGTAGCATCAAAAATATGACATGCATACCAACCAATAAAAATTGTACCCTTCTCAATAGCTTTATGGTATCCATCCCTGTCTGTTTCTAAGATCACATTATAATATAGATCATTTCTGTTAAATTTTTTTCTATAACTTTTATTACCTTTATTTCATTATCTTTTAAATACTCATTCTGTTTTTTTATTAATAATATCATAATTCACTCTATTAACTTTTATGTAAAAATATTTTAGGATTACGTAAATCTACTATATCTATCTTATAATTATCTCCTAATTTTTCTTCAACTACTGTTTCTCTCTCTCATCATTATTCTCACTTTCTATCTCAATTGTACCATTCTGCATTGATTTAATATTTTTAATATTTATTGAGGTTGGATCTATAATATTCTCTAAGTCTTTCATAGTCTGAGTAACCTTTTTATTTTGGTTTTACCAATACAGGAAGTATATTCGTATTACAAATTGCCGGGTAAGTATGACTGGTATGACCAACTTTTTTTAATTCTTCTACAAATTCAATCATATTCTCACCATTTTTCTTATTCATTATATTAAATTCTACATCAATTTTTTCTGTGATTTTCTGTAAATAAATACTTTGTTCGATAAAAATATTTTTGTTTTCCTCCATGCAATTATTAATACATTCAATCTTTTCTAATAAACTCTTTTTAAAATTTATATATAACATACATAAATAAAAAATCTGCTTACTTTCGTTGATGTAATTCAAATCCATCTCCTTCACTCCTACAGATTTAATATGATAATAATTAACACACATTCCATTACACTTAACTTTCTTCTCATTTCTACTATCAAGTAATTTAGATTCCGCTATGCAACTCATTTTCGCTCTTTTCAATTAATGTATTTGTAATTAAAATAAAAAAACTGTTCAATCCGTTTTTATTTATTATAATTAAGTACTTGTAGTTAATCTTTTTATATTTAATTTTTCTCTTAAATTTTAATGTGAACTATGTTATATTGTTATATGTGTATGTAAATCAAATTTTTCTATCAAATGTAATTCAAATAATTTTTAATTCATTATTTTTAATTTTCAATTCAAATGATTTTTAGGTTGATTACTTCTTTTTTTTTATAAATTCAATAGTCACTATCTTTAATTATAACTACTTATAATTGACACTTTTCTCTTTCTTTATATTTTAATATTTTTAGTATTTTTCATTTATTTGAGCATTTGTATTGGTATATTATACATTTATTATACATTTCTACATTTTTTCATACATTTATACATGTTTATGAGAAGTTGCTCGCTTAGTGAATCCGACGGATGATCACAAAGCTCAAATGACGTGAGATTATTTTTGACGATATATGAGTTTCCTCAATGCCTTTGCATTTTCTTTCGGAACATGAGGTAAATTCAATAATGCCTCTATGTGATATTCTATTATTTTTCTTGTTGTCGAAACACTCGAGTAAATTTTTCCATGCGTTATCATAACCTGCATCGGACAAGAATATGGATCCTAAAAGACGCTTTGTATCATTGTCCAAAGCATTAAGCAGATAAGAAAACTTGACGACTTCACTTAAATTTGAGACATAGTGAATTAATGCAATATACGTGTTCTTAAAGGTTACCCACACACCTGGATTACCCGAAAATTTGGGAATAGGTATATTGGGTAAACTTGGCCTAGGCTGTGAGTTAAAGTGTTGGTGGTCATATTTACGTTTGGTACATTTGTCTCAAGTGCTTTTGCTCTTTTGGTTTTCAGACTCATGATCTTGCGGTGGAACGGCCCTGTTTGAGACGAGAATTTTTTGAACTCCAGAATCAGAAACTTCTTCTCTATTTCAGGCGTTCAAAAGCAAGTTGTAATCATCTTGTAATCGTGTTGAGGCATCTAACATGATTTCTAATTCATGGTTAGAGTTCCCACAATCTTCCATAAATTTCTCAATATGAGAAAGCTTCAGGAACTGCGCAATAATTTTTCAAAGGAAACTGTTTCGAAACTGAAGTTCTCTGTTTCAGAATTTACTAAATTTAATGATGCTGATGAATTTTGTGTTTTACTCTTTTTTTAATATTTCCTAATCATCTTGAGTTAAATGCAGGAAATTTAATATATAAAAGAATTCCGAGAACTGATGCAGTATGCAACGATAAATATTATTTATTAATAATGATTGTTACTAATTAATTAAATCCGATCACTTGGTAATGAATTGAGTAAACGAATTTGTGTTTTTTTTTTTTTTAATACACAAAATAATTTCGAGAACCGACTCAATATACAACAATAAATATTGTTTATTGTAAAAATGATTATGATGTGATGTAAAAATGAAAATGATTAGTAATTAGTTGATTAAATTTAATCACTTAATAATTGATTAGCTAAAGCAAAGATAGTTGAACCAATTATGGTGAAATAATTCTAAAATGATCAAGCATCAGTATTTTGTTAATGACCGATTTAAACTATAATAATTATTCAATACCTTTGAATTTTTCTTTTTTTAATCAATTTTTAAATTAAATTTTCAATTAGAACTCTTGAACAAATCAATTTCACAAATTATACATTCGCAAATTTTAAATTTAAGGCTAGTTAGAAAATTTCAATTTTTCTTTCATGAACTTTTCTTTAATAAAACAAATTACATTCATTGACTTATCTTTTTAATTATGCGTTATCCCAATGGCGGCCACTCCCAGTTCGTGTTATATGTTGGCGGCTGATTCTTATGGATCAATAATGATGCATTTTTTGAGTTCAAGCAACTGATGAAATGAAAGGCTGGAACTCACTTTACTGGCTTCAAAAAAAACTGTTTTGTTCAACTGGACTGATAAAATTTAGCGGATATGCATATCCGGCTCAAAGGACCAAAATGTAAATTTTTTTTACACTATCCTTTATTTATCCTTTATAATTTTCTTTTTCATATTTCTACAATACATTGATAAATAATTGTTGTTTAATTTAATATGCATATGATTAAGTTTAAATTTAAATTATATTTTAATGATTTTTTTTTATCATTTGATATAATGAAAAATACATTAAGTATTTTTTGTATTTCAAAATATATGATGTACAAATTATAAATGTAATTTAGAATCTTTCCTTTTATTTAAGTATAAGAATTCAATTAACCAAACAAACTTTTATATTATTTAATATATGGATTCAATCGAAACTCACATCAATTATCAGGCCATGAAGTGCAGAGAGTAAAAGCTTAATAAGGGGCCAGCTTTTAACAAATTTACACGTAGTCTTATGGAAAAAAATAGGGGGCCGACTATAAATCTTGAAATAATACAAAAACCATTTACTTTATTCAATTTGGTCCAAAGAGAAAATTAAAGTCGCATCTTTTTTACATAATTCATTAAAGAAAAATATTTTAAAATATAATATTTTCATTCATTTCATGCATTTAAAAAATTGTCTTCCTTTAAATTTTTTATTTTAAAAGCTTCTTAAAGTTCTTAAGATGTGAGTCTCGTGAAAGTCGATGAGTGTTTTTATAGTACACTACTGGTAACAAAAAAAGTTTTAATGACAGTTTTGATTTTAAATTAACTTAGTAAAAATTTTTATTGAATTTTAAAAATAAAAAATGATTAACTGAAATACAAGTTATTGTGAAATAATCAATAATTAAATAATATTTATATAAGTAATAATTTATAATATCTAAAAATTTTTCCCATTCCCACACCCTATTTGAGGTAGGGAATGTGGAGCGATTTTTTTAAAGTGGTGTCCCCAATAGGCCTAATCCACTGAATTCTAAAGAAAAACAGTGTAATATTTATGAATAAATAATAAGTAGAAACAAAAATATTAATAAAAAACCATAAATAAAAAAAATATCACAAAATTCAAAATTAACAAAATATCACGAAATTAAAAATTAAAAAATATCACAAAAAATTATATAACCCTTCTTAATTATGAAATATTTTTAATTTGCGATTTTGTCTACTAGATTTTAATATGTCATTTTCCCGTTTTGTGTAATTATTTAATAAAATATTTGCAAATGTTTTACTTATTTGGAAAAAAATTATGCGGCTAATATTGCTGCATTTACACGTCGATTCCAAATCAATGTCATTCATCCCAAACAAAGACTATTTAACGTCAGTTCAATTAGTATTCTTTTTTGATTACTTTGCTCAAAGAAATTTTTTATAAAATTTGTTTCAGCTAGAGAACAATATAAACGGAATCTATTTTCTAAAGAATCAGTTTGTAATTTGCCTAATAAAACATAGTCCATTTGAAGCTCCGTTAAGGATAGATGAACTAAATCTATTAATGTTTTAGTAGTGAATACTAAAGCATTGAAAGTGTCTTTTAAAAATCTATTTTTATTATCATTTGTATTCCAAACTGATAACCAATGATAATTCTAAATTTAAAATTGCAACCGAAATAATTATCATTTTGTGAAAAATATAAAATAATATTAGTTTCATTTTTATATACAGACCAGCCATTCACATTGATTATTCTATCAATATTTGAAACTAAATTAGTAAAACTTAAAATTAAATCACTAGCGTGAGAAGTTTTTGCATTATTATTTGATAAAGCTACCGGATAATTAGGGAAAATACTTGGAACAGCATCTGGCAATAAGCGGTGCGGTTTACCAATATTAGAAAAACACGATTCTGCGAAATGCAGAGAACATAATATGTAACTACATACCGAAGGTTGCCAATTTGGTTTGGATATTGCTTTTATCCACAATGTTCTATAAGGTTCTTTGTTGGGAAATTGAAAAGCTGGAACCTTTTTCACACTAGGAAAATAATTGTATCTACATCCAGACACCGAACATTTTCGAACCATACAGAATATATTAGAAAAGTTTATATGTATAAAAAATTAAAAAGGGCTACATAAAAAAATAAGATAAAAGACAAAAAAATATAACAACTTATAAAAAACAAAAAAACTGTAAATACAAAATTATAAAACTAATTTAACATAAAAAACAAACAAAACTAATTATAATAAGTAATAACTAATTAATTATATCTTATAAAAAAAAATTTAAAATTACTTATATCTCCTACTCCACTACTTTGTTTTTATGGAGTGTATCAAAATATTTAATAATTTGCTTACCAGAATTTGTGACTCCCTTTTTTTATGTGCTCGAAATATGGCTGAAAAACACGAGTTGAAAATTAATTTACTTACAAGAGGAAAGAAAAAATTCTAAATTTTAATTATATGACATTTTTAAAATGTTTAAATAAAATTAAAAATATTAAAACTCAATTTGATTATAAAAGTGATTACCCATTTCATATACAATTTTTATATAAATTTTAGGTTATGGTTAAAAGCTTTCAAAAAAAACTTTCAATCCCACTCTTATTTTTTGAAAAAAATTCTCTTCTTCTACTTTTACAAATGTCAAAAAGCAAGCGGAAAAAAATAACTAAAAAGACCTAAAAGTAATTTTATTAAATATTAAGTTAAAATTACGAGTTGAAAGCTAATTTTTTGATATGTTGTAGAAAAAATTCTAAATTTTATTTTCATATAAAATTCGGCATATTTTGGGGAATATTTCATTACGAAAACTCGTAATGAAAATTGTTAAAAATGGGCAAAAAAAAAATAATAAGGACAAAAAAAATCTTTTAAAATTAAATTTTAATGTCATTTGTTTGAATGTATGCGAGACTCGATTGCCATTCTCTCACAACTACATTCATGCGTTTCCAGTTCTTGGCCTGTTTATTTAGGTCTTGGATTCAATTATCAAAGTTACGCCTTCTAATTTCTTTGAAATATGTTGAACGAATGAATTAATGTGAATAAAATCGCATGTTCTTGACCGGTTTATTTTTTATTTCACCATGTGTTGTAAGTTCAATGACATTCGGTCATTCTCAATATTACTTATGGTCGTCTCTACATTTATTGCAGATTGTACTGAGATCGATTCTCGAAACTCGAAATGCGCATGCAATGCTAAGTACTACTTTAATTTGCGTTTGACATCTTCAAGACCTAAATAAACAGGCCAAGAACTGAAAACGCATGAATGTAGTTGTGAGAGAATGGCAATCGAGTCTCGCATACATTCAAACAAATGACATTAAAATTTAATTTTAAAAGATTTTTTTTGTTCTTATTATTTTGTTGTTTTTTTCGAAAAAATGCCTATTTTTAACAATTTTCATTACGAGTTTTCGTTATGAAATATTCTCCAAAATATGTCAAATTTTATATGAAAATAAAATTTGGAATTTTTCCTACAACATATCAAAAAATTAGCTTTCAACTCGTAATTTTAACTTAATATTTAATAAAATTACTTTTAGGTCTTTTTAGTTATTTTTTTCCGCTTGCTTTTTGACATTTGTAAAAGTAGAAGAAGAGAATTTTTTTTCAAAAAATAAGAGTGGGATTGAAAGTTTTATTTCAAAGCTTTCAACCATAACCTAAAATTTATATAAAAATTGTATATGAAATGGGTAAGTACTTTTATAATCAAATTGAGTTTTAATATTTTTAATTTTATTTAAACATTTTAAAAATGTCATATAATTAAAATTTAGAATTTTTTCTTTCCTCTTGTAAGAAACTTAATTTTCAACTCGTATTTTTCAGCCATATTTCGAGCACATAAAAAAAGGGAGTCACAAATTCTGGTAAGCAAATTATTAAATATTTTGATACACTCCATAAAAAAAAAGTAGTGGTGTAGGAGATATAAGTAATTTTAAATTTTTTTTTATACGATATAATTAATTAATTAATACTTATTATAATTAGTTTTGTTTGTTTTTTGTGTTAAATTAGTTTTATAATTTTAAACAGAAATTCGTATCTGAGCATAGACAATAAATTATTAATATATAAAGCGATATTTAGCAGCATTCTTTTCTACGCTTTCGCCGTATGGATGGATTCTGCAAAATCGAATTTACTTCTTTTACAAAGAAAGTAGAACTCCGTGCTAAAATTAATTCTAAAGAAAATCAGATGCTTTTCAACCGCAAGGTTACATGAAATCGCCCAAGTGCCTAAATTCAAGACAAAATTGATAGACTTTTTCCAATTTTTCAAGAGAACTGCTTTAACAATTCAAATCCTCTAATAAATAATATTTTCAGTATAATCTAAGTTAACTACATGTAAATTCTAAATTTAATAATTAGTCTATAGGTTAGTTTTAAGTATCTAGTTATAAGTCGTTAAAAAATGTGTCAGTAGGTTTTTTAGCCATTTTTCCTACACCAACTAAATTTTTTAATAATAAATATTAATTCTTTTCTCTTAATTTTAAGTCAAAGTTGAAAATACTCCTATTATAGTATGATCTTCTAAATTTGTAAATATTGGCTTTTTTGTACACATAATTTTTTTATTTTTTTTTAAGGCTTAATAAATAAATAAATAAAATAAATAATTTTGTATTTACGGTTTTTTTGTTTTTTATAAGTTGTTATATTTTTTTGTCTTTTATCTTATTTTTTTATATAGCCCTTTTTAATTTTTTATTAATAATTATTTAATTATCATTGGTTATCAGTTTGGAATACAAATGATAATAAAAATAGATTTTCGAAAGACACTTTCAATGCTTTAGTATTCACTACTAAAACATTAATAGATTTAGTTCATCTATCCTTAACGGAGCTTCAAATGTACTATGTTTTATTAGGCAAATTACAAACTGATTCTTTAGAAAATAGATTCCGTTTATATCGTTCTCTAGCTGGGTGCAATTTTACTTTGACGAACTTAACAGAGGGGGTCTTTCTTTACCGACGGATCAGACAAATTATGTTTTATTTCATATGACAGCAATTTTTTAGGAGATTTTACGGGAAACAAATTTAAAAAAAAATTTCTTTGAGTAAAAAAAGTAATCAAAAAAGAATACTAATTGAACTGACTTTAAATAGTCTTTGTTTGGGATGAATGACATTGATTTGGAATCGACGTGTAAATGCAGCAATAGTAGCCGCATAATTTTTTTCCAAATAAGTAAAACATTTGCAAATATTTTATTAAATAATTACACAAAACGGGAAATGATATATGTATTAAAATCTAATAGACAAAATCGCAAATTAAAAATATTTCAAAATTAAGAAGGGTTATATAATTTTTTGTGATATTTTTTAATTTCGTGATAATTTGTTAATGTTGAATTTTGTGATATTTTTTTTATTTATTGTTTTTTTATTAATATTTTTGTTTCTACTTCATAAATATTACACTGTTTTTTTTAGAATTGAGGGGATTAGACCTATTGGGAACACCACTTTAAAAAAAACGCTTAATAATTTTTTATTTTTAAAATTTAATAAAAATTTTTACTAAGTTAATTTAAAATCAAAACTGTCATTAAAACTTTTTTTGTTACCAGTAGTGTACTATAAAAACACTCATCGACTTTCACGAGACTCACATCTTAAGAACTTTAAAAAGCTTTTAAAATAAAAAATTTAAAGGAAGACAATTTTTTAAATGCATATTTATGAATGAAAATATTATATTTTAAAAAATTTTTCTTTAATGAATTATGTAAAAAAGATGCGACTTTAATTTTCTCTTTGGACCAAATTGAATAAAGTAAATGGTTTTTGTATTATTTCAAGATTTATAGTCGGCCCCCTATTTTTTTCCATAAGACTACGTGTAAATTTGTTAAAAGCTGGCCCCTTATTAAGCTTTTACTCTCTGCACTTCATGGCCTGATAATTGATGTGAGTTTCGGACATCTTTATTGTTTTTAATTGTCAACGTTAAATATTTCAATATTTATAAAGATAAACAAAACAAATAAAATTTATTGAAATGGAAATGAAAAACGACAGAATGAAGTTCAAGGAGAACATTTTCATATAAATAAGGTAAAGTTTTCAATTACGGTTTTGTACTAACAAAGGGTGTTCATAATCTGAACAATGTTCTTTCTTTTTTCTTTTTGTTAATACATACTATGAAAAATATCTTTTTTCTCTGTTCAATATTAAATTGTATAAACAACAATATTGTTAATGATAATGCCCCAATAAAGTGAAACCCTTCGCAAATTTTGAAAATAATAAAACATAAATTTTATATTTTTATTTTAGTTAACAATTTTAAATTTTTTATATTTTGAATAATTTTAATTTTTAATTATTATAATTGATAAAAAATAAAAATTAAATTTAAATATACATACATATATAATTAAGTAGAATCAAGAAGTGTTTTAATTTTTATTTTTATGAATTATTAAGTAACTATGTAGTGAAAAAGCCCATCACATGGTGGGCGAATAAAAAAAGTTTTTTTAAATACTGTATGGTATTGTTAATTCGGACGAAATAATTTTTAAATAATAAATTTAGGTTTTTTCTTTTTTCGAGTAGCAAAAAAAATTCGGTCACAAGCTGGGTCACAAGCAAGCTCATCTTCTTATACAGGGTGTTTCCGACTCGATGGTCTTCCTTGATATGGATGATCGGGCATGTCGAGACGAATAAAAAATTGTATGGGGGGGGGGTCTATTCTGGAACCTTTTCGAGATGTGAGGGGTTAAAGATGTTTTAACGACTTTTCATAAAAAAATACATAACTTTTGAAAGCTTTGTTTTAGGGAGATAAAAATACATTTTGTTTTGTTTTTAAGAATGCGTTTTGTAGAGAAACTTGTCATCTTTAATTTTTGTGTACTAATGATTCTCATATGGTATTTTCCTAAAACTTGGAAAATTGATTCGATCACATGTATACCAAAGCCAAATAAAGATATATCCGACATAAGCAGTTACAGACCTATAAGTTTGCTAAGTTGTTTAGGTAAAGTTTTTGAAAAATGTATTAAAAACAGGTTAGAAATTATCTTGAATACTAGACATATATTGCCAGATCAACAGTTCGGTTTTCTGTCCAAACATTCACAACACATCAATTAATGCTTATCAAAAATATTATAAAAGGTGACCTAAACTTAAAAAAATCAGTGGGAATGATTACACTGGATATCGAAAAAGCATTCGATATCGTGTGGCATAACGCTTTCATACACAAGCTTTACTCTCTGGAAATGCCAACTTACATAATAAAAACAATACAAAATTTTCTAACTGATAGAACATTTGTTGCGGCACGATCCCGTTTTTCTTGTTTGGCTTCATTGTTCATTTTTTGACTTCAACTAAAAGAAAGCCTGAAAGGAAAGATACCACAAAGAATCTTCACTTTAATAAAGAAATTAAAATTAAATACTTATCTGAATTATTGGTTCATCTCAATTCCTTCCCAGCATCTAACAGCAACATCTAAAAAGATATTTAAAATTAAATTAAATTTTAATAGTTAAACTTAAAATTAATTGTTCTTACTTACCAATTTATATTTCCTTTGTTTGATTTGTACTATTCACTTATGTTCTGTCATTTGTTAAAAATAATATTCATCTTGTTAGTTAATTACTATATATTTTTCTCTTTTACACTTACACATAATTCCATGATTATATAACATTATTACTTATCTATTAATTCTCAGATGTCGCCGACATCTATTATAATATTATATTATTAATTGTTAAATAATTTTAGTCATCTACTTTGGGTAGATTTATTATATACAAAATAAGCATATGTTTCTAATGATAATTTTTAACTTTGATATATTATAACGAAATGTAACTTTTACTTCTAAGGTCAATGAACTATATATAATACATAAGAAACAGTGAATTAATATTAAAAGTAACACTTTTTAAACATTTTAAATTTAATCGTAATCGAAGCGCCGCTTTATTAACATAAAAGAAAAAAAAATTTAATATAAATGAAATAAATTGAAATCTATAAATATAAAAATTGGTGTTTTTTAATAACTTATATTTGTAATCTATAAAATTTTGAAACCTATTTTTTGGGGAAATCGTTCGTTCGGAAATCTATTTGAAATCTATTAATCGTTAAAAAACTTTTTTGAACTCTTTTTTTCATGGTCCTTCGAGCCGGATCTAAGTTATTAAATATATAATCATTAAATTGAAATTGTGAAGTGTAATAGTGTGAATTGAATTAAATTGAGCGTGTAATAATTTGACTAAATTAATTTAATTAGTGTTGAAAAATTTTGGATAATTATTAAATACAGAATCATTAAATAATTTTCCTTACGTGTAATAATTAGCTCAAGTAAATTAAGTTAATGTTAAAAAAAAAAAAACTTTGGATAATTGTTAAATACATTTGATAATTAAAACAATTAATATTTAATTTAAATTGTGAACATATCTATTGATTAATTTTATATAAAATTTAATAGAGAAACTAATATTTAATATAATTGAAAACAGTATAGCAATGGAAATATTCAATATTATTTTGTTAAATATAAGAAATTTTAGTGCTTAAATTAATAAACTAATTTTAAAGACCTGCTAGTACGTTAGAATTACGCGCGTGTTCGGTACGGTTAATTAGGAATTGAAAATTACACATCCCAAAAAATATGGAGAAAATGATAAAGGAGCAGCTTGCTGATAAATCCATCATTGAAATAACGATAAAGGATTTCCTAGCCGAAGCCAGAGAGACTAAACCAAAGGAATGTTTCGCAGAGCTGCTGAGAGATATCCAACAACAGTGGGCAGAAATCAAGGCACGTCATCGGAAAATGCTGGTAGCATCCTACTCCGAAAAGGGGTTTGAAGAGGCTAAGTATTCATATTTTGACAAAAATATGTTTTCTCACATAAAACAATATTATTACACAAATTACGGGTTAATAGAAAATATTATGAAAGAGATATTTCCCGAAACGGTTGAGAATAGTTGCGAGCAAGCATCGGTCTCCATACGAGAGCCTCCTACAGTCATTCACCCTCCCCAAATAGTTTTGGAAAGGTTTAACGGTGATTATAGAAAATGGCCGTCCTTTCATGACCTGTTTCGGATTAGTTCCTGAAAATTCTAGTTTGGCGCCTGCACAGAAATTACAATACTTAAAAATGCACATTGCTGGCGAGCCAGAAAATTTATTAAGGCAATTTCAAATTACTGATTCGAATTACCAAAGTGCATGGCAATTATTAAAGGAAAGGTACAACAATAAAAGAATTTTGGTGGGGACCCTTTTACAGGTTTTTTTTTTGGCCAGCCCTTTCAGTCACAGGAGTCTGCACAGGGAATAAAGGGTTTACTAGATATGACTACAGAGAGTTTACAAGCACTTGTGAACTTAAATATTCCGATTGTCAATTGGGACCCAATCATAATTCATACGATCGTTCAGAGGTTACCAGCTGAGACACATCAACTCTGGGAACAAGAGATCAGTAAAACTAGGGAACTAGCATCTTGGGAAATGTTAAAGACCTTTTTGGGTCCCGGTTCCGTACGCTCGAGGCTTTAAAGCAAAAAATATCTAATCAAAATGTTAAAAATAATAATTTTCGGCCAATCAGGAATAATGCTAAGCCTTCGCATAACACATTTCATTTAGCCATGCAACCATGTTGTATCATGTGCACTGGCCAGCACAATATAAGAAAGTGTGATAGCTTTGCAAAGGAAAATCTGATAAAACGATTAGAAATAGTAAAATCTAAGGGTTTATGTCTAAATTGTCTGGGTTCAGGGCACTTATTAGCCAATTGTCCAAGCACTGGTACTTGTTTACGTTGCAGAAAACGTTATCATACACTTCTGCATAGAGAAAGTTCAAATTGGATTCAAGCAAGAAATAGTAAGCAAGAAACGCCAAAATCAACACAACAAATCAAAAACCAACATAATTTAGCTTCCCATCATACCTTTACCGTGGAAGCACCGGAATTCATACCATCTCCACACACATTACCCTCAACCTCTTTCGAGTCCTATGTGGTAAATAGAGACAACCAAAGGCAAGTTATGCTTGCCACCACACTAATAAAGGTAGCTTCTCCAAAAGGAAAGGAAATTGTCATCGACCAAGGTTCACAGGCCACTTTTATTACCGAAAGGGTGGTTCAAACACTTAATTTGAAAAAACAATTTATAAATACTTCTATACAGGGAATTAATGATAGGGAATCGTTACAAGTGAAGGCACAATAAATATTATCAATTCAAGCTTTAGCGAACAATAATCATATAGAAGTTTCAGCTTTAATTTTAAACAAACTCTCCTCAATTCTTCCTAGAAATCAGATTGAGCATAGAAATTGGAAACATCTACAAGGGCTAAATTTAGCTGATCCACAATTTTATCAACCTGGACCAATTGACATGCTACTCGGAGCTGATGTATATCAACACATAATCCTTAACGGATTAATCAAGGGCGAACCTGGAACTCCATTGGCGCAAAGAACCATATTCGGATGGATTCTTTCTGGAGAAATAAACCAAATTCAAAATACATTTAAATTAAACAATTTTCATATCACCAACGATGTAGAAGCAGATCTTAGAGCATTTTGGGAATTAGAAGAGTTAAATGATAAAAAAATCATTAATGAAGAAGAAAATGAATGTGAAAATATATATAATTCAACCACAATCCGATTGTCAAATGGACAATATGAAGTCAACCTGCCCTTGAAGGAAGCAACGGCAGAAATGTATCTTGGACGCTCGCGAGATATAGCAGTAAAGCGACTACTTCAACTAGAAAGGAAATTTGAAAGGGATCCAAAGTTAAGGGTCCAATATACAAAGTGCATTCAAGAATATCTCGCTTTGGGTCATATGAAACTGGTTTCAACTACAGAAGATGAACATATGACTCAAGGGCCAAAGAATTCTGCATCCACTTGTAGCTATTTACCGCACCATGGTGTAATAAAGGAGTCCAGTACAACAACAAAACTCCGGGTTGTTTTTGATGCATCTCGTGCGACCTTCAGTGGGACTGCCGTGAATGATATAATGCTAAAAGGACCGATCATTCAAGATAAATTGTCATCCATCATCTTAAGATGGAGAAAGTACCCAATAGCCTTCACAGCCGACATCACAAAAATGTATCGACAAATTTGGATGACGGCAGAACATGCCCAATATCAAAGGATACTGTGGCGTGACTCCTCAGATCAACCTATACAGGATTTTAAATTAGTTACAATGACTTTTGGAACTAAAAGTGCCCCTTTCTTGGCAACTAGAACTATTAAACAATTAGCTTTAGATGAAAAAGAAAGGTACCCTATAGCGTCAAAAATAGCGCTACGTGATTTTTATGTAGATGATCTCCTATCTGGAGCAGATAATGAAAGGGATGCAGTGAAAATTCAACGAGAGTTAATCGACCTAATGAAATCAGGGGGTTTTCACCTACACAAATGGACATCAAATTGTAACAAAATGTTAAATTTAATACCGCCCGAAAATCGAAAAATTAGTGAAATCATGGAACAAGAATCAAAGGTGAAAACTCTCGGTATTTATTGGAATCCAACAAAAGATGCTTTCGTATATTCAATTAATCTTGATCCAGTAGATGTCAATTTATCAAAACGAAACATTTTGTCACAGATTGCTAAATTATTTGATCCTTTAGGTTGGTTAGCACCTGTAATCATAATAGCAAAAATTTTTATACAAAAATTATGGTTGGCAGGTTTAGAATGGGATGATATAGTCAACAAAGAGCTGACAAGAGAATGGATCAAATATCGAGAACAACTAAAACAAATTCAACATATTTCTATAAATAGATGGGTTCACCTATACAATCAAACAGCTGAAGTAGAAATTCATGGCTTTGCAGATTCATCAACCAAAGCTTACGCCGCCGTAGTGTATATGTGTGTAACCGACAATTTTGGCAAAAGAAAAACCAGCCTTGTGACAGCAAAAACAAAAGTAGCGCCAATTAAGACAATTTCGTTACCCCGGTTAGAATTATGTGCTGCTAGCTTGGACTAGCAGCACTAATGGACAGACTACGAAATCGTTTTGGCTTGGCTAAGATCACATCCTTCGAAATGGACAACTTTCGTGGCCAATCGAGTATCCCATATTCATGAGCTGCTTGAGAAAAATGTTTGGTCCCATGTAGCGTCAAAGGAAAACCCAGCAGACTGTGTTTCAAGAGGACTTTACCCAGCAAACTTACTAGAACACAAATTGTGGTGGTTTGGTCCAGAGTGGTTGCAAAGGGCTCCGTCACACTGGCCCAACTAGGGATTGCACAACAACAACATTAGAGCAGAAAAAATCATACGTTCACCAAGTCAAAATTTTGGAAGAACCATTTGAAAACAAGTTCTCGAATCTAACACGATTATTACGAGTTGTAGCTTACTGCCAAAGATTTATGATAAATACTCGACAGGACTCTAATCGGAGAAATCTGGGGTATCTTCGAGCTTCAGAACTCGCATGGGCCTTGCAGATTTTGATTAAAAGAGCTCAAGGAAGAACCTTTTCAGAAGAGATATTTTTGTTAACAGATGATAAGCCAATACTATCCAAGAGTTCCTTGCTTAAATTGGACCCATTTTTATATATCAATGGAATCCTCAGAGTTGGTGGAAGATTAAAAAATTCGTTATTGACTTATGATGAAAAATACCCCATAATACTTTCTGATAAAGATCATATTTCCAGGTTAATAATTGAAAAACTACACAAGGAAACTTTACATGATGGCTCACAATTGATAATGGCGCTTCTCAGAAAAAAATACTGGTTAATAAACGCGAGAAACACTATCAGAAACCATATACATAAGTGTATAATCTGTTTTCCACAAAGAGCCGACACAGCCAAACAACTAATGGGAAATCTACCAAAGGCTAGATCACAAATAAGCCGTCCGTTTTCCCACTCTGGAGTTGATTTTTGTGGACCATTTGAACTAAAAACTCATAAAGGACGCAACACAAAAAAGTACAAAGCTTATATCTCCTTGTTTATATGCATGGCCACAAAGGCCATTCATTTGGAATTGGTGTCAGACCTAACAGCCGAAGATTTTATAGCCGCATATCGTTGCTTTTGCGCAAGAGGTATCTGCCAGGAAATATATTGCGAATGTGGAACAAATTTCGTTGGAGCAAATAAATTGCTAACCAAAGAAAGGAAAATTATGATTGCTAACCTGAACATTGATATAGCCGAAGCATTTGAAAATCAAGGTACAAAATTTAATTTCAACCCACCAGCATCTCCTCATTTTGGCGGATTATGGGAGGCAGGAGTCGAATCAACAAAATATCATCTCAAACGAATACTCGGTAATTCAACATTGACCTTTAAAGAATTCAACACTGTCATTACGCAGATTGAAGCTTGGCTAAATTCACGACCACTTTGTGAACTAAGCAGCGATCCTCAAGATTTGACTCCATTAACACCGGCTCACTTTTTAATAGGAGATAGTTTATTAACACCGCCTGAGCCATCACTGCTAGATTTGAACATTCATAGGCTAAACCGTTGGCAACATGTACAAAGGCTTTCACAAAATTTCTCGCAAAGATGGAGCTCTGAATACTTAAGCCGATTGCAACAGCGACCAAAATGGATGAAGAAAACTGAAAATCTTCAAATTGGACAACTAATTCTTCCCAAAGAAGAAAGACTTCCGCCATCTCGTTGGTTACTTGGCAGAATAATTGAAATCCATCCTGGTTCAGATGGGTTAGTAAGAGTAGTCACAGTAAAATGTAAAAATACAACATTCAAAAGAGCAATAGCAAAAATTTGTGTATTACCAAACAGTCAGTAAAAAAAAAAAAACCCGAAACTAAACTATACTAAATATACACAAATCATTCATACATTATCGATTATCAACTACATTTTTCAAGATATGTCATTCAAATCAACAACTAAAATCCATAAGTAAGGGGAAAGGATTCCCTAAATTATTACGAGGAAATATATATATACAGATTACAACATATTATAAGTCATATTTTTTTTACATATATACCAATTACAATACAATTATATTTTTATTTTTAGATTAAACTTCACGGTGCTCACAGTATAAATACATCTAAAAACTTAAAAACAAACAAAGTAATTAGGATGAGAAAAAAAAAAATATATATATATATAACGACAAACAATTGATACGTTTTGTTTCAAAAAAAAAATATATAAATAAACTTTAGCAGTCAAACCATGGTAACATCAATTGGTACAGCATCCATCACCGATCACGATCGAGTTCTGCTTTGCAACTTCTATTCATTCACAATGATGCCAAGGCCGGGAGAATGTTGCGGCACGATCCCATTTTTCTTATTTGACTTCATTGTTCATTTTTTGACTTCAACTAAAAGAAAGCCTGAAAGGAAAAATACCACAAAGAATCTTCACTTTAATAAAGAAATTAAAATTAAATACTTATCTGAATTATTGGTTCATCTCAATTCTTTCCCAGCATCTAACAGCAACATCTAAAAAGACATTTAAAATTAAATTAAATTTTAATAGTTAAATTTAAAATTAATTGTTCTTACTTACCAATTTATATTTGCTTTGTTTGATTTGTACTATTCACTTATGTTCTGTCATTTGTTAAAAATAATATTCATCATGTTAGTTAATTACTATATATTTTTCTCTTTTACACTTACACATAATTTCATAATTATATAACATTATTACTTATCTATTAGTTCTCAGATGTCGCCGACATCTATTAAATATTATATTATTAATTGTTAAATAATTTTAGTCATCTACTTTGGGTAGATTTATTATATGCAAAATAAGCATATGTTTCTTATGTACTAATGATAATTTTTAACTTTGATATATAACGAAATGTAACTTTTACTTCTAAGGTCAATGAACTATATATAATATATAAGAAACAGTGAATTAATATTAAAAGTAACACTTTTTAAACATTTTAAATTTAATCGTAATCGAATCGCCGCTTTATTAACATAAAAGAAAAAAAATTTAATATAAATGAAATAAATTGAAATCTATAAATATAAAAATTGGTGTTTTTTAATAACTTATATTTGTAATCTATAAAATTTTGAAACCTATTTTTTGGGGAAATCGTTATCTATTTGAAATCTATAAATCGTTAAAAAACTTTTTTTGAACTTTTTTTTTCAACATTCGTAGTGAAAATAAATAACGAAAAAGTTGAGTTGAGCACAACATTAACGCCGGGGCTCCACAAGGCTCATGCTTATCACCTTTACTTTATAACTTATACGTATCAGATATTCCTACTCCAAGAAACTGCAAATTAGCTCTTTTCTCGGATGACACTGCTTTATTAACTTCTTCTCCTTATCCAAATGAAATTAAAACTAGGCTAGAAATAGGTTTTTCCAAACTGGAAGTTTTTTTCTTCAAATGGAAAATAAAAATAAATAAAGAAAAAACTAAAGCAGCTTTTTTCACCAAACGTCGCAAAGCATGCTTCCTTCCAAGCAGTGATTTAAACTTAAACAACACTTCTATTAAATATGACGAGAACATCAAATACTTAGGAATAAATATAGGCCAAAAATTAAGTTTCACTTCACATATAGACTTTGTAATCAATAAGTGTAATGCACTTATTAGATCTTTTAGACCTTTTACAATTACAATTACAGTATACGTTTTTTTGTACCACCTCCCGTTTAAAAGCTATTACGGCTAAAATGGAAATTTTGTTTTTTTAAACACCTATAACTTAAGCATCTGTACAAATTTGTTCAAAATAAAAGGCAAAACCTAAAGCTTTAACTTTATAATTTTACATGTGTTAATGGTTTTTCATAATTATGTAGAGTATTGTAGAGTTCCATTAAAATTGATGTCGTTTTATTTTTCGCATTTTTCTTATTAAATGAAATTCTAAGAAAATCTTCAAATTTTGGTGCAAGTCACAATTCTAAACAGTTTGTATTGTCCTTTGGAAATGTGCTGCTTTAAAAATCATTGGTTTACATTATGCCTTGTTTTATTGTGATAAATATTAATAATACGTATAACATTTATAAATAAAAGTTTAATTTAAAATACATTTTATGACTATACATACCTTAATAATGTATATATATATATATATATATATGATTTTATTGATATACCTATATATTATATGTATGTATTGTACCTATATTAAAAAGATATGATCTATCCAAATTCAAATCTAATAGCAAATATAATACATAGACATATTAACAGCAGTGATAGATATATGCTTAGGTATTATAACTTTATAAGTTTATATAAGTATAACCGTAAAATCTTTAATGTTAAAATAAACAGCAACAAGCGAAGCAGGCAAAACATTGTTAATATTCTAATAAAATAATTATAAACAATAATGCATAAAAGAAAAAGCTTTAATATAACCATTAAAGCTTTTATTGTTTGTAAATCATAAACCACAGTTTTATTTTCAGCTATTATAAACATAGTTTATGCATTTAAACTTTTTACAAAAAACAAAAATGTTTAGAAGGTAGGTACATAGGTACTCAAAAAATAACTGAAAAATAAGTATTTATTATAATTTACTAACGAATAATAACAATAAGATTAATAGCACAGTGCAGGATTTGGATTAAAAAACTCAAATAATTTCTTGTACTGAATAAATCAAATTTTTTGTAAAATTTTCGAACATGATGAAGTTAAATTATTTTGCTGCTATTGTTCGACATTTGAATAAAAAAAATTTAAATGTTTTCAAAACATTTCCTACTTTCTATGACATAGTTCGTAGAACATTAAAGAATTAAATACAAAAACCACTTTAATTTAATTTATATTAAGTATAAAAGCCAACATTAAACATAAAATATTCTTTAACAAAAGTTTTAAGATTCACAAAGGAATATAAAATTTAATTTGCTATATATAGATATCCAATATATCAGTGAGACCAATAGATCACAGTACTAGTTCAGTACACATACTCTTACCAAATCAAAATACAAATAATAATTATCAGCAATATCAACAACAAATAAAACGTTCTATCTATCTATATTTGATAGGATATTTTAATATTGATTCTATTTTATTATTTAAATTTAATATATGTATGCATGTATGTATTATGAGTAGGCTGTAGGTACAATCATATATATAAACATTTTTTTTTTAATTTAGTAGGTATGTACATATATACATATGTAAACATTCATATGAATGTATATTAATACAATCAGTTTATTTTACAAAGCTTTACTCTTTCCATATAAAATATTATAAATTTAATACAAAATTTTTTCTTTTATTAAAATAAGCTAAAATGACGTAATAAGATACATATATACATATATTATTTAAAAGAAAATTCAATTTTAAAAAAACTTATGTTCTTCTCTACACACAAACTTACATACTAAAACAATTATAACACATATGTACTTACATATGTACATACATACATAGGAAAATTGAAAAGATAGCTTTTTCTCTAAACATAAACAAACGCCAGATAAATGTACATTTTTCTTTTTGCAGAAGATCGTCATCATGAACTTGATGAAATTATTTCTGATATGTTAATGACTGTTCGTGATATTCCAGATTTCATTAAAAACAAAAACCAAAAACAGTCTAGTGAAACTCAGAATATTCTCAGAAAACAACAAACTCAGCGTCAAATACGAAGTCAAAGTGCCGTACCAATAGATCGCAGTACTAGTTCAGTACACATACTTTTACCAAATCAAAATACAAATAATAATTATCAGCAATATCAACAACAAATAAAACGTTCTCGTTCATACAATTCATACATAAACAAACCTGTAATATTACATCAAAATATAAATCAATCAGCTCCTTTAACAAAGGAACATTTAGAATTGTATGCTGACACATCAAGTACAGCAACAACATTAACACCACCACCAAGCGAAAACGGTGGTTGTGATACACCAACTACTATTGCAAGCAACATAATATCACCAATATCAACAATTGATAATATATCAGCAACAAATACATTACAACATCAACAACAGCAACAATATAATTATCGTGAACGTTGTGAAACATACAATAGTATGGCGTCATCATCATCATCAAAACAGTCATCGCTGATTCAGCAACAAAATCAGACGTACAATTTACAACAGAAATTAAATTTATATCAAAAAAAAAATAATTCAATTTCAGAAGACGAAGAAAATATTCCGTACCACGCTCGTGAACATTCTCAACCGTTTTCGTATGGTAGCGTTCCAAATTATCACAAATTAACTGAAGCATTAATTAATAATAATAAAGATAATAATCCAGATTTAGATGCTGAAATAATAGATTCAAAAATGATTAAAGCACAATCAGGATTATCAAGTCCATCACTTGTTCGTAAATTTGCTGGTGGTATTAATACAAATTCGATGTGTCGCGATGATGATATTTTTTCATCAATTTCAAATTCTAAAGTAAAGAAAACAACAATTCGTAGTGATTTTGAAGAAAAATTAAATGAACGTCGTCAAAAAGTTTTAAGTGAAAAATATTCAACAATTAGTAACACTAGTCAAACAGATCACTATTTATCAAATACAACTGATTGCAGTAATAAATGGTTGCCGTATCAAGTCAATCAAACCAATTGTTATCATTATTATAGTGAACCATTAAAAAGATCTAACACTTTGGATGATTTTCAGAGGAGTAATAGTACTGAAAAGTAAGTACAAATTCTTTTTATTTTTAAAAACTTTTATTTTAATTTACATAAATAAATTTATAAATGCTTTTATTTTTTATTGACTGATTTATCGATTGTAGAGATATAAATTAAAGTAAATTTTGATACTAACTTCAATATAAGTTTTATATTTATATGCAAATGAAATACGAGGGTTTAGCCATGTTTAGGTTTATTTAAAGTTGCTTCTTTTTTTATTATAAATTTTTTGGCATATTAAAATATTTCAATTACATTATTATTTATTACATTAATATCTGTGCATGAATATTTAAATTATGATTGTTAAAGAATATCTCGTGATTCTTGTAAAAATGTAGGTTAAGTCTATATTGTATAAAAATGTTAATTAAGGAAACATTCGTATAACTAAGTTAAAAAATATTGTTTTACTACAGTTATATAAATTAAATGAATTATTTGAAATTATATTTGAAAGAATTCACATTCAATCAAGACTAATTTTTATTTACTTCAGCACATACACATAATTGTATCTGAAACTTAGAGAAATACAAAACAAAGTGCCTACAGTGAGTCAAAAAAGTATTCGTCTTTATCAAATAATATTAATCTCAGCAGTTTTTCATCCAAAACCTACCAATAATTATAGCTAATTATTAATCAAAAATTGTTTTATTATTTGGTTTTTTAAATAACAAATAAAAATAAAAAATTTTTTTATATTAGAATAGAAATAGCAATAAAAAAAATAAACTAGTAAATTCATAACAAAAAAGTATTCGTCTAATCTAATTGTTTATAAAAATGCAGCTGTAATTTCAATAGTTTACAATCAGATCACTGTTATCTTTTTATATTTTATGCAGATGCAATAATTTATTAAATTTATTATGTTATTAGTCGTTCAATAAATTTTCAAACGATTTAGTGTGCATTATTTAATAATAATTTTTTTCGTTAATGAATACTTAATAATTAAAAATGCGAAGAAAAGGAAAGGAAACTACTGATGCCGAAAGAAAAATAATAAATTTAGAAAAAGAAGGTTTTACGTACAAAGAAATAAGGAATTATGTTAAGAGAGCAATAACAACTATTAAAAACATTATTTACAAGTACAAAACTAGTGAAAAAATTGCCAACAATCACAGATCTGGTCGTCCGCAAAAGTTTACAGAATCTGAAAAACGCTTAATTGTAAGTAAAATTAAAATAAATCCAAAATTAAGTGCATCAAAATTAGTTGCTGAGGTTAGAAGAGTTTTAGGAAAACGTTTTCTAATGAGACGGTACGAAACGTCTTACGAGCATTTAATTTGCATGGCCGTACGTAGAAAACCATTGATATCAAAACTAAATAAAAAAAAACGTTTGGAATATGCAACAAATTACAAAAATCACCACATATCGTTCTGATATAACGTTGTGTTCACAAATGAGAGCAAGTATAAAATTTTTGGATCGGATGGGAAGAAAATGGTTTAGAGAAAGCCTAATACTGAAATACAAAACAAAAATTTAACTGCCATTGTTAAACATGGTGGTGGATCACTGCTGGTGTTGGGAATATTCATGTTTTTGAAGGAACTATGGATCACAAGAGATATATACAAATATTAGACAACCATTTCTTCAGTAGTGTAGAAAAAATGGGTTTGTCTACAAATTTTGTTTTCACGCAAGACAAAGTTCCCAAGCATACTGCCCATAATACCAAAATGTGGTTACTCCACAAACGAGTAAGCTGGATGGAAACACAACCACAATCTCCTGATATACTATAGAGAATTTACGGGATCTGTTAGAAAAAAGAATAAGAAACAGAAAAATATCTAACAAAGCTGATTTAAAGATTTCGTTACAGGAGAATGGAATCAAATTACACCAAATATAACCCATAATCTAGTAAATTTCATTCCCAGACGCTTGGAGACAATACATAAATCTAAAGGAGGACCCACTAAATATTAAAACATTAAAAAGTAAAATAAAATATTATTCTTTTATCTTAATATTCTTGTTATTTATTTAATATTAAATTTATAAAGACGAATATTTTTTTGTTATCAATTTACTCCAGTTTATTGTTGTTATTGCTATTTCTATTCTAATATAAAAAAAATTTTTGTTCTTATTTGTTATTTGAAAAACTAAATAATAAAAACAAATTTTGGTTAATAATTGATTATAATTATTGATATTTTGGGGATGAAAAACTATTGAGCATAATGTTATGAGGTAAAGATGAATACTTTTTTGACTCACTGTATATTAAATTATATTTTTGCTTCATTTTACATAGGGGTAAAATGGTGAAAATAAAAACTATTCATAAAATGTTTTAATTAAATATTAACTCAAATAAAGTACGAAAAGAGTAAAAATTTAAAATATACATATAATTTTTTAAGCATGTATGTATGTAAATACATTATATTATATTATTAGCTATAGGATATTGATTTAATAACAAAACAACTCACAAAATTTTTAGTTTTTGAGTGAACGACTCATGGTACATATAGACAAAAATAACATCTAATAAAACTACATATCTGAAACTTGTGCCTTGATTTTAAATCATCAGAACTGAAACTATCAACGTTATTGGTTTAATTGATTTTAACAGTCAACAGACAGTCAAATCGTTTTTAGCACATCATCCAATTAAGGAATTTGTTTTTTTCGCTCTTTTCATAACATAAACTAGAATGTTAGAATTGGTAATGAAAAATTATGCAATGTAATGCTATTCACTATTCAACTAAGGAGTTTTTCTAGCATAAAAAGTCATATCCGTAAAATTGAAGATATTTGCTTGATAATAAATATTTCTTTTTAAATGTGGCATTTTAAAACTAAGTCTTAATGTAATACTAGTACCACATATAAGTACTTATTTTTCTTTTTAATGTTTTTATATAAAATTATTATATAAATATACTATATATGTACATACTTTATCTTAGACAAAACTAAAAGGATATTTACAAAATAATTTAAATCTTTAAAAGTCGCTAGCATCGCTACCCTATTGTACTACTCTCGATTAGTTACTATTTATATAAAATGTAGTTTATAACAATATTTAATATTAGTTTATTTTGTTTTTAAAGTTTTAGTTTTTGGTTAATTATGTTTCGATGATTTGATACATTTTTTATTGTTGTGACAAAAAAAAACAACTTTAGGTACCTATTTTTTTATTATTTTATTATTATCCAACAGCTTTTATTGGACTTACTTGTGGTTAAAGCAATCGTGGAATTTTTGAAGCTATTTTAGACATCGGTTGCGCTAGAGACTTGAAACTTTGGAAACAGTTTAAATCCCGGTTACAATACATAATTTTAAAATAATTATACCAAAAAATAACAGAGAAGTTAACTAAATTAACAAAATTAAATTTTCATACAAAGATATTACAGTATTTTTAAGAGAATTATTACAGAATAAAATAAAAGTAAAAAATTTGCCTTGACATGTATTGCCTTTTAATATATTTTGAACAATTTTTATTAAAAATAATTAGCTACGGTAAAAATATCTTTCTTCTTCTATAGATAGATTTTCGCAAACCCAAATTTTTCTTTACATATTCCGAAAACTCTAAGCCCAATTTTGATAAATAATATCTTATTTTAAAGGAGACGGTACTCCGGGGTCGGGGAAATAATAACGGTGTTTGTAGACCCAATAGTTTTGGAAATACATATATCGAGTTTTATGTTTTAGTGTTTCCATCACCCCTTATTTAAATAACATGTTTTTTTTAGAATGATAGAACTTTAAATTAAAATAAAACACATTTAAATTAAGATTGAAGCCAAATTTTTGTTATTTGAAAAATAATTTTATGACATTTAATTAGGTTTATAAATAATTTCCGGCATATGTCCACCACGACTAGCTTTGAGAAACCGCATTCGATTAGACCAATTTAAAACCACTTTTTCGATAATTCAGGCCTTATTTTCCAAAGCAAAACAAAAATCATTGATAATCGATCTGTAACGAGTACCATACACTGTAACATTAGCTCAGCATAATTTTTAAAGAAAAATGGACCGATGCAATGAGATCTGCTGAATTTCTTGAAGATTGTTTTCGCTTCGTATACGGCAATTTTGCTTGTTTACGTAGCCGTTCAACCTAATCTTTAGCACTAAATACAATTTTTCGATAAAAAGGCCGATCAACTTTAAGCTGCTCTAGAGCCCAATCAACAAACAAACGACGCTTATTATGGTCCAGTGACTTTAGTTCTTGAACCAGTTGAATCTTGTATGGGTTAGACCAAGACCTTAAAGTAAAATTTTCCATGTGGTGGTTGCACACAGACCAACTTGTTGTAAACGTCGAAGAATAGACAAATTTGGATCTTCATCAACACTAGCTCTTACAGCACCGATATTTTCTTCTATACGTACAGTTCTTTGTCTTGTTTTTGTTGTTCGAGTAGAGAATATGTTGTCCGAAATTTATGGATAGTTCGACGAATAATTTGCTCTGATGGACGATTATGTAAATCATAAATTTCACAAAGTGCTCTATAAGTTTGGCAAATAGAACACTGATTTCGAAAATAAATTTCTACAATTTGTAAACGTTGTTCCGGCGTGAGTGATAATTTGTCAATGCTTACTGAAATCAAAGAAAAAAAATTTGGTTTAATTTTAATTTAAATATGTTTTATTTCAATTTAATGTTCTATCAGCATTCTATTAACATTACGACCAAAATTTTGTCACACGTTTTTTTTTATTTGTGTACCCATTGGCCTTTGGTAGGTGCAGCAACATGTGTCAGAATATTTTTATTGCTGCAGTAATGTATCCAAATGCTTACAAAGTTATAATTTGTGTCAGAAGACAGAGCTAACTTTCTATACAGATCAATCGTATTGGTTTTTTACTTTTTTATGTATGCTTAATATTATGTGTGTGCGTTAGTATTTTACTATTTTATTTGATATTACACTTTATATGTAAATCAATTCCGATGTTTCCAAAAATTTAATATTCAAAAACTTAAATTTCCCAGTGTATCGAAAATTAAAATTTGTAAATATTTTTAAATTATGCAAATAAAAATGTGTATTTATTTTTTTTAATCTTATTTATTATTCAGATAAAATTATTATTTTATTTAATACATATTACTATTTAAATCCAAAAAAGAAAAAGAATTACATAATTCATTGATCGTCATTGAGACGATCATAAAATACATAATTCATTGATCGTCATTGATCGTCGTTAATTCATTATCGTCATTGAGAGATATGGAGTGTGGTTGTGTACCAACTTATATTTGGATTATTATTATTAATGTATTAATTAAGTATTAATTAAATTTTGTTTAATAATTGAACTATAACTAAATTTATTTACTTTAATTTATAAATTGATTTAACTTATTATTTATGAAATTATAATATAATAAAATATTAGTTAAAAAAAAGAAACAAACAAAAAAGAAAAGAAAAAATATATACATACATATGTATATACTAATAAAAATGATTTGCAATGTTTGTTGTAAAAATTTGAACGTAGTCTAACTGCAAAAATTTTATGCTCAGATTGTATGAACTTTTATCACTGCGATTGTGTTAATATAACAGATGATGATTTACAATTTTTTAAAAGAAGCAGCAATACATTTAGATGCAGCAAATGTACTCATCTCAGGCGTAAATCATTATATGAATTACCAAATGATACGCATACATTAGCAAAAACATTAACAAATTCTACCGACAGCAATGCGACAACAACAGCCTCAGCATTAACATCGTCAACACAACAACATTTATTGAATTTGCCCGCTACATCTGCAGTAATAAATAATACAAACAACAATGATATCTCAGTTTTAGATTCATGAAATACAAACGATGTAACGCTACAAATGTTATACTCAGAAATATTGAAATTTGAAAAAAATAAACAGCAATTTTCTTTCTAAAGTAAGTGAGCTGAAAGAAGAAAGCAAAATAAATAACTTAGAAAGTAAAATGAATTCGATAAACCAAAAGGAGAAAAGCAATATTATAAGAGATTAGCGGTGCTACAAATGCCGATAATTCAAATGCATTATCTATATATAACAACAAAAATTTTTAAGTATGGTTTGAAATTAGATGTTAAGGATGATGTCATAGAAAAATGTTACATTCAGAATATAAAATACAAAAACAACAACAAAGAGAATACATACAATATGTGTACATTTAACAAATAGTAGTGTTAAACAAAAAATTATGAAAGCGAAAGCTGCTAAAAAACGAATTAAGTTCTGCAATAATTGGAGATGCGAGAAAGAAAAATATTTATATTCACAGCTTTACAAAAATTTTCGCAGCCGCTTTTTTTGGAAGCTATGAAAATGAAAAAACAACTGAATTATAAATATTTAAGGTTTGCAAATTTTGCTTTTAATATGAAAAAATCTGATAGTGGAAAGATTATTTATATTAGATCATTCGAAGACCTTCAAAAAATAGTTTAAAATCTGTTTAAATTTTTCTTTAAATTACTATGCAAAGTAATTCAAATTTTTTTATAAATGATCTTATTAATAATAATCTTTCTACTAACAGAAATAATAATAGTTATAATTTAAATTTGTTTAATGAAAGTAGTATTAGTGAAATTGGAGAGATGAATGGAAGATTTTTTGTTGTACATCAAAACATAAGAAGTTTGAGACAAAACTTTGATATACTGGTTTCTCACCTTGATACTTTTTCTAATTTACCTGATATGATTTTCTTATCTGAAATTTGGATTTATGATCTTGAAATTGATGAATATAATATTCCCGGTTACAAATTTTATGCTACTACTAACAATAATTATTCCGCTGGTGGTGTGGCGGCTTTTGTTAAATTAGAATTTAATTGTAAGTCATTTAATTATAACCTTTCCTCGGCGGACATTATTAAGATCTGTTGTGATATTAATAATGAAGCGTTCACATTTTTTTGTTTTTATAAACTTCATGGTTGTAATGTTCATACTTTTTTGGAACAATTTGGAAGTATATTAAGTAGTGCGAAATGTGATAATTTTGTGTTGTTGGATGACTACAACATAAACATTCTTTCAGTCAACGAAATAGTAGATTCTTACTTGACAATTATTGCGGAAAATGAATGGACTTCTTTATTAAATTAACCTATTTTTTTTAATTCTCCCTCTACGTGATTGCCTCCAAATAACCAGCAGTGGTGGTATAGTAGTATTACATTTTTCATTTCTAAAGTAGCTGCACACTATCATTTCATTTATCAGTTCATTTTTTCTATCATTCCCAAGACTGTCATTTGAAATGATGAGAAAACACACACTATAAAAAAAAAATTAACCCTTCTTCAAATTATCAAATTGATAGAAATTTAACAACAAATTATTTTAGTGTTAAACTTTTTTTAAACAATAACTTAAAATCTAAAAATTCTAAAACCACCAAGTAGGACGACGTATAGAAGTCATTATAAATAAAACATATAAAATTTATTTTGGACATAAAATTATTATTTTTTATATTTCGTACATAACTTTTTATCATTAATTAAATTATTCGTTAAATCCAAATTTTCCAGTATTTCATATTCAATTTTGGTCATTTTGTAGTATAAAGTTATTATATTTTCTTTTGCTTCCTCAGATTGCTGGAACATTACTGGAATATTATTGATTCAAATTTATTGCGAATATCTTGCTGTAGCTTTTGTCTTTCCGATACTTTCATTATCATTTCGGAATTAATTTATAATGGATTCCGAAATGATAATGAAATTATTTTTATCAGTTTTTAAATATTAGTAACTAACTGATTTTTATAAAAAGTGGTGGTATTTATACAAATTACATTTAACTAAATATATTTAAAAAAAAATCTAAATTCGTTCCTAAATATAACCAACATATTCTTCTTATTACCTAAATAAATTTACAACAGTATTTCTTTTCTATTTTCATTAGAAAAATATTTTTCTTACTACCTAAACATACCCAACCATGTCAGAAATTAAATTTACCTTAAATTATTATACCTATAATTATTATATATGAAATTAAAATACCTAAAAATAAAATAAAATCCTTTGTATTTTCATTCCAAATACATAAACATAACCAACATATTGTTCTTACTACCTCTACGCAGGGCCGGATTTATGGGTGGAACGAGGCGGCAGAATTGTAGTGGAAAAAGGCGCCTTTTCTCCAAAATTTAATTTTTGTCGAGAAATTTTTTCTAATAAAACTATCATACTAAACTGACTATGATTATATAATGCGCATATCTACATACAATCACTATTTTGATAATTCCCGTTTTTCCTATACATAAATATATATTTCAATATGTTAAATTATATTTTATTAACTTTTATTTAACAAAATTCAATTTTTTTAACAAAGTAGACTTTGCATTTCACAAAATTGGAGAAATGAAATATTGGTATCGTCACTATGAAATGTTTTACTGGCTTTTTATTGGTTGAAATTCAAATTTAGATTTTTCTTTAAAGAAAATTCAAATTTAGTCACATATCTAGTAAGTTTTGTTATTCTGACTTTGTTTATAACAGAAGCAATCATATAGTTTATTGTGTTTTTAAAGGTTATATTGTTTTTAATTAGTATTTTTGTTTTGAATATCAGTTATTTAATTTGATTTCCACTTGAGAAATATTTATTTTAATCATTGAGATTGATTTTGATTGACAATGATTGATTAATCATTGATTTTGTTTATAAACAGAAGCAATCATATAGTTTATTGTGTTTTTAAAGTTTATATTGTTATTAATTAGTATTTTTGTTTTGAATATCAGTTATTTAATTTGATTTCCACTTGAGAAATATTTATTTTAATCATTGAGATTGAGATGTAAGTTTTTAATTTTACATAAGATTAGCTGTTTATAGTTTACCTGTTATTTTAATTATTATTTTTTAAAGCCTTATTAATAATTTCAAAAAATGTCACGGCTTATGAAATATTTTCAGATCCTGGTAAATGGACAAACACAAGACAAAGAACTGATATACGTACAGTTCTTTGTCTTGTTTTTGTTATTCGAGTAGAGAATATATTGTCCGAAATTTATAGATAGTTCGACGAATAATCTGCTCTGATGGACGATTATGTAAATCGTAAATTTCACTAAGTGCTCTATAAGTTTGGAAAATAGAACACTGATTTTCAACAATTTGTAAACGTTGTTCCAGCGTGAGTGATAATTTGTCAATGCTTACTGAAATCAAAGGAAAAAAAATTTGGTTTAATCTTAATTTTTATATATTTTATTTCAATTTAATGTTCTATCATTCTAAAAACAAACACCCATTATACAATATATACAAAAAAAAAACATTTTTTAATTTATAAATTGATGAAATGAAATCAGATACTTATAAAAAAAACTAATTTAGTTATTACTAATTTTTATAAACATAAAAAATCCTAATTTTATTAATAAATTAATTTCCTAAAATTACTTTATAAAATTTTAATTAAAGAAGATTCCGATTTTTTAAGAAACTGCATAAAACATATCAAAGATTATATAAGTATCGAAAATTAAAATTTGGAAATATTTTTAAATTATGCAAATAAAAATATGTATTTATTTTTTTTAATATTATTTATTATTCAGATAAAATTATTATTTTATTTAATACATATTACTATTTAAATCCAAAAAAAGAAAAAGAATTACATAATTCATTGATCGTCATTGATCGTCGTTAATTCATAATTGTCATTAAGAGATATGGAGTGTGGTTGTGTACCAACTTATATTTGGATTATTATTATTAATGTATTAATTAAGTATTAATTAAATTTTGTTTAATAATTGAACTATAACTAAATTTATTTACTTTAATTTATAAATTGATTTAACTGATTATTTGTGAAATTATAATATAATAAAATATTAGTTAAAGAAAAGAAAAAAACAAAAAAGAAAAGAAAAAATATATACATACATATATATGTATATACTAATAAAAATGATTTGCAATATTTGTTGTAAAAAAATTGAACGTAGTCTAACTGCAAAAATTTTATGCTCAGATTGTATGAACTTTTATCACTTCGATTGTGTTAATATAACAGAGGATGATTTACAAATTTTTAAAACAAGCAGCAATAAATTTAGATGCAGCAAATGTACTCATCTCAGGCGTAAGTCATTATATGAATTACCAAATGATACGCTATATTAGCAAAAACATTAACAAATTATACCAACAGCAATGCGACAACACACCCTCAGAATTATCATCGATGTCAACACAACAACATTTATTGAATTTGCCCGCTACATCTGCAGTAATAAATAATACAAACAACAATGATATCTCAATTTTAGATTCATCAAATACAAACGATTTTCTCTCTAAAAGCAATTTTCTCTCTAAAGTAAGTGAGCTGAAAAAAGAAAATAAAACATTAAAAAGCAAAACAAATAACTTAGAAAATAAAATGAATTGAATAAACCAAAAAGAGAAAAACAATATTATAAGAGATTAGCGGTGCTACAAATGTCGATAATTCAAATGCATTATCTATAAACATATAACAACAAAAAATTTTAAGCATGGTTTGAAATTAGATGTTAAGGATGATGTCATAGAAAATGTTACATTAAGAATATAAAATACAAAAACAACAACAAAGAGAATACATATAATATGTGTACATTTAACAAATAGTAGTGTTAAACAAAAAATTATGAAAGCGAAAGCTGCTAAAAAAAACGAATTAAATTCTGCAATAGTTGTAGATGCGAGAAAGAAAAATATTTATATAAATCACAGCTTTACAAGATTTTCGCAGCCGCTTTTTTTGGAAAAGAACTGAATAAGCCGCTAAGAAAATGAAAAAAGAACTGAATTATAAATATTTATGGTTTGCAAATTTTGCTTTTAATATGAAAAATCTGATAGTGGAAAGAATATTTATATTAGATCATTCGAAGAACTTCAAAAAATAGTTTAAAATCTGTTTAAATTTTTCTTTAAATTACTATGCAAAGTAATTCAAATTTTTTAATAAATGATCTTATAAATAATAATCTTTCTACTAGCAGAAATAATAATAGTTATAATTTAAATTTGTTTAATGATAGTAGTATTAGTGAAATTGGAGAGATGAATGGAAGATTTTTTGTTGTACATCAAAACATAAGAAGTTTGAGACAAAACTTTGGTATACTGGTTTCTCACCTTGATACTTTTTCTAATTTACCTGATATGATTTTCTTATCTGAAATTTGGATTTATGATTTTGAAATTGATGAATATAATATTCCCGGTTACAAATTTTATGCTACTACTAACAATAATTATTCCGCTGGTGGTGTGGCAGCTTTTGTTAAATTAGAATTTAATTGTAAGTCATTTAATTATAACCTTTCCTCGGCGGACATTATTAAGATCTGTTGTGATATTAATAATGAAGCGTTCACATTTTTTTGTTTTTATAGACTTCATGGTTGTAATGTTCATACTTTTTTTGGATAATTTAAAAGTATATTAAGTAGTGTGAAATGTGGTAATTTTGTGTTGTTGGATGACTACAAAATAGACATTCTTTCAGTCAACAAAATAGTATATTCTTCCTTGACAATTATCGCGGAAAATGGATTGACTTCTTTCTTAAATGAACCTACCAGGTCCATTTCTACTTCATGTTTAGATCATGTTTTTGCGCGATTTAAAAAAATTGATATCGATAGTTGTGAAATTCTAAATTTCAATTTTAACATATCGGACCATTCTATGACTGGTATTATATTTGATAATATCTTTAGTAAACCAACAGATAATAATATAGAGATTGTCCCTAAAAAAATAATTGACTATGTAAAACTGAATGATCAATTATGTCTTGAAACTTTGCAGGAAGTATATTTAGAGACCAATACAGCTCAAGGCTTTTCTAAATTTTATGAAATCTTAAATAAACATTTATTTAGATGTACTACTATAGTTCAACCCAAGCGTAAGTTAAAAAGATTAAAAATCTGGTTAACGACCGTCTTAGTCAAGAAAATACATAGAAAGAACAAACTATGGAAAAAATGTCGACAATATTCAAATAATGAGAGATTAAAGAACTATTATTTCAAAGTTTATAAAGAGATTAACAAGGAAATAAAATCATGCCGCGATTCCTTTTTCAACATGAATTTGGAAAAGTCAAGGGAAATCTAAGAAAAGAATGGAGTATTATTAATAACGTAATAGAAAATATAGCAAACAAAAATATGTCAATTTCTTTACAAGAAGTAAATAAAAAGATTATAGACAAAAGGAAATTGCTGATATTTTCAATAATTATTTTTCATCTATTGGCGCAAAATCTGTGCCTATATGTGTTGTTACAAAACTTCCGTTAAAGATAGAGAAAAAAATTTTAACCATGGGTAGGCCTCATAAAAAAAATAATGTTGTAGAACAACTTTTTCATGTAGCCCCCTCCATTATGGAGCTACAGTCCCAATTTCAGTAGAGTTTTTTTAAAACTTAATTTTGAGCATGCAAATGATTAAATTTTTTAAAATGATTCACAGTTAATAGAAAATATTCCAAATTTTATAAAATTAGGATCTTATTTTTTAAATTCTCTCTCTACGTGATTGCCTCCAAATAACCAGCAGTGGTGGTATAGTAGTATTACATTTTTCTTTTCTACGCACACACTATAAAAAAAAATTAACCCTTCTTCAAATTATTAAATTGATAGAAATTTAACAACAAATTATTTTAGTGTTAAACTTTTTTTAAACAATAACTTAAAATCTAAAAATTCTAAAACCACCAAGTAGGACGACCTATAGAAGTTATTATAAATAAAAACAAAAAATAAAATAAAATCCTTTGTATTTTCATTCCAAATACATAAACATAACCAACATATTGTTCTTACTACTTCTACGCAGGGCCGGATTTATGGGTGGAGCGAGGCAGCGACCGCTCCAGGCGGCAGAATTGTAGTGGAAAAAGGCGCCTTTTCTCCAAAATTTAATTTTTGTCGAGAATTTTTTTCTAATAAAGCTATCACACTAAACTGACTATGATTATATAATGCGCATATCTATATACAATCACTATTTTGATAATTTCCGCTTTTCCTATACATAAATATATATTTCAATATATGTATTAAATTTTATTTTATTAACTTTTATTTAACAAAAATCAATTTTTTTAACAAAAGAGATTTTGCATTTCACAAAATTGGAGAAATGAAATATTGGTATCGTCACTATGAAATGTTTTACTGGCTTTTTATTGGTTGAAATTCAAATTTAGATTTTTCTTTAAAGAAAATTCAAATTTATTCACATAGTAACTAAGTTTTGTTATTCTGATTTTGGTTTTTGTTTTTAACAGAAGTATTCAGAGCAATCATATAGTTTATTGTGTTTTTAAAGTTTATATTGTAATTAATTAGTATTTTTGTTTTGAATATCAGTTATTTTAATTATTATTTTTTAAAGCCTTATTAATAATTTCAAAAAATGTTTGGAAGGAATAAGAAAAAATCTGGTTGGGAATTTAAAACACAAAGAGAAGCCAGAGAAAATGAACGTACTAAGCAGACGAATACGATGAAATCTTTTTTTTAAAAAATTACTGTTGCCAGTCGCTTCAACTTCAGCTACTTCCACAGTTGGTGTTAATGACGATAAAAATATTTTCTCAGTAGTTGACGATTATGAACCACCGAATAAAAAAGCTACCCTTAACCTAAACGAAAGTATAAATTTCGATACCAGCGAAAACAATGAGGTGTTGACGGATACATCAGAATCTGATGTTGAAGTACCACCATCGGTACCAGAACCAGCTACTGCACATAAAAAAAATGTATATGAAAGCGATACTGACACGCCTTATGAAATATTGTCAGATCCTGGTAAATCGAACAGCATAACGAATCAATTTCGACAGCTTCTAATAAAAAAGGTCCATTACAAATAAGAGAGTTTGATTTTCCTATCAACAATAAAGGTAGACAATTTTCACCGTCCATATACAATCGATGCTTGCCAAATTGGGAAAAGATTTTAAGGCCTTAGTTGATTTATTCTACGTCACAAGATGCTGTATTTTGTTTTGGCTGCAAATTATTTTCAAAACAAAACAATAACTGGACAATATGCGGTTATTCCGATTGGTCAGATTTGGCAAGGACTTTAAAAACTCATGAGTTATCTAGTTGCCATTTTGAAAGTATTATTCGTTGGAAAGAGTTAGATGCCCGACTTGAAACTGAAAATACTATTGATGCCGGTTTACAACGTGCAAAGAATATTCAAGCAAATAAATGGAAAAAAATATGAAATGGGATAATTTCTATTATACAGTTTCTTGCATCTCAGTCTTTAGCAATACGAGGTTCAAACGAAAACATTAATGGTCGACATAATGGTAATTTTTTAAAACTGCTTGAATTATTGGCAAAATTTGATCAAACAGCCGTAGATCATTTACAAGGTATTGCCACAAAAGAGACGAAAATTCATTATTTAAGTCATACTATTCAAAATGAGATAATAGAACTGATTTAAAAAAAAATTAATACGCATATAAAAACCAAATAAAAATAAATAAATATTATTCAATGTGGATTGCACACCTGACCAAGGTCACGAGGAACAAATGTCTTTCACTATACGTCTTTCACTATAAATGTGGCTCTGTGAGATAACTTCTAATGAAATAAATCCTAAAATTTTTAATGAAATTACTCCTAACATTTTTTCATACAAAGTTAAGAGTTATTTCATAATGAAAAAATGCCTTAGGGATTTTTGGAGGGATTTTAGAATTGAATTGAAAATCAGGATTATACGCCTATTACAAAATATTTAGATATATGCAAATGCGAGTTTCTGAATTGGGCGTGATTTTAGAGTTGGTTACAAAATCAGGGTTATACGCTTTTTCCAGAATGTTTATGTATATGTGTGACATTGCCTATTAGGAGAGATTTTAGAGTTGGTTACAAAATCAGGGTTATACGCTTTTTCCAGAATGTTTATATAAATAATAATCCTATTGTCAGGGATTTTAGAATTGAATTCAAAAGTAGGATTATATGCCTTTTACATAATATTTATTTAGATATATGCATATGCGAGTTTTGAATTAGGAGGATTATATACATCCTAAAAATCCCTCCTAATTGACAATTATGTCACATATACATATATATAAATATTCTGGAAAAAGCGTATAACCCTGATTTTGAATCCAACTTTAATATGCCCTCTAATATTGAATATCAGTGCTTAGGCTAATGCCAAAAATAACCTCGCCCACGCACGGCAACGTTTTATTTCAAAATGAAATAATACCTGAAATGTTAGGGATTATTTCATTTTTAAATTAAGAATGGGGCCTCGGTGGCCTAGTGGGCAAGAGCGTATAAAATACGCTGTAAACACCGAGGGAGTGTGGGTTCGAATTCCACACACGTCGTAAGAGTTATTCCCTCTTACGACATTTACAGCCACGCCTGAATAGGAAAGGCTGTATAATTTCCTGTCCACATTTATGTGGCGGAGAAATGCATTAAAAAAAAAATTAGGAATTATTTCATTTTGTTAGAAGTTATTTCATTTTCGGTTTAGGTATTATTTCATTAGAAGTTATTTCATTACAAATATTAGGATTTATTTCATTAGGAGTTATTTCACAGAGCCTGCAAATGTGTGTGGAGAGTTTACATGGTTTTAAAGAAAGTAATATTGTAAGAACCAGTGTTCTCGTTGAATAATGTGAAAAAGTTTCAAAAAAAGTGTAATTTCGAAAAAAAATGTCAAATTATATTTTTCTTAATAGATACATAAAGCTGTACTAATTAAAAAAAAAACAATGAGTTTAAAATATAATTATGTACATATATTTATTAAATAAAAAGCAAAAATTCATATAAAAAATAAATTTCAATTGAACTATTAATAACTAAAAATAATTAATTCAACTATTAATATTTTAACATATGTTTCTTTTTTAAAGCTTCAGGCAAGCTCGACTCTTAAAAAAAATGTACGCCGTTGAAAGGGCGAAAATTATTTTAGGTAGGACGATGTCAAATGAAATTGATAAATGTCAAAATTATATTTTTTATTGCCAATCGAAGTTTTTTTTTTAGTTTTTAAATATTTTCTGGCGGTAACTAAAAATTTTAAAATTTAGTGTTTTTAATTTTTTTTGTATATTGGCTTTTTTTTTAATTTTATTTTTAATATTAGTAAATGAACTGTGAAAACATAGTTACAATTTCATTTGTAACAATAATTACTTAATATTGGGTTATTTCAAATGGAAAATAAAAATCAAAAAGGTTATTAGATAATTTTTTTTCTTAAAGGAAAATTAATTTTTAATAAAAAGCGTCAAAAGTGTCAAAAAAAAAAAATTTCAAAAGTGACAGAAAAAAACTGAAAGTGTACAAAATTTAAAAAGGTGTCAATTTTGATACTTTTGTATCAAAAGGAGAACACTGGTATGAACAGCATAATAATTTTAATGCACATGTACATATATACATATAACGTATATGTATTAATCACCCGTATTCTCTTAGACTCTTCAGTCTTCACTAAGGCGATAAAAAAATGTACCACGTCACGTCTACTTAAAAATGCATTTCTTGAAGGCGCACGATCAAAATTTTTGTTATGTTGGTAGTAATTACTTTAAATAATTAATTACTACTGTTTATATTTCATTCAGCATTTCAGTTTTGATTTACACTTGCGGATTGCGGAATTGAAGTAATGGTGCAAATGCAAACAGTTGGTGAGAATGAAAAAAGATTGCATTTGCACCAAAAAGTTTGCATCGTTGCGGAATCCGCCCCTGTGAATTATATTTTTGTGTGGATTGTAAAATAAAAAAAAAACAACTAATTAGTGATAAATCATAAATTTGGAAAACTTATAATAAAAAGAACTTAATATAAAGAACTTATAATAAAGAAACTTAAATTGGAAAAGAACTTAAAATAATATTTATTAAAAAACTTTTTAATGTTTATTTAATACTTTTTTATTTCTACTCTACCGATAACCCATTCTTTATTTTTAGTAATAAATAGGTAACAAAAAAAGAGTGTTTCAAAAATAACTTAAAAAAACACTTAAATAACTACAAATTTGCTACTACGAATAGACAAAATATAACATATTATGTACATACATATATACTTAAATACGTAAATCGTACGAGGATTTTTTAACTATCTACTTATTTTTTAAAACTTTTGTTGTTAAAAAGTTGGCAAGTAATCTCCTATACCTATGTAATAAAAATAATGTTAATGAAATGTACATATAATAAAAATAATGTTATCAATGCGACTATACCAAACATACCAACATACAATTATGTCATTTAAACGTGTACTTTTTTACAGGTACTTATTTTTTTTTTTTTATAAAAAACAAATAATATATGTACATATATGAGATGGTATTAGTTATATAGATAATTAATTTTTATTTTAAAAAAAATTTCTATAAGTATATACATACATTATACATACATATGTATGTACAATATACATAATATGTGATATGGTCGTACTTATAGATATTTAATTTTTATTTTAAAATATAGTTAATATGTTGCCACTCTTATTACTTAATTTTATTATAGTGGAGTAGTAAAAAAAATTTTATTTTTATCTTTTATAGTTTTTCTAGAAAGTCCATACATAGTATATACATACATAATAAAAAAAATATATAAAATTTTTTGAGTTGTCACAGACAAATTGTGTATGTACCTAAGTATTTTTCTAAAAAAGAAAATAAGATTTGGGTATATAAAAATTTATAATTTAGAACGATTAACCAAACAAAAATTCGTCGTCTCAATTGAAATAAGTAACTTAATATGAAGAATGTTTGAATTTTATAATATTAAAAAATATTATAAAATTAATGTTATTAAATTTAGCGTAATATAAAAACAAAATTTCAAACAAAAAATACTAGGTACCTAACTACCTACCTATGAATGTACAATTTTTCAATATTTTTTATTGAATTGATTAACAAACATAAATAAAAGAACAAAAACATTTTACAATAAGGAATTCATGATTTCAAATTACAAAATAAATTAACAAAGTAGGTTACATATACATACATATTATGTAAAATTAAAATTAATAAATAAATAAGTACTTAAAAGTTATTTTCGAAGATATTTTTTGATTCATTTATTTTATGGCTTTAAAAGTTTTTGTTTTGGATTTGATATTTCTATTTTCTTTTGCTTTTATTTTGATCTGTAAATTCTCTTTTCTCCCAACTTACCAAGAACAATGTTTTCTAAAGACAACCAGAATTAAAGAATCTAAAGCTTCTTATAGTGAAAATAACCAGTCTTCGAAACAATAAAAACAAGTTTGAAAGTGTTCTTGTGTATTAGTCGCTTTAATACATAGCTTTATTATAGTTTCCTTTAACTGGCAAATTGCTGTATGAAATTTTTAAATATTTGAATGAGGAATCTGCAAATTTTAAAATATAAATCTGACGATTCAACTAAACTGCGAAAATCAGAATTTTCACAATAACTCCGTTGAAATATTAGCAATTCTGACGATGATGATAATATTTTATGGTTAGATTTTTGTAGTATTTTTACACAATAATTACACGAAACAGTTTTCAAAAGTTTAAAGAGTACATAGCCTGCAAAATATGTAATGGAAGATTCGTTTAATACAGTTATACGTATAATAAAGTTATAGACGCTTACATAGTTTTATTTTTGAGAATTTTGAAATTTTTCGATATATTTTTCATAGTCACTAGAAGAGATGCTTACAAGTTGTTTAAATTTTGCTTTTGCTTTAAGAATATCTGATAAGATAATGTTAAATTCAAACAAAAGAAATCTTAAGTACATATTCATCGTCATCAGGTACATATTCATTAGATTTGAGAAGAAATGTACAATATTATGCAGATATCTGAAAATATGACATTTCGTTGAAAAATTTTAATCACAGTTAACTATTTTGTAGTTGTTTAATTATAAAACTAATAAATATTCATAAAATTAGCAAATTTGGTGTACTTCAAAATATATATAAAACACAATATTGGTGTGTAACATTAAAATATTAAAATTAATGATTTTTATAAATAAGTAATTTTTTGATTTTTTGTTCAAGTAAAATTTTTTCAGTTTCGAAAAACGCTGAAGTGAACATGTAAACAGATTACTAAACAGACATGTGAACTTAAAAAACAATAAAATCAAAGATAATAGAGGAAAAATAAATTTTAGCAGATTTTATTGCATTTTACCATAAAGAATATATGATATATACGTATACATACGTATATATACGATTTCTTTATGATTTTACTTTGTTAAATTTTTTACTGTACGTACATCTAAATTGTACGATAATACCTCGCTATTCGATACATAACTTTCGATATAACTTTGAAGATATGCGATATTGCGAACTAGAAAAACGATATAAAACTAGAAAAGTACTATGGCAACTAGACAAACGATAGAAAAACTTTGAAGGTATGCCACTATTCTTTATCATAACTTTTTGTAAATATTATATATAATACGATACCAGCGCCGACTCCTCCATTGCAAAATCCAATCATTTTTAAACTTTTGTTGTTGCATATATCTAAGTTCATATTTACGTTTTTTGTTTACATACGTATTGATGTGTGTATGTTAGAATTCGTTGATGGATGTGTAGCAGTAGGTACACTAGTTTCCTGTACATTTTTATATGGCTGAAAATTTCAAATAGAAATTTATGAATGAATGAAAAATGTTTATAATGTCAATTCATATTGCATATCTATCATTTAAACAACAACTAAGAAAATCGGATTGCTAAATTGCCTAGTAATATCTTCCAAATTTTAATGATTTACAGATTAAATATACATTATAATTATATCAATTGAAATTGAAATTATGCGTTTCATTTAAAACTAAAAAGTATTAAATAAAATAATTTAAAAAACAGTTTTTTAAATATTATGCTTTTATCGAAACAAATTTAACCCCAAATTTTTAATAAAATTATACGAAATCAAACGGGTTTAAAATAGTTATAACTCCCACTTCACTGCTCCGATTTATACGTTGAATATCTTGTTAGATTACGAGAAATATTTTATAAATAAATTTATAACTTGTCACAATCACAAACATAAAATTTTCCTTTTTTCCTTTCCTTTAATTCTATATTTGCTTATAGCTTATACTTTATAAAAAAAAAAGAAAATGTTAAACTATATTATGTACTTTTAAAAAATTATGATTTCTGATTAAAATTGCTTAAATAGCTTAAGTAATATTATTATTGTGCAAATTTTTTATTTTTATTTTTATCATGGATTTCGTATTATTAGTTCCTACTATTTCATAGGGTCCGTTATATGGGCTATCTAATTTTGTTCTTTTCTCATTTTTGGCGAAATATATGAGCCTTTGTTTTCCTCCTATTTTCTTTTTTTTTTCCGAATTTTATGTTTATATACAATATATTATGCTATTGCTATACATATAGTTTGAATTGAAATTGAAATATGAATGATATACAAATGTATTTATATAGCTACATAGTGTTAGGTAGCAAGATCATCCTATACATAGATTGTTCAACTAGAACAAAATTGTAAATAAATTTCTTATATTTTTTCTGATCTGTACGACCCCGTATAATAAGTACACAAATTTGTACTACAAAAAAAGAAGAAATTTGTGTACTTTTTACTAATTATTATCAAAGACATTAAATATATTTATTGTCTTTGCTGTTATACTCAATATTCTTCCTAAACTATATATATTTCTGTTCGAATTTTGCTTAAGTGTATATAAAAAAATAATATATTTATTACATTTGCATTTGCATTTAAAGCTATATTATATGCTTGCATAGGTAGAAAAGTAAAAAACTATTTTTTTTCATAATTTTTTTGTATACATACATGTTACTTATGAAGAAATATATTAATTTTCATTCTTGGGTATAAAAACAAAAATAAGTATGAAATTGGAATAGTCACTAACTTATTATGATATATTTGGTTAAATATGTGTGCAACAGATAAGTTTTATAAAAAAAACTGATTCTTTTGTAAAATTAAAAATAATCTTATAATATGCGTAATTAATGCAATCAGCAATACATACTAATTATTTTATGTTTCAATTATTTTTATGAGCTTAATGTAATTATATACATATGAGTGATTATAATTATGGTTAAGAATATAATATTATTAAAACCAGGTAAAGACTATATTTTCTGATCTTAAAAACCCCACAAAAAATTTTATGATTAACTCAAATAAAACTTTTGAGAAATGAGATTTCATATGGATAATAATTACATGTATGTACATATGTATATGGGGAAATTCTATGTTAGTCATTGGGACATTAAAAAAATTAGAAGTTTTCTTTTATCAATTTAGCCTAAGTATCATTATCTCTATTCTATAAATGTTTGCATATTTAAAACAACTTTATAAAGCAATACCTCTCTGACCTTATTTTTATGTAGTCCTACTATGCTTTGCTATGGAAAGAGTTTTCTTATCTACACATGTAGGTACATATATTAAAAATATAAACAAATATTTTTAAATTCATAATATTGTATTTTTTATTTTTCTTTTACTTTTTACCAAATTTTACTTTTTGAAAGGGAAAAAGCCGTATTGAAGCTATTTAATATATAAAGCAATTAGGTATAACTAAATATTTAACTTCAATCCGGCGTAAAAACCCCATTTGATTTAAATAAATACAAATGAATTTAAATATAACAATACCAAATAGGAATAAAATTTTTAAAACAATTAAAATCAACAAAAAAAAATTGTAGTTCAGACTTCAGTAATCCAGTATGCTCAGAGAGTGTTGATTACATGGAAAAATATAATAACATTAATATATAATAATCATATGTACTATTTATGTAAATAAAATGTATTAAAAAACTAATAAAAAAAGAATTTATGTCTTGAAATTAAAAAAAATAGGAAAAAAATTAAGATATTAAAAAAGATAAACTATGTATATTAATGTTTAATTACATTACAATGAAATTAAATAAAATGTTATTACATATAGTCCGTGCCAAATTTATTTACGCAAATTATTTATTTGTATTTAATTATTTTTTTATTTAGATATTTACACTTATTTACTTTATGATAGAAACTTCAGAAACTTAATAAATATTTATATACAGAAACTACTATGTAGTATTTAATTTTTTATTTACATTATTAGTTAAAATATTTACAGATAGTTTTAGTATTTAACTTTTAATAATATTTATTTTTTTTTTATTAGGATTATTTTTATTCTCATAAGATGTTTTATTTCCAAACGAAATAATTTTTTTGTAAAGCGTGTTCAAAATTGAGGTATCATTTTGATTTTGCCGCCATTTTTTTTCTACCTGTAATTTTTATACGAGGTTTCTTTAGGTATATTCTAAATACATTCCGGTTAGTTAATATGGAACGTTACACGTGTTAAGCAGTTTCTCGCATAATGATTTTGCTTCCTTTTTTAATAAAAGCGTTATTAATAGTTCCAAAAATTTTATTTTATGATTATAATTTTGCAATTTTGAGCAAAATAATTATCAAATATTCTTATGTGAAATTGAGTTATTTCAAATATTATTTCTGTAAGAGCTTTCAAATAAAATATTTCCGAATCATTCTTATAATTTTTCTCAAAAATAAATTGTTCTGAATCAAGCGATAAAATATCATCGGATGTTTTCAAAAATAAAATATTACATGTATTGCAGGAAATCTTTTTCATTAATTTAAAAATAATATAGCCACATATATATCTTTCGGCATTACATGAAATAATATTTGTTCTTTCTGCCGTATAATTAGCATTTACTTCATTATAGTCTCTAATGAAATTCGTTATTTGATTATCAGTTTCATCAAATGTATCGTCAATATTAGATTCGGAATTGATTTCTTTTATTTTATAATCTTTTAACTCATCACAAATAAATTCTGCGTCATCTTCTTCGCAGTTGGAATTTTCAAACTTATGATTTATTAATTTTATTGACATGATTTTTGCTAAAACATTACTGAATTCTACCACTGATGGGTTGTTGCAGCCATTTCTGTAGCGAACCAAAGCAAACAAATTTTCCAATGCATCTTGATTAAGTTTCGATAATAATAAATAAAAGCACTCAGCTTGATCGTAAGAGGCAAACATGTCTTCACTTATTATGATAACGTCTGTAAGGCTTTGTACCATGCCATCAATGCAATAAATTTTCTTTGTTGTTTTTGGTTTTATTTTAAAGTATTGTATCATTTCTTTTAAATATTTTCCAATGACATTATTTTTTTGCAAAGCCGAACGATTTGGATTTTTATCGTATAGTTTTGGCTGTTAAGACAATCAAACAATTTGCTAATTTTCAATATAAATTCAGCAGTGGATGAAGCACAGTTTTTTGTAGAAACAAATTTGTTTATGGATATTAGATTTTTTATGGCAGCAGCAACTGAATTGCTAAAAATTTGGCTTGCCAACTTAACATTCATCCTTTCAAAAGAATTAGGAAATATGTGCTTTTTTGTTAATTTCGGACACATTTTTGTAGTATTATTGCTTTCGTGCAAATACAATGAATGAACAACTTTAAATGACACTTCACCATCTTTGGTATTAAGATCATATTTTAATAATTTGTTCCGAAGAGAATTAATTAGATATATTGGATCAAACAGTGCAAACATTTTTTTTCTTTTTCTTCAAAATTATATAAAAAAAGGGCTATCTCTTGTAGCTCCTAATTTTATAAAGCAGTTTCTGTTTATAGTACCTTGGTCACATATTACAGCACGCACATTAAGATTTAACTTAAACGCTGAGTGTAAATTAGCAAGTAATAGAGTTTGAAGATTTGTATAATTAATTCGTTTATCTGTTGTGAAATAACTAAGCACATATTTCCAATTGCTGCTAAAGCCTCTTACCAAAAAAACACATATATATTTGCGACATCTTGTGTTCTTTTAAACCCATAATCTAAGAATACAGTAATTTCATCTAGTACGCTATTGTAACTTAAATTTTTTCTTATAGCAATTTCATCAAAAATTATTATGGCTTCTTGTCATAGCTCATTCATTTCAGAAAAAATTTTGTTCATTTCATTAAAATTTTTTTCATGCACACCTATATTTAAATACTTGATGGGAATCCATCTATTTATTGAGCTAAAATGTGGCAAATTAAGTTTTATTGAATTTCTCAAAAATTTATATCCCTTAGGAGAATTAAAATGCATATACAGGGCAATATTTTTTTCATTCTCTGTCCAAGTTTTTGCACTAATTAGTAAAATAAATTTGCCATAAATTAAATTTAATACTTTGAAATGATAATATGTACCATATACATATACATATTCATATAAATATATATATACATATATACATTCATATGTACATATCAAAATAATTATTAATTAATAAAAATTAACTTTAATTTTAAAATTTTTCTTGAATAAACAATTGTAATTTAAAAACATAAATACATACATACATATATTACAAAAATATAAATCGTGCCTTTATTAAAAAACATACATAAAGTCAGACAAAAATAAAATCTATATCATATATAATAATATATATATGAAGTATATTATATGTATGCAAATGCACTATATACATACAAAAACACTCCCACATTAAAAAAAAGCAAAAGATCTTATGATAACATTCCTAATCTCTATAATGATGTTGTATAATAATAAATAAAAACATGTCCATAGCTATATGTATATTGTATATGTATAGTATAGAGTATAGGCTATAGTATATTCCATATGATGCAAAGCATAAAGCAAAGTAAAACAAATACATTATGTATATTGGAATTATTTTATTTATAAAACTTTTTTTTTTTTTAAAGCTAAATTGAAATATTGAATATTAACAATGATATAATACTCAAAAAATGACTTAAAAAGACAATTTTTTTTTTAATGAGCTTAAAATGAATTTTGCTCAATTTATAAGCAATAAAATAATTGTTGAGTGGATGTGAGATACAAAAGATTGACTAAAAAATTTTGTACTGGATAAATACTCTATGTATATAGTTTCTTTATGGTAGCGTAGTACATTGAAAATTGTATGAGGTTTTTTGAATTACAGACAAATTGTGTATGAAAGTTAAAAGCTGAAAAATGTGTGCATTGTATATAAAAGTTTCCTATTATTGGAATGAGTATTTGTAATCATTCTAATAAAAATTCGTCGCTTCCAATCCATTGAGGTATGTAATATAATATGAAAAATGGTTTGTACTTTTATTTTAAAAATTGAATTGAATTGTAAACCAGTAAAAAATAAGTACATATCATGTATGTATTTTTGAAATTTTTTTAAGAATTAAATTTTTAGGGTAGAAAATTTATAATAAATGTACAAAATAATTTTCATGCAATTAACAAAATTATTTGTTGAAGTTTGCATCAAAATTAATATTATGATACATACATATGTATTATTTATGCATCACAAATTCAATAATATTGCACTTTTTTCATTCAAATCAAATATTTTTTTTCGTAAAAATTTGTTAAGAATTAGAAATCTGATTGCTGAAAATAGAAGTATTCGAAAATAACCGTTCAATAAGAGGTCTATTTATGTATTAATTAAAATATGTGACAACGTTCAAACCATACTAGAAAATATTTCGCCAGTCCTTAAATTTTATTTTTAATAAAATTTCAAACTTACTTGTTTATTAGTACTAAATCTCCTTTTTAAAATACTGTTGGTTTTGTTTTACAGTAGCGTCGTGTTTTGTTTTTGTATTTGTATATAGATTTGTCGGTAAATTCGATTTTCGTCCAAAAAGTAGTTCAAACGGTGAACAGTTACTGTCTGTGTGTGCTGTAGTGTTATATCAAAATTTCAAGTATGGGATCCATCCATCCCATTGATAATCTTGTGTAAAGGATAATAAGTATTCATTTAATACCCCTATGGTTACGTACTATTGACCCTAAAGTTTTGTGATGATACGGGGTTGATTTTAGGTGTTTAATGTTGAAAGTCTTGCATATATCTGTAAATAGTTCATTGACGAATTCTGTAACACGATCTTTATAAATTTAAAATTTCCATACCACAGAATGATGATGTTAGCTAGTGCTTTAGCAATTGTATGTGCATCTTTACTCTCCAGTGGAATAGTTTCAATATATATTTTGTTAATTCGCACTGTGCGGTTAGTATGTATCTGTGATTATTATAAATTTTTAATGGGCCTACTATGTCCATGCTTATCTGTTCAAATGCTGCAATTGGTATATTAGTTATAGCAAAATTCTCTTTATTATGTCTTGTTATCTTATTTTGTGCACATTTTTCACATTTATTTATGTATTTCTTAACTATTTTATTTAGGTTTTTCCAAATAAATTGCTGTTTTATATTGTTTATTGTTCTTTTTATACTAATATGACCTCCTTGTGTGGTATTATCATTTATTATTATTTATCATTTCATTGTACAATGTTTTTATTTCATTAATTTTAATTCTTTTAAATATATTATCATTATCTCCCAGTACTAGATTATTTATATTTTTAGTTTTTCTGAATAAGATAAGCTTCTCCAAGATCTGACAAGTCCTCATATGGATTATCATCTAAACTTTTTGGGTACCATAACATCCCTTTTTTTATTTCTCTATAATATTTGGCATTTTATAATTTGTATTTATTAATTATTAAAAGCATTTATTGAACTTACTCCTGGTTAAAGGAATCGTGGAATCTTGCAAGCTATTTTAGAAACACTTCCCGTTGAGCTAGAGACTTGAAATTTTGGACACAGTTTAAATTCCGGTGAAAATACATGATTCTAAAATAATAATACCAAAAAACAGTAGAGAAGTTAACTAAATTAGCAAAATAATAAAATTTTCATACAAAGATATTACAGATTTTTAAAACAATTATTACAGAGTAAAATAAAAATATGAAATTTGCCTTGACATGTGTGTGTTTGTTGTTACCTTTTAAATATAGACAAAACTAAATGTTATACCATAAAGAAACTATACTATATAGGGAACTCACGTAGAAGAAAAATATTAAGCATTTTTCTACGATTTTAAAACATCCCATTGGAATGTTTCGTGCGATTGTGTTGATATTTTTAGTATATTTAAATAGTAATAAATACAATCGCACGAAACATCCAAATTTGCTTATAGTATTATACATTAGCTGGGATATTTTGTGTGACTGTTTGTATACTATAGTAATAAAGTTAAGTAACAATACAACAGAGAAAAGAAGTAGAAATAGAAATGCATAGGCAAATAGGCACATATCTATAAAAAAATAAAAATATTTGCATGCTTTTAAATAATTTTTTTTTTGAATGAATGTTCGTATATATGTAAATATGTATTTTGTAAGTATATATTTTTATAAATTTTTTTATTCGAGCGGACTTTTTTTTCTCTTTGTTGTTATTTTTGTTTGGTAATAAAAATTTTAAGGAAGCATATTTATTAAAGTGCTTAAAAGCGCAAAACTAAATTTATAAATGTATACTTATTATGTTTTTTATATTTTCAATGGTCCAGCTACTTGAATTTTGTAGAAACTATGAATTGTCTTGGATAATTGAATTTAGTTATTTAGTATATTTTTTGTTTAATGTTTTTGTTATATGTTTTGTAATATTAATATTATGTTAATTAATTCAACTAATGTAATTTTATTTTATATCTATTTTTTTTTTTTTATTGTTTTAGCTTTATTTTTAAAAACTTAAAAATTTAAAAACTTAACTTTATTTATTCTGTTCTAACTTTTTAATTTTTTTCTTAATATATATTCTTTTCTAGAAATACTAAAAATCAATTGATTTGATGAAAATCAAATCAAAAAACTTAAATTTAACACTATTGCTTACTAAATTTTAAATAAACACATATTAAATTTTACACTGTGTTCTCAAGTGCGACATTTTTATACTACATTCATCTCTTTCAAATCAAAAATATTTTCGAAGTATATATTACATTTACATATTTTCATTTATTTTCATCAAGTATGTACCTGTACATATGTACCTATAAGTATGTATATGTACCTATGTGTATTACATTATACGCGTATGCATATTACGGTATGCATTCGTAGTGGAGTAAATTTAGATAAAGTGAAATTGAAAAAGTGGTCAAAAAATTTTGTTCTAGATGAGTACTCTATATAGTATAGTTTCTTTATGGTTATACACATACACAATATAATGTTATACATTTAGTTTATACATTTTTCTCTTCCATGAAGTACACAAACAAATAAACGGCAATCATTTTTAAATTTTTGTTTGTTGCATTATACATACATATGTTGATATTATGTAGATATCTGATATTTACGTTAACAACGGTACTAAAACATCTGAATGTTTTTAAAAGATGATCAAGTTTTATAGAAACAGGATATATTACGTTCATACGGGTATCCCATAGTTGACACAGTCTACTCTACTGCACTCTTCCTCGTTTTTTAAGAACATTAAATTCAATGTAAAAACAAAAACAAATTTGTGTATAATATAAATATTATATGTAAATTGTTGAAATGCCGAAAAAAAGAGAAACACAAACAATCAAAAATAAAAAAAATCTTATCTTAAAAATAATAATTTATGGATACCATGGATATATTATATATATGTATTTGATATTGCTATTTAATATTTACTATATAAACGAGGAAGAGTGCAGTAGAGTAGACTGTGTCAACTCTTGGATACCCGTATGAACGTAATATATCCTGTTTCTATAAAACTTGATCATCTTTTAAAAACATTAGTTGCCAATCAAATTTTACACCAATCAAATTTTAGACCAATCAAATTTTACAAAAGTTTTTGGCATGTAACTCGATACTTTTTCACTAAATTTCCGATAGTTAGCTTCAATAGACATTGAGTTATTTTCATTTAAAAAGAGAAGTTGCATGGCAACTACCCGAACCTGTCATACCATCACAACCAAATTTTACAGAAGTTGTTGCCATAAAACTTAATCATCATTTGGAAGATTTCAGGTGCCTAGTTTCATTAAGTTCTAAAAGGTGCAAGAAGCCTGAACCGGCTGCTCTAGACTAACCAAATTTTACATAAGTTGTTGGCATGTAACTCGACACTTCTTTACTAAATTTCAGATTCCTAGCTTCAATAGACACTGAGTTATTCTCATTTAAACGGATAAGTTGTATGGCAGCTACCCGAACCCGTCGCACCCCCACAACCAAATTTTGCAAAAGTAGTTGCCATAAAACTTTATCATCATTTGCAAGATTTCAGACGCCTAGCTTTATTTAGTTCCAAGAGATGCAAAAAGGCGGCTGCTCTAGACCAACCAAATTTTACAAAAGTTGTTGGCATATAACTCGACATCTTTTTACTAAATTTCAGATTCCTAGCTTCAATAAACACTGAGTTATTCTCATTTAAACGGAGAAGTTGTATGGCAGCTACCCGAACCCGTTGCACCACCACAACCAAATTTTACAGAAGTAGTTGCCATAAAACTTGATCATTATTTGCAAATTTTCAGAAACTTAGCTGGAATAGATACTGAGTTATTTCTATATAAAGAAAGAAGTTGTATGGCAGCTACTCGAACCCGCTGACCGAAAATGTTGGATTTAAATGGCAAAACTAACAATTTTTCAAAAGTGACGTAAAAAAAATTTCAGCCTCCTAGCTCCTTTATTTTTTGAGTTATCGTGCGGACGGACGGACGGACGTACATGGCTTAATCGACTCAGAATTCGATTCTGAGCCGATCCATACCTTTGACACTATATCTAGCTCGACTCCTTTAAGGTGTCACAAACGTAATGGTAAATTTATTATACCCTTGATCGTAGTTCATACGGGTATAAAAATCACATAGTGCATAGGGCCATGGCAAAGGCAAAGAAAAAGTTTTGCATGTGATGTATAAAGATAAACATTCACAAGCACTATGTGATTTTTAATAAAGTACATAATATCAAATATGTATGTATAATGTATACATACTCATTATTAAATTTTTTGGAATTTTGTACTCTTTCTTTGCTTCGGTTTTTGTATAACCAAAATTGATTTTGTTCTTACTTTCTCGTTTTCTTTTTCTTCAAAACATTCAATGTAAAAACAATAACAAATTTGTGTACAATATAAATTATCATATAAAAATATTGTTGCAGTGCCGAAAAAAAGAGAAACACAAACAATCAAAAATAAAAAAAATTTTCTCAAAAATAATAATTTAGTCCTCTTTTATTTCTCTTTCTTATTTTCCCCTATTCTATTAGTTCAAAAAAGTAATGTTAAATCTGCTCGGTTAAAAAACTTTAGTGTAATATTATTATAGATAATACTTTACACGTTTTTTTTTTTTGTTTGGTTAATAAAATTCTAAAATCATTTTCTATTATTTCTACTTAGATATTATATGTATGTATATACATATGTACATTGTATTTATAAATTTCTACTTATACTTACATATGTATATATATATATACTTAAAAGTATTTATTTATAATATACTTAAAATATTTCTATATTGTCTTTTTGTACTTATACTATACATAGGTACTTAAGAATAAAACATTATACTTATAATGTATAATTTAAAAAGTATTATTTATATAATACATATCAAACTATATGTTTACACATTCTTCAAAAGCAGATTCTAACCCTTCACATAACGATTATCAATCCAAAACTTTTCCAAATATGCTATAGTACCATTTAGTTCTAAGCGGCAAATGTATAATAATTTATACTAAGCATATGTTATATATCATTCATTCATCAGTGACATACACGATATGTAAATAAATATGAGTTATATAAGTATGTATACCAATATCATATGAATATAAATTCTTCAAGTGACCGTTAATTTTTTATTTACTCAAATTTTTTTGTACTACGCATCAACCTCAACAATTTCAAATTATCGAGTAAAAAAAAAATCCAAAAAAATAGTTAAAAAAATTTGTTAGAAAAATTTAGAAAAATGAAGTCACACTTTCGTCAATTTTAAAGTAACCCTATATTATTAAGAAAAGTTGTTAAAAAAATAAAAATATAATGTTGGAGCTTTAATATTTGTATATTATTTCGAAAAAATTTGGACAGGTGTTTAAAAATAAGGAATTTTTAGTTTTTGACCCCATACAACTCCGAAACGGGGGGCGATACAAAAATATTTTCTAAAATGATTCATACTTATTTTTAGAGACCTAACTTCTTTCCTAACTTCAAGTTTCTAACTTAAACCGTTTGGAAGATAGAAGGAGTCAAGAATTTTCCAAAATTTGAGTTTCGCATAACGGTAAATTAAGACACCGTATGGCACAAGTTATTTATTATATATATATTTTTAAAGCTAATAAAAGTAGTAATCGTTTGGAGTTTTCAAATTGAATTTATACCTTATACAACTTGTGTTATAACAATTTAAATATAGAGGTTTTTTGAACTTTGGGGGGGCTGTAGCTCCGTAACAAGTGGGTCTACAGAAAAAAAGTTCTTAGCATAAAATAAATATAAACTTAAATTTTGAAAATATTGCTTTATTTTACTTAATAATATCCAGCTTTTATTTTACTTTCACGCTCTTTATGACACATATATAATTGCTATATTGAGATAAATTTTTTTAAAGGAACATCCATCGTAACAATATAATTTAGCAAATTAAAAATTCGCAATTAAAAATTTATTTTCTACTTTTGAATTCAAAAAAATCTTTTTTTTTAAAATATTTTTTATTAAAAATTTTTATTTTATTTCTTATCATTTCAAATTTAATTTTATTTAAGTTTCTTGTTTCTGTTATTGAAGTACATTGCCACATATGAAGTTGATCGGGCTTCTGTGTGAATGTGTCAATGTTTTTATTATTATTATTAGTTGTAGTTGTTACATTTTTACTTCTTGAATCTTGTCATTATATTTATTTTATTTATTGGTATAAGTTCTTTTAATGTGTCAGAATTAATATTTATTCTTGACAGTGCATCTGCGTTATTATTCATGTTGCCTTATTTAAAGATAATATTGAAATTATAATCTGCTAAATCTAGTCTTATGCTTGTCATCTTTGAAGATAGGTCTTTGTGTGGAAATAAGCTTACTAGTGGTCTGTTACTATGGTAAATTTTCTTCGATATGCATATGGTCTAAAATACGTTATTGCCCAGTGAATTCCTAGTAATTCTTTCTCGATTACTGGCTTATTTAGTCCATGTTTATTTAAGGATCTGCTAGCGTAAGCGATTCGCCGGTCGTTACTTATTTCTCCTTGTGAAAGAACTGCTCTTAAAGCAAAATTTGAAGCGTCTGTTGTTATCACGAATTCTTTGTCGAAATCGGGAAAACTCAAGATTAGTGGGTTAATCAAGTTGTATTTTAGTTTTTTGAATGCTTCGTCACAGTCATCTGTCCATTCAACGGTTATGTTCTGTTAGGTTAAATTGTTTAAGGGTTTAACGATTTCAGCAAAATTCTTTATGAATCTTCGATAGTAATTGGCGAAGTCTACGAATCATTTTGTGTCGTCAGCATTTGTCGGTGTAGGATACTTTACTATGGTGTCGTTTGTGTGGTCTGGCTTTATACCGTTTTGAGTTATCAAGTGTCGTAGATATGTTACTTGTGTTTGTAGAAAATTACATTTAGATGGATTTAATTTCAAGTTTGCTTTTCTGAATCTTTTAAAAACTCTTAATAAATTATTATTATAATGAACTACAGTCAAAAATGATTTTATCATCTACATAAATAAAGGCTTCTTAGTCTAGTCCTGCTAATGCTGTAGAAAGCATTCTTTGGAAGCTGTTTGATGAAATTTTTAGATCAAAACGTAGTCTTGTAAATTGGTAGTGGCCTTTATTTGTTGAAAAAGCTGTCAATGGTTTATTTAATTTAATCTGATAAAATGAGTTACTTAAATCCAAAGTGGAGATATATTTGGTAAGTAAAAACTTGTCGTCTTTTATTTTTTTGTTTAATTGACGGTAGTATATAACTAGTCTACCTTTCTTTTCATCATCTGTCGATTTTTAGGGTACTATGAGCAATGGTGAATTACAAGGGCTGTTAGATGGTTCTACTAACTTATTTGTGATTAGATCCTTTACCTCATTTTGGATTTGATCTAATTATGATTGTGGTAGTCTGTAATTTTTTATATAAACCGGTGTATTGTCTTCTAAAGTAATATGTTGTTTGTAAAAATTATTGTGTGATAATTTATCACCTTTTAGTTTTTGCACATTTCTATAATTGAATTTTTGGCTTCTTTGTCTAAATTACTTATGTTTATTTCATTTAGTAGATTTTGTTGTCTATTGTTTTTATTCAGCTTTGTAGTTAAAATCATATAATTTTTAAGTGGTTTGGTTTCCAATTTAAAGTTTGAAATTGCTCCAATAATCAATTGGAAGTATTTAAAATTTGGACATGAGGTACCTTTTGCAGATATTATTGTGTTGGCTATAAATATACCTTTGCTCAATATTACACCATCTTCTTCGATTTTAATGCTCAGCAGATGAATCAATTTAGTTGTCGCTGGTACCACTATATTATGGTAATTTGGTATATGGCTTTTGATAGGTAGAGTAATTTCATTATCAGAATATTAAGTGTAATTGTGAAAGTGTCAAAATCTAATTGGCTATTCTAGTAATGTATGAAGTCTGTTTCTAGTATTCCATCAGTCGGTATAGGAAAATTAAAATCTACTACGTGAAATTTTTGTTTGGTATGTAATTTTCTATTTTTAAATAGGTATATATAGTACCTAAAGACGATACGACGTGTTCATTGACGGTGAGGTGAATTAACGCCCAAAGGGCGTTAATGAACTTTCAAAGTGTAATATAGCCCTAGGGCGTTATTGCACTTTTTAATGTGCAAGGAAACCCCGCAACAAATGTAAAATAAGACTCTAAATTTCTTCTCAAAAGTTAAATAAGACCCTTCGGGCGTTATTGCACTTTCACAGTGCAAAAGCGCCCTATACGAATAATATTTTTATTATTGATCGTATTTGCTTTATTTGAAAACTATTATGTATATTTAAAAATTAAGATTATATTATACCAAAAAATTTTTAATAAATTTGCTCTAAAATATTTATTTTAAGAAAACTGGTTTTTATTAATTTAAAAAATTAAAAGGTTGCCAAAATTTTAAAATTAATTAACTTCGATTTTAAAAATGAATTAACTTCGACAAAAAATTTGACAAAAATTTGGATGCATAAAGAGGGTTGCTCCCTTTTGCGAAGTATACATATATAAATACTCTAGAAAAGGGGACAACTCTAAAATCATTCCAAATTTGTTTTTTGCTAGAAATTCTTCTTATTTAGCATGTAAGTAAAAATTTAATTCTTCTTTATATTTAGCATGTAAGTAAAAATTAGTTAATTTGAAGGATTTTAGAGTTGGACGCATAAAGAGGATTGCTCCCTTTTACATATGACAATACACAAACAAATAAATAATTATAATTACCATACACACAAACAAATAAAAAAACAAAACAACAAAAAAATAAACTAGCTTCACCGAAAACAATGTTTTGCTTAATATGTCTTAATATTATGTCTTTAATGCAAATGCATATTTTTCAAATTTTAAGTTTATAGTTATGCTTTTAATGCCTCCAGCTTTTATTTTACTTTCACGCTCTTTATGACATATATATAATTGCTATATTGAGATAAATTTTTTTAAAGGAACATCCATCGTAACAATATAATTTAGAAAATTAGAGAAAAATTCGCAATTAAAAATTTATTTTCTACTTTTTAGTTTAAAAAAAGCTGTTTTTTAAAAATGTTTTTTATTATTTTTTATTCAAGACCTTAAATCTTCTTCATTTTCATATAAGTATTACAGCTATAATGTAAATATGAAAAGATTAATTTATTGTAATGGAGATATAAGAAAATATGGAAAAACAATAAAAAGCGGTCAAAATAAATAAGTAATTAGATTTTAAAAATTTTTTTAAAAATCAACCATTTTCGGAGCTAATAGTGGAGATATAGTTTATTTTTTTATTGTCTATGTAGAATATATACGGTTTATTCTCATGTTGTCCATTTCCTCGGCACACTGTTGTACTTCGAGGCTCATTCGTTTCCCTGTTTTGTTGTTAGGTAGTTTATATTTCTTCTGTTGTTGTTGTTTCCATTATTATTGTTTCTGTAGTTATTATTGTTGTTATAGTTTCTGTAATTGTTGTAACTACGATTATTGTTCTTATTATTTCTATAATTATTATAATTGTTTCTATTATTATTTTGTTCCTATAGTTGTTGTTATTAAAATTCAGATTTCTGCGGAAGTGTTAGTTAAAATTATTGTTGTTTCTATTATTATAGTAAAAGTTTCTGTTATTATTGTTAAAGTTTCTATTGTTGTTAAAATTTCTGTTATTAAAATTGTTCTGATTTCCGTTTTGTAAGAACATGACTTTATTTGTTTTATTTCTACTAGCATCAAATTCTGTAGCAACTCTTATTGCTGTAGCTAATGTTTTAGGTTGAGCGGCGTGTACGGTTGGTACTAGTGTTTCGTTAAGTCCATTTTTGACCAATAGCATATTCATCGTTGAGAGCAGTAATAGTTTCCCTACAGCTTTCTCCTTGTTGATTAATTTGGACTGCGTTTAATTCAGCGATTAGTCTTTCTATTATTTCGGCATATTTCTGCAAAGGTCTTTGTGCTTGTACACTTGATATAAGCTCTGCCTGTATTATTACTTGTGGACGCGTGAATAAATAAGCATCATTAAAAGCTTTTGTGAATTCTGTCAATGTCTTTGGTACGGTAATGCCTACAAGTTTGTTCTTGGCTTATCTGTCAGTCTGGTACTGTATATAAATTCTATCAGTTTTTCTTGGTCTACTTCTTTTGTAGTATTATGAAGATATTTGGTTTAGATAAGATAAGAAGATTTTTAGATAATTTCAAACTCAAGAAATTAGGAAATTTCTCTTTGGCTCCGTCAAATAAAGGTACAGTTTTTAAGGTTTTGTCAATGTCAAATTCCATTTTAAAGAGTTCTGGGTTTTCCTTGTATAAATTATCTTTTATTTGTTTATAATGCCCTAAAAATATTATTCTTATATGTAATATGATAAAGAATCTGTTTCTGTTATTTCAGCGGTTTCTAATTTTTCTGAAAATTTTATTTTAAAATAATCAGCTTTACTATTTTATTTCTATTATAAGGTTTTTTGTTAATTTTCCTTTATTTATTATTATGTTGAATAATTTTATTTTTTCAATATAGATTTTTAATGCTATATTCTCATTATTTCTTGACATTCGATTTTTATTTTTTTTAAAGAAATGTATAATTTTTTATTTTATTTTCAAAGAGCATTATTCAACAGAATGCCCTCTTGTTTAGGTAGATGATTTCCCATATTGTTTTCTTCTTTGTAGTTTAATTTATTTTTTTTTGTTTTTTTTTTGGCTATGTTCTTCATTCTTTTTCTTACAGGTTGATTGGTATAGGTCTTCCTTCAATTTTTTCTCCAGGTACTTATTGCGCAGGGTGTTCCTTTAGTTTGTCCGGTTGAGGAGCGTCTTGCTTTAGTTCGTCTGGTTGCGCAGGATCTTCATTTAGTTCGTCTGGTTGAGGAGGATCTTCCTTTAGTTCGTTTATTTGGCAAGAGTCGCCATGTAATAAAATTTTATATTTATATTAATTTTTTTATATAGTTTTATATTATAACTTTAGTCTTTCTGTAGACTCGTGAGCGTAAACGCTGTGCTTTGTCTCTACAGAAGTCCTCCTTTTAGCTACAGCTTAATCGGGAGTTCAGTCTTAGTCAAATTTTAAATAAAAAAAGTAATTTTTGCTTTTAATCTTTCTTCCAGTTACCTTAGAAGAAGATTGTAATTAATCTATATTTATTTGCAAATGTTCATGGTATTTACAAATTTTGGTAAAAATAAGTGTATTACAAAATTTTACTTTTTACATGTATTGATTCAATAAGTAAAATTATTGATAAATTACCTAACTTAGAAAATTCTTAAACCAGCATTTTTCTTTTAATAATTAATATCTAAATTCTTTATTGACACATATATAGTTCATATAGTATTTAAAATTCTTTATAAAGTTAAAATTATATTTTATGACGTTCTTAAAAGTTCAGTTACAGTTTTTTGTTATATTTAGTTAAATTATTGTACTTTTTATTTAAAACATTTTCAGGTATCTTATTGCAAAACAAAATTTTTTTCTTTTACAACTTTAAAAGCATACTCAGTACATTTTGATGAGTTTGTATTTTTATTCTTACTATGACCATGTGTTGTTTATTTTTTTTTGTGATTTTTGTGTTAATTTTTATTATTAGATAATACTTCAATATTTTATTAAATAACATAAAAAATGAAATTTAAGCATTTATTTTTTAACGGAAAAAATCTATATTTAAAATTACTTTGGCTTAAAAGTGAAATTATAATATGTATAATTGAGTTGGATTGATTGAAATGTATGATTATAATAAAATATGTATGGTATGTAGTGTTTTCACTACAAATTCTAAGAGAAAAGTAAATTTAATTTAATTTATATTCTGCAAAGTACATAGATAATAATTGTAAAAACAAATGTCAATACAAAAGCCAAAATAGAAACTATCATTATAACATAGAGATGGAATAGTGCTAACAAATAATTTATGACAATATAGTAGAATTACAACATATTTTTCAACGGGAGCGGACCTGTTCGCAAAATCTATATGTTAAATTCTCATTTCACCTAATGCTATTTGGCTTAATTTATTATTTCACAAATTTCATTTTCGCAAAATTACTACATTGCAAATAGTTTATTTATAAAATAGGACACTTTGCAACTAATACTTTTCACAACAATCCACTTAACAAATAACAACTTTAAGTGAAAATTATTTTAATTCGTTATTAATCATAATAAAAAAACGAATTTAAGATGATAACGGCTTTATTTTATAATTTTAATTGTTGTTATTTGGAATAAAAATAAACCACCAGTATTTGTAAAAAAACTTTTTGGTTGCTTTGAACTAGATCAAAAAGATATTCCACGAACACAAAATTATGTAGAATCATGGCATCATCATGCAATTATTGTTGGAGAACATGCTGAGCACGGATTTTATAGAATTATGGACGTGTTAAAAAAAAGAAATTAAATTTGTAAAGACATAAATAGAGAAGATTGAGATTGGTGATGAACCTGTCGTGAAAAAGAAAAAGTCTCTTTTAAAAGATAAGAAAATTAAAAGAATTTTATCAAAAAAAGATGATTATAAGGAAGTTAAATTACTGCATTTAATAGCCGATTATTTTTAAAATAATTTAACATATTTATGTATATGTGGTAAATAAAAGCACTAATACATATTTATGTATTGTATCCATATATATTTGTATACATAAAGTTTAAAATAAAATGAATTAAAAAAATATTTTCATGAATAATGTAGGTAGGTAGGTATGGTGGTGACCTTCACGATGCTGCGTGAAGGCCTCAATTAGCACTAGATTGCGCCATTTTGATACCACTGCACTCATGTGACCCGTGTTTTTAGATTGTTTGCGGTTTTATATCCAACCCGAGCGGTTCAGGTACAAGATTAGTTCTTTGATTTTGTGTTCAGAAAGCTCGCTGAGGTTGTGGAAGAACGGCTTGCCGAGTGAGAGAAGTCTGGCTCCAGCTAGGGCCGGACATCTGCAAACAAAGTGTTCCAGATTCTCACTTTCATTTGCTTCTTTGCAGCTCCTGCATGAGGTGTTGTGTGGGATTCCTAATTTGGCCGCATGCGTGCCCACTGGCCAGTGGCCTGTGATGGTTGCCACTAGTCTGGCTATGTCTATGCGGGATTTGGATATCAACTCAATTGATCTCCTTTTGTTGTATGGGGCCACAATGTTCTAGATATGGATTTTTCATTTCCTTCAATATTGCTATGCGCAGGCACCCATAAGAAGGTTATGTTTAACCTTTCGCTTGTTAGGGCAATTTCCTCTTGGCACTGTCTAACAAGCTTAGAGGTTGTGATGTTCGCGTTAATGGCCTTAATCGCGGATTGACTGTCCACACAAATGGCGACCGTTCTCATTTGTGTGTTGTTTCCGTTCAGAATTCGAGCAGCCTCTCTAACTGCTAGTATCTCCGCCTGAAAGATGCTAGCTGTGTCGGGGAGTCTGTAGAATTTTGAAATGTTGAGTTTCTCCGAGAAAATGCCAGCACCGACTCCTTTCTTCATCTTGGATCTGTCGGTGAAGATAGTGACATCGAAGTTCTTTGTGACATTACCGCCCTTCCATTCCGCTCTAGACGGAAATTCTACGACTAAATTTAAGTTTATTTTGGGAATAGTGTAGTCGGTCAGAGCTGGTATAAAGTCCCTTGGAAATATCTCCAGAATATTACCATGGCCATATGGTTTAGTAGCAAACCACCCAGTTTCTCTGAGTTGAACTGCACTACACGTTGCGACATACTTAATGTATAGATCCGGGGATAAAAGAAATGAAATAGTATTCAGAGCATCAGACGGACACGATCGCAGTGCTCCTGTGATGCCCACAGATGCCGATCTTTGTATTCTATTTAGTTTTGTTATATTGTATTTCCGATTCATCGCTGGCCACTACACCAGCGATCCATAGGTAAGGATTGGGCGAACCACGGCTGTGTACGTCCAAAGCGCCATCTTTGGCTGCATATCCCATTTCTTCCCCATGGTTTTATTGCAAGCATAGAGAGCAACACAATCCTTCTTAACTCTATGCTCGATGTTAGATTTCCAGGAAAGCTTCGAGTCTAGAATAACGCCTAGATACTTAGCGCTGGTAGTCAGATTTAAAGTATAATTGTTGAGTTTCGGTAGGACAAAAGTAGGTATTTTGGATCTTGTCGTGAAGAGTACCATTTCAGTCTTCTCTGAGTTGACACCTAGGCCACAACTTGTGGCCCAGTTGTGAACCTTGCTTAGAGGTCTATTCATGATCTCACTAATCACGGATATAAACTGGCCTGATACTAGTATCACCATATCATCCGCATACGCCACTACCTTTATTCCTTCATCAGCAAGTATTATTAGAATTTTGTTTATAACCATTAGCCATAGCAAAGGTAATATTACACCTCCCTGAGGTGTACCCCTGTTGACTAATTTAGTAACACTGCTGTTTCCCATTTTCGCGTGAATTATTCTGGAATTCAGCATGGATATAATCCATTGCTTTAGAAACTGCTCTGTTCCCACCTGGGTTAGAGCTTCTTCAATAGATTAGATGTTGACATTATTAAAAGCACCTTCGATATCTAAGAAGGTGGCTAAGGTAAATTGTTTGTACTTAATGGAGTGTTCAACTGTGCTGAGCACTTCATGAAGAGCCGTTTCTGTGAACCTACCTTTTAAGTACGCATGTTGGGATTTCGATACTAGAGTTCCCTCAAAGCGTTGCCTAATCTGGTAATCCAAAATGCGCTCCAAGGTTTTTAAAAGAAAAGAGGACAGGCTGAGTGGCCTGAAGTCTTTCTCAGACTCGTGGTCCTTTTTACCTGCCTTTGGAATAAATACTACTCGGACTCTCTTCCAACTGCAAGGAAAATGATTATGTTTTAAACAGCCACTGAAAATGGCGACAAGCCACGATGTCGACAGCATTAACGACTTTTGCAACATAATCGGAATTATGCCATCCAAGCCAGGCGATTTATATGGAGAGAAACTTTTTATAGCCCAAGAAACCTTTTCCTGAGATATAATTTTACTTACTTCATCCCATGAGGTTCCTTGGGCTACAGGACCTCCATTGGGTGGAGTTATGTTACCGTTAACATTGCTGGCTACGGGAAAATGGGTGTTAACTAACAGTTCAAGAGATTCAGCAAAAAAATTAGCCCAGCTCCCATCCGTTCTTTTGATTAAGGAAGGACAGGATCTATCATTGGACAGAATTTTACGGATTCTAGATGAATCCTTTGTAGTTTCAATAGATTGACAAAATTCCATCCAAGTATGCCGCTTGGCTTCTTTGATGGCTTTCTTATATACTTTAAGGCAATTTTTGTAAGGTTACCAGTATTTATGTTTATAGCAAATATTAGTCAATCTTTTGAGGCAGGCTAAGTCTTCATTCCACCAAGGGGGATAGGTTTTCTTTCCGCGACTAATTGGACACGAGACTTTAAAGGCTACTTCCATTGCCTTTTCAAAAGTTTCAATCTTTGCATCCAGTTCTTTTATCGTTTCAATTTTGATGTTCGGTACATTAATTAGTTTTGACTGTATAATTCGGCTGAATTTTACCCCGTCCGTTCTTTTAGGATTTCTATAGAATTTGGGAATATTCATTTGAAAATTCACCTCAAAGACTATATATTTGTGATCTGAGTAGGAGTTCTGGCTAGACACAGACCAGTTTACAACTCCAATGATATTGTTGTTAGTAGCTAAGGTAATGTCTATTACCTCTTCCTACCCACTATATCTGCCCGAACTTGGGAAAATAAAAGTGGGTGTGTTACCACTATTACATATTTATTATTTTTACTATCTCCACCAAGCCCTTCTAACCTGACGACAGTCAAATCAGATGAGCTAAAATGTAGTTTTGAATAATGTAGTTTTATAGATTTAATTTATATCGAGGAAGATATGTGGCAAACATATATTTTGCAATTAATACTCTTTGGAATTTAGAAAAATTTTTGCGAAGTGTCTCTTTATGCCAAACAACCATTTGTAAAATGGTCAAATATGTAAATGGAAAGTTGCGAAACGTACTTTTCGTCAAAAGATATTAGGCAAATTGGCATTTTGCAGTTTAACATTCGGCTAACTGTATACAAACATTTTTCAACACTCTCCCTTATTGTATAAATTAAAAACAAAATTTCCGAAACAAAAAAAACATCATTAAAATTTACATTTTCATAATTCCAAACAATGACCTTAAATTTTGAAAAAGTTGCTTATTAAATGGCATTTTTAATCAATATCTCGGCCACCTGCTTTTTAGAGTTCACATATTCTAATTTGAAATGTGCTTTTCGTATTTTTGTCTGATGAAATGATATTATATTTTTTTTTTTTAAATGTATTTCTCTGCCACATTAATGTGAACAGGAAATTACATAGCCTTTCCTGTTCAGGCGTGGTTGTACATGTCGTAAGGGGGAATAACTTTTCCGCTATGTGTGGGATTCGAACCCACACTCCTTCGGTGTTTACAGCGTATTTTATACGCTCTTACCCACTAGGCCACCGAGGCCCCATGATATCCATATGTCACCATGTTTCGTACGTTTATGAAATATTGACCCCTGATTATCCAAAAACTGCGTTGTTTTACTTTTGATTTCTTCATTAATTAAATATTTTAACAACTGTTGTAACCAAACCAATTTTTTCACAGTTTAAGATACATATAGCTGTAATTCTGTGGTAGAAAGTGAAACACATTTTTGTTTTGGAGATGACCATGAATTATAGGACTGTCACCCAATAAGAAAATGTACCCTGTAGTTGAATGCCTTGTTTATAAATCGTCGACACAGTCAGAATCATTAAAAGCATTTAAAAAACAATTATTATTTCATTATTCATTGAAATATTTCATTATTCTTTTGACTGCTTTTATATGAGCATGTGATGGATTTTCTAAATTATTACTTTTACATCTAAGTAGATGTTCTTTCAAATAATTTTTAATTTTGTGGCTTCTGTTTTATTATCTGTAATTTTGTATTACAATGGATCAGCTTCACTCTGTTGAAATTTAAAAATTCCTAACAGATTTGTAAACGTATTATTCAAAAAACAAGATGATTGCTTTAGACCGTAAATACTTTTTAGAAAGTCTGCACACTTTATTTGAACCATCTGCATAGCCTTCTGGTTGCTTCATATACAGTTCTTCTTTAAGCTTATCATTTAAGAAAGCAGTTTTCACATTTACTTTTAAAGTTGCTAATGCTAAAAGCTACGAATTGAAGTTAATTTTGCCACTGGATTAAAAGTTTTGAAATAATTTTTTCCAAATTCTTGAGAAAAGCCACGAATTACAAGTTTTGCCTTATATCTTCATTCACTTTCATTTTCTGCAATTTTATACCCGTACGATAAGTATCGAGTATATTAAATTGCTCCTCCGTTTGTAACACCTCAAAATAAGCTAGCTAGATATACCTTCAAAGGTATGGATCAGATCAGAAATTCTGAATCGATTAAGATTTGTTCGTCCGTCCGTCCGTCTGTCCGTCAGCAAGATAACTCAAAAACTAAGAAATATACAGTCTTGAAATGAACACAAAATATTCTTGAATTAATTTGCAGGTTCCCAATTTTTTTTTTGTTGTGATCCAACCAGTGCTTCGGGTAGCTCTCGAACAATTAATTTTTTGATCTCCACATTTTTCATACAAAATTTCTGAATAACGAGAAATTATATGAATTTTTTTGCTTTTTTTTGTTTTTTTTTTTGTGCTTTTGTATGTATCTATCAATAATAATATCAATAAAAATATAACGGTTGCGTACAAAACTTGTTTATATGATATTGGTGTATATGCATATTATTAATACGTATCGTATTATGACTTACCTAAACATATTATTGTGTCATATTGTGTATGTAATTTGTTTGGGATATACTAGCAGTATAGATATAAATATAGTTGCAATGTATGGCGATATGTACAATGCACATAACAATATGTGTATATTAAGTATAACTAGTAAAAAAGCCCGTCATACGACGGGTATAAGTAGAAAAATATAGCTTTTGTGAAAGTTTCCTCAGTTTTATGAACAATTTAATTTTAGTTAATTTATTCAAATACTTATATGTATTATATTTAGATATTGATAAATGTAAAATTTATTGCTAAAGTGCTTTAAATAATGAAAAACCTCAATGATGCTGTGAAGTAGTTTCTTTCAAAAATGTAATAAAAATGATTATTTAATAAATCTCATCTCTTGTAAATTTCTTTATCAAGCTTTGGATTAAAAAACCAAAGGTTGGATTAAAAACCAATGGTAAATAAATGTTTGCCAATAGTAACAAAAATTTTCGCTTCGAAAAAAATACAGTATCAAACTTTATAATTTTGAAACTAAACTATACTGATTACTGATCTGATGCATTTACCTAATTATAATATATAGTACACTTGTTATATTTTTCTATGGTTGCCATAGCAAATGCTTCAAAACTTTTTTTGTTATATTTTTCAAACAAATTTTTACTCTATCCGTAATAATATTCTGCCTCTTTATCTGTAGCTTTCGTTACAAAATCTTCACATCGTAAGTTCTGCGCACCTTTTATGTAAAACAATAAAAATTGGCTGTGCATATAAGGTTTAAGATTTAGAAAATAAAAATCATAAAAGAAACATAAAATTAAGGAAATGTTACACATTCAAAATTTAATTGAAAATTGCGATTTTATAATTTAAATTGCGCTCCTTTAAAAGCTTTGGTTTTACGCACTGCTTTATTTTTTTATAATTAACTACATAATATATGTATATACCCATATTTTTATTCATATATCTATATTATGGACTAAACTTCTGATTCTTAAATTGTACTATGTTATGGCAAAATTTTTAAAAAATTAAGAAAATGTTACTTAGCAAAATTTAAATAAAAATATTATTGCAATTTTATAATGTTCTACTTAAAAATACGACCCTCTAAAAACTTTGATTTATACACTGCCTTGTTTTTTCTTTCTTTTCGTAGGATAACATTTTAATATTTATTGTTTTTTATCTGTTATGTACGTAAATATTAGATACACGTTTCTTTCGTTTCATAGCATAACATTTGTTAAATTAACATTTAACATAACAGTAGGACACGCTAATCAGCAGCAGCTTGTCTTTTATTATATTTAGAAGTACACTTGTTATATTTTTCTATGGTTGCCATAGCAAATGCTTCAAAACTTTTTTTGTTATATTTTTCAAACAAATTTTTACTCTATCCGTAATAATATTCTGTCTCTTTATCTATCACTTTCTCTACAAAATCTTCACACCGTAAGTTTTACGCACCTTTTATGTAAAACAATAAAAATTGTTTGCATATAATGTGCATATAATGTTGAAGATTTAGAAAATAAAAATCATAAAAGAAGCATAAAATTAAGAAAATGTTACACATTCAAAATTTTATTGAAAATTGTGATTTTATAATTTAAATTGCGCTCCTTTAAAAGCTTTGGTTTTACGCACTGCTTTATTTTTTTATAATTTCTACTTAAAAATGCAACTCTTTAAAAACTTTGATTTATGCACTGCCTTGTTTTTTCATTCTTTTTATAGCATAACATTTTAATTCTTTTTTTCTATCTGTTATGTACCTAAATATCAGATGTACGTTTCTTTCTTTTCATAGCATAACATTTAATATTTCTTTTTTCTATCTGTTATGTACGTAAATATCAGAGGTATGTTTTTTTCTTTTAAAATCATAACATTTTAATAGTTCTTTTTTTTCTTTAAAAATATTTAAAAACAGTCAAAGTAACATTTTTGGTTCTCTTTTTTTCTATTCGTTTTTATTTTTCTTCGCAGTATTACATTTATTTTTTTTTGTTTTCTGTTATTTACGTACGCTAAGTAGGTATTTCTTTTATCTTTTTTAAATATTAAATTTATACATACAGTCTATTTAAAAAATATAAATTATAACCTATAGAACATTTTGAATTTTTTTTTGTTCGTTTATGTTTACCGTCCATTCATTCATATTAATAACTTGCCTATATAAAAAATAATAAATCTAATATATGTATACCCATATTTTTATTCATATAGCTATATTATGGGCTAAACTTCTGATTCTTAAATTGTACTATATTATGGAAAAATTTTTAAAAAATTAAGAAAATGTTACTTAGCAAAATTTAAATAAAAATATTATTGCAATTTTATAATGTTCTACTTAAAAATCCGACCCTTTCAAAACTTTGATTTATACACTGCCTTGTTTTTTCTTCCTTTTGATAGCATAACATTTTGATATTTCTTTTTTTCTATCTGTTATGTACCTCAATATCAGATGGACTTTTCGTTCTTTTCATAGCATAACATTTTTTTTTTTCCTTTTTCTATCTGTTATGTAGGTACGTAAATATCAGACGTATGTTTTTTTCTTTTAAAATCATAACATTTTAATAGTTCTTTTTTTCTTTAAAAATATTTAAAAACAATCAAAGTAACATTTTTGTTCTCTTTTTTTTCTATTCGTTTTTATTTTTCTTCGCAGTATTACATTTTACTTTTTTTTTTTTGTTTTCTGTTATATTTTTTAAATATTAAATTTATACATCAGTCTATTTAAAAAATATAAATTATAACCTATAGAACATTCTGAATTTTTTTTTTGTTCGTGTATGTTTACCGTCCATTCATTCATATAAATAACTGTTGCCTATATAAAAAATAATAAATCTATAATAAATCTAATATATGTATACCCATATTTTTATTCATATATCTATATTATGGGCTAAACTTCTGATTCTTAAATTGTACTATATTATGGCAAAATTTTTAAAAAATTAAGAAAATGTTACTTAGCAAAATTTAAATAAAAATATTATTGCAATTTTATAATGTTCTACTTAAAAATACGACCCTCTAAAAACTTTGATTTATACACTGCCTTGTTTTTTCTTTCATTTCATAGCATAACATTATAATATTTATTGTTTTCTATCTGTTATATGGGTAAATATCAGATGTACGTTTCTTTCTTTTCATAGTATAACATTTGTTAAATTAAAATTTAACATAACAGTAGGGCACGCTACTCAGCAGCAGCAACTTGTCTTTTATTATATTTAGATATGTAGTATAAATGACTGATACAAATTAATTTAAAATTTACTGCATTGTAGTAAGTATAAAATAGTTAGCTGCTTAGTATTAAAGGGTTTTATAGCAAGTATTGGTAGAGTTTTGGATAGGTCATATTTTCGAATTTTCGTTGGGAGAGCTACCATTTTGTTTGGTTATGTATGCATATTTCTTTTATTTTTGATAAATGTTAAATAATATATTTAATAAACTTATTTATAAAAATAAAAATAAATTGTATGACTTTTAAATTAATAACCAATATGCATTAATTGTTCTTTCAGAACCAAATAATATAATTTATAAGATTAAATAAGATAAAGCTTGCATTTATTGGTCCAAGGCTTGAGGTATATACAGCAACTATGCGCAATTTTTATATTTATTTAAAAATAATGAAAAGTTAAAAAATTATACTATATGCAAAGCGTTCGTACGGGTATTTAAAAGTTGACAAGGGCGTTTATTTTAAAAAGTCATTTGCTATCCATTAACTTCTTACCTTCTGGTAAATTTAAAAGCTTCCGAGTCTTATTTTGAACAAGGCTGTTTATTTTCTCTTGAATTACATTTTTCCATTTATTAGAATCTTGTGACATAATTGTTTCCTTATAATTTTTAGGTTCTATTTTCAGCACAAAAGCAAACTCTTCTGTTACATAAGATGTTTTCTGACCTGCTTCTTTTGTATTACTTCGTAAACGTTCCCGCAAAGCAAATAATTATCTTCATTATGTTGTACTTACAGTTCTTCAATTTCTTCTTCAATTTCCAAATCTTCCATTGATTATAATTTCTTTTTCAAGTGACTTCTTTGACATTCTGCATTAAAAAGAACTTCTTCAAATTTGTTAATTACTAAATACTCATCCTGTGACATTTTGTGTTTCATTAAGTGTCACAGAATTATTAATTCGTACTATATTTTTTATTATGCTTTCGCTTTCTTCTCTAAAATTAGTGTCACGACTTATTTCAATCTTGCCACTTTCAGGTATCCAAACCCGATATTCTTTGGTGTTTTAGCATACCATACAAGACCTCTATTATCGCATTTTTTTCGATATTCTTTATGAATGTGTATAAGACCCTCAGTATCAAATTTATTTAATAATGGTTAATTTCATATCTTGTGTTGTACCAGGAATCAAAAGATGTTTTCTTCTTTTCTCTACTAGTTTGATTTAAAATGTAGACCCGTTCGATTTAAAATGTAAACTGCAGTAATTATTGCAGTAAATACTGGTCCAAGTTTTTCAGGTAGCCCCTTAGCTATCATAGTTCTTGCTACTTCAACTGTGGTTCTATTTCCACGTTCTGTAGATCCGTTTTGCTCTGGGGTATATGACATAGTTCTTTGATATTTAATTCCAGGCTTTTTGAATAATGCCTTCACTTGTTCATTTATAAATTCAAGACGGTTATTCGTTCTAATTATGTTAGGATTGGTGCGAGCTTCAAATTGTATATAATGTTTCAGATTTTTTTCGTTAAGAAACTGCACAATTCTAAAATGAGAAAAATAGTTTTTAAATAATATAAAGCACTTAGAATTGTCAATTGAATTTTCCGATATCGGCCCACACAGATCAACATGAATTACTTCTCCAGGATTTTTAGTCACAAAACTTTTTTTTGGAAACGGTAACCTGTGATGTTTTCCAAAAATGCATGCGCGACATTCAAAATTTTTGTCATAGTAGTAATTTATTTTATTTTTATCAAGAATACTTTTAACTTGTCGAATATTCTGGTGACATAACTTCTCATGTCATAATATTATACTTGAGTTTTAGCAGGAAATAATATTTGCAGTTTTTACTTAGTCTACTACTTTGAAACAATTTTTAAAAATTCCTTCATTTCTTATTCCAATAGCAACTATAACACTATCTTCCTCACGAATAAATTTACATTGTTGATTAGTGGAAATCAAATCTCAATATTTATCCAAAGCTTGGTTTTGAGAAAATACATTCGTGTTAATTTTTGGAACATAGAGCGCATCTTGTATAAATATTTCCTACCAATTATTTTCACTATATGCTAAAAAAGGTATATCAACTACTCCTTCAGCCAATATTACATCTCCACTACCTACTTATTGAACTTTCAAGTTTTTTTAAATTTATGAATCAATCTTGTCCATATGTGTCTCCCTCTAAAATCCAAAAACCACTCTTCATCATCTGCTAAATTATTTATATTAATTGTATTACATGCGAAAGCATTGACTTTATATTTGTCGGAATTACTCTTTCTTGTGTTTGTACTTGTTACATGGATTTCTTCTCTTTTAGGACAATCACGTTTCGAATAACCACTTTCATTTCTATAAAAACATTTTCCTTTCTTTGGTTGGCCATTTGCAGCCAATGAAGGTGTTTTTATTTTAATAATTAAAGCATTTGATACAGTGCTTGCAGCGATTGTTGACAGACATGTTTCTTCCATAGTTTTAAATTTTGATCAGTTAACGGAGTAGATTTCCAAGTTGAATAAAAATGATTAAACCCCTTTGGCAAGATCATTAAAATTTTTCGTAACCGCCATACCATCAGATATGGCTTTCTCAATAGCTCTTGATTGCCTGACTATATTTTCTAATTTTGATATATGCGTTACAATATCATCAGATTCACTTTTCTGATATGTTTAAAATTTTTGTTGCAATAAATGATTATTTGTTTTTGAACGCATTTGATAAACTGCTTATAACTTTTTCCACATCTCAGCAGCCAATTTATAATTAATTATGTGTCTAAGAGGCACTGGTCAAATGGATGTTAAAATACTTTTTTGCGCCTTGGCTTCTCTTTTCGAATGTCTTGTCAAAAACATCTTAAATTTTTTCTGAAATTAGCTTATTTCCATTTATGTATCCAAACAAATTTAGCAAAATAGAAACTTGAAATTCCAAACAGTGAATTGCTCCGCATTTCGAAATTTTTAAATTTGCATATATGTACTCACTTTCCATAGCTTTTTTCTTTTTATCAATTCAAGATAAAAGTATACAAAATAAATTTTCAATTCTTATCTTGAAACAAAATTTCTATAAAATTTTTTTTAACCATGTGCTCTAGGCCATAACCTGTTAAAATTAGAGTAGCAAAATAAAATAACCGCTTTAATGCTAAAGCAAAAGTGAATTGAATTTAATCTTTATGGTGCATATGTAGATATTTGTAAAAACAAATCTCTTTACAAAAGTCAAAATTGAGTGATCTTTATAACATAGAGATGAAAGTTAACAAATAATTTATGACAATACATTAAAATTGCAACATATTTTTTCATATTCTTTAAGTTTAAATCTCAAGTAAAGCAATACAACAAAAATTAAACAATCATCATATTGAGTATTGACAATTACTTACTTGTGGATTTACAATTACTTACTTGTGGCTGCATTACATTTACCTGTATTTCATGTGCCTGTATTTTCATATGTATGTATAAATATTCCGGAAAAAGCGTAAAGCCTTGCTTTTGAATGCAGCTCTAAAATCTCTTCTAATTTAGAATGAAATACAGGCAAGTGTAATACAGGCAAATGATCAAGAAATACAGACAAATGATACTGCGGACAAATGAAATACAGGCACATGACACGCTCCCGCGATAAATATTGGAAAAAAATAAAAGTTCGGTAGTTTACTACATTATAGGATTATTACAGACATTTTTAGGACCATGCATGTATACCTAATTCTGTTTTTACGCAAACTTTTTTACGCGAATTTGATTTAACGCGATTCAACAAAAACATTACGTTCTTTTTTTACGCGAAGTGATTTGATCTAACGCGATTCAAAAAAAAAGAAGTTTTTTTGGCAAGAAAAAACATGTAAGTACATGTTTGATGTTTGTATTATTTAAAGGAATAGAATGACTGGTAGATGGCAGTGAACGTGACAAGTTTCGTGTTATAAAAACAAATTCTGTGGAAATCTAGGACACCGACACATAATTGCAGGGGATTTCCCTAATTTTATTTCACATTCACATTAGTTTTGATAAAAGTATATTGCGGGTTTACTTTACACTTTGTTATTAATGTTTAAAGTGGCAGTTACATAATTATAAACGAGGAAGAATACAGTTGCCTTTGTCAACTCTTAGATACTCGTACAAACCGTTAGTATTTTCACAGCCTGTCACTCTGCTTACAATATTATTTTTTTAATATTTTAGTATTTTAAAATAATTTGGATGAATTTTATAATTTCTAGAACTATGGGTTGTACATATATTCAAACTATATGTTTATACATTCTTCAAAAGCGGATTTTAACCTTCCACAAAACGATTATCAATCCAAAACTTTTTCAAATATTCTATAGTACAGGTTCATATTTTCAGTACAATCATAACATTTTAATAGTTCTTTTTTTCTTTAAAAATATTTAAAAACAATCAAAGTAACATTTTTGTTCTCTTTTTTTTCTATTCGTTTTTATTTTTCTTCGCAGTATTACATTTTACTTTTTTTTTTTTGTTTTCTGTTATATTTTTTAAATATTAAATTTATACATCAGTCTATTTAAAAAATATAAATTATAACCTATAGAACATTCTGAATTTTTTTTTTGTTCGTGTATGTTTACCGTCCATTCATTCATATAAATAACTGTTGCCTATATAAAAAATAATAAATCTATAATAAATCTAATATATGTATACCCATATTTTTATTCATATATCTATATTATGGGCTAAACTTCTGATTCTTAAATTGTACTATATTATGGCAAAATTTTTAAAAAATTAAGAAAATGTTACTTAGCAAAATTTAAATAAAAATATTATTGCAATTTTATAATGTTCTACTTAAAAATACGACCCTCTAAAAACTTTGATTTATACACTGCCTTGTTTTTTCTTTCATTTCATAGCATAACATTATAATATTTATTGTTTTCTATCTGTTATATGGGTAAATATCAGATGTACGTTTCTTTCTTTTCATAGTATAACATTTGTTAAATTAAAATTTAACATAACAGTAGGGCACGCTACTCAGCAGCAGCAACTTGTCTTTTATTATATTTAGATATGTAGTATAAATGACTGATACAAATTAATTTAAAATTTACTGCATTGTAGTAAGTATAAAATAGTTAGCTGCTTAGTATTAAAGGGTTTTATAGCAAGTATTGGTAGAGTTTTGGATAGGTCATATTTTCGAATTTTCGTTGGGAGAGCTACCATTTTGTTTGGTTATGTATGCATATTTCTTTTATTTTTGATAAATGTTAAATAATATATTTAATAAACTTATTTATAAAAATAAAAATAAATTGTATGACTTTTAAATTAATAACCAATATGCATTAATTGTTCTTTCAGAACCAAATAATATAATTTATAAGATTAAATAAGATAAAGCTTGCATTTATTGGTCCAAGGCTTGAGGTATATACAGCAACTATGCGCAATTTTTATATTTATTTAAAAATAATGAAAAGTTAAAAAATTATACTATATGCAAAGCGTTCGTACGGGTATTTAAAAGTTGACAAGGGCGTTTATTTTAAAAAGTCATTTGCTATCCATTAACTTCTTACCTTCTGGTAAATTTAAAAGCTTCCGAGTCTTATTTTGAACAAGGCTGTTTATTTTCTCTTGAATTACATTTTTCCATTTATTAGAATCTTGTGACATAATTGTTTCCTTATAATTTTTAGGTTCTATTTTCAGCACAAAAGCAAACTCTTCTGTTACATAAGATGTTTTCTGACCTGCTTCTTTTGTATTACTTCGTAAACGTTCCCGCAAAGCAAATAATTATCTTCATTATGTTGTACTTACAGTTCTTCAATTTCTTCTTCAATTTCCAAATCTTCCATTGATTATAATTTCTTTTTCAAGTGACTTCTTTGACATTCTGCATTAAAAAGAACTTCTTCAAATTTGTTAATTACTAAATACTCATCCTGTGACATTTTGTGTTTCATTAAGTGTCACAGAATTATTAATTCGTACTATATTTTTTATTATGCTTTCGCTTTCTTCTCTAAAATTAGTGTCACGACTTATTTCAATCTTGCCACTTTCAGGTATCCAAACCCGATATTCTTTGGTGTTTTAGCATACCATACAAGACCTCTATTATCGCATTTTTTTCGATATTCTTTATGAATGTGTATAAGACCCTCAGTATCAAATTTATTTAATAATGGTTAATTTCATATCTTGTGTTGTACCAGGAATCAAAAGATGTTTTCTTCTTTTCTCTACTAGTTTGATTTAAAATGTAGACCCGTTCGATTTAAAATGTAAACTGCAGTAATTATTGCAGTAAATACTGGTCCAAGTTTTTCAGGTAGCCCCTTAGCTATCATAGTTCTTGCTACTTCAACTGTGGTTCTATTTCCACGTTCTGTAGATCCGTTTTGCTCTGGGGTATATGACATAGTTCTTTGATATTTAATTCCAGGCTTTTTGAATAATGCCTTCACTTGTTCATTTATAAATTCAAGACGGTTATTCGTTCTAATTATGTTAGGATTGGTGCGAGCTTCAAATTGTATATAATGTTTCAGATTTTTTTCGTTAAGAAACTGCACAATTCTAAAATGAGAAAAATAGTTTTTAAATAATATAAAGCACTTAGAATTGTCAATTGAATTTTCCGATATCGGCCCACACAGATCAACATGAATTACTTCTCCAGGATTTTTAGTCACAAAACTTTTTTTTGGAAACGGTAACCTGTGATGTTTTCCAAAAATGCATGCGCGACATTCAAAATTTTTGTCATAGTAGTAATTTATTTTATTTTTATCAAGAATACTTTTAACTTGTCGAATATTCTGGTGACATAACTTCTCATGTCATAATATTATACTTGAGTTTTAGCAGGAAATAATATTTGCAGTTTTTACTTAGTCTACTACTTTGAAACAATTTTTAAAAATTCCTTCATTTCTTATTCCAATAGCAACTATAACACTATCTTCCTCACGAATAAATTTACATTGTTGATTAGTGGAAATCAAATCTCAATATTTATCCAAAGCTTGGTTTTGAGAAAATACATTCGTGTTAATTTTTGGAACATAGAGCGCATCTTGTATAAATATTTCCTACCAATTATTTTCACTATATGCTAAAAAAGGTATATCAACTACTCCTTCAGCCAATATTACATCTCCACTACCTACTTATTGAACTTTCAAGTTTTTTTAAATTTATGAATCAATCTTGTCCATATGTGTCTCCCTCTAAAATCCAAAAACCACTCTTCATCATCTGCTAAATTATTTATATTAATTGTATTACATGCGAAAGCATTGACTTTATATTTGTCGGAATTACTCTTTCTTGTGTTTGTACTTGTTACATGGATTTCTTCTCTTTTAGGACAATCACGTTTCGAATAACCACTTTCATTTCTATAAAAACATTTTCCTTTCTTTGGTTGGCCATTTGCAGCCAATGAAGGTGTTTTTATTTTAATAATTAAAGCATTTGATACAGTGCTTGCAGCGATTGTTGACAGACATGTTTCTTCCATAGTTTTAAATTTTGATCAGTTAACGGAGTAGATTTCCAAGTTGAATAAAAATGATTAAACCCCTTTGGCAAGATCATTAAAATTTTTCGTAACCGCCATACCATCAGATATGGCTTTCTCAATAGCTCTTGATTGCCTGACTATATTTTCTAATTTTGATATATGCGTTACAATATCATCAGATTCACTTTTCTGATATGTTTAAAATTTTTGTTGCAATAAATGATTATTTGTTTTTGAACGCATTTGATAAACTGCTTATAACTTTTTCCACATCTCAGCAGCCAATTTATAATTAATTATGTGTCTAAGAGGCACTGGTCAAATGGATGTTAAAATACTTTTTTGCGCCTTGGCTTCTCTTTTCGAATGTCTTGTCAAAAACATCTTAAATTTTTTCTGAAATTAGCTTATTTCCATTTATGTATCCAAACAAATTTAGCAAAATAGAAACTTGAAATTCCAAACAGTGAATTGCTCCGCATTTCGAAATTTTTAAATTTGCATATATGTACTCACTTTCCATAGCTTTTTTCTTTTTATCAATTCAAGATAAAAGTATACAAAATAAATTTTCAATTCTTATCTTGAAACAAAATTTCTATAAAATTTTTTTTAACCATGTGCTCTAGGCCATAACCTGTTAAAATTAGAGTAGCAAAATAAAATAACCGCTTTAATGCTAAAGCAAAAGTGAATTGAATTTAATCTTTATGGTGCATATGTAGATATTTGTAAAAACAAATCTCTTTACAAAAGTCAAAATTGAGTGATCTTTATAACATAGAGATGAAAGTTAACAAATAATTTATGACAATACATTAAAATTGCAACATATTTTTTCATATTCTTTAAGTTTAAATCTCAAGTAAAGCAATACAACAAAAATTAAACAATCATCATATTGAGTATTGACAATTACTTACTTGTGGATTTACAATTACTTACTTGTGGCTGCATTACATTTACCTGTATTTCATGTGCCTGTATTTTCATATGTATGTATAAATATTCCGGAAAAAGCGTAAAGCCTTGCTTTTGAATGCAGCTCTAAAATCTCTTCTAATTTAGAATGAAATACAGGCAAGTGTAATACAGGCAAATGATCAAGAAATACAGACAAATGATACTGCGGACAAATGAAATACAGGCACATGACACGCTCCCGCGATAAATATTGGAAAAAAATAAAAGTTCGGTAGTTTACTACATTATAGGATTATTACAGACATTTTTAGGACCATGCATGTATACCTAATTCTGTTTTTACGCAAACTTTTTTACGCGAATTTGATTTAACGCGATTCAACAAAAACATTACGTTCTTTTTTTACGCGAAGTGATTTGATCTAACGCGATTCAAAAAAAAAGAAGTTTTTTTGGCAAGAAAAAACATGTAAGTACATGTTTGATGTTTGTATTATTTAAAGGAATAGAATGACTGGTAGATGGCAGTGAACGTGACAAGTTTCGTGTTATAAAAACAAATTCTGTGGAAATCTAGGACACCGACACATAATTGCAGGGGATTTCCCTAATTTTATTTCACATTCACATTAGTTTTGATAAAAGTATATTGCGGGTTTACTTTACACTTTGTTATTAATGTTTAAAGTGGCAGTTACATAATTATAAACGAGGAAGAATACAGTTGCCTTTGTCAACTCTTAGATACTCGTACAAACCGTTAGTATTTTCACAGCCTGTCACTCTGCTTACAATATTATTTTTTTAATATTTTAGTATTTTAAAATAATTTGGATGAATTTTATAATTTCTAGAACTATGGGTTGTACATATATTCAAACTATATGTTTATACATTCTTCAAAAGCGGATTTTAACCTTCCACAAAACGATTATCAATCCAAAACTTTTTCAAATATTCTATAGTACCATTTAATACTAAGCGGTAAATGTACATATATTAAATTTACTTAGTACAAAAAGTTTAATTAGTCAAAAAAAATAAAAAAATAACTCAAGAATATCAGTTTTCGTTTTTTTTTAGCACATTTCCAAAAAAAAATTGAAAAAATGTGCTTATTAGTTTCACTCCGTCCGTCCGTCCGTCTGTCCGTCTGTTTACAAAACTTCTACACCGTTAAAGATAGAGAAAAAAATTTTAACCATGGGTAGGTCTCATAAAAAAAATAATTTAGTGGAACAACTTTTTCATGCAGCCCCACCCATTACGGAGCTACAGCCCTTCAAACTTTGAAAAAGCCCTATTTTTAAATACATATATCTTATGTTCTGCTTAAGATTTTTTCAATCTGAAAACGTCATTCGACAGGTATTTCTTTTATATTTGTAAATTAATATCAAAATTATTCAATTTTTTTAAATTTAGTATTTAAATTTACCGTTATGTGAAAACCAAATTTTGCATGATTTTTCTACTTTCATAACTCCGGCACGCTTTTAGATAGAGCCTTGAAATTTTGAGGCAAGAAAGAACTTTTAGAATTAGTATAAGTTTGCTCAGAAAATTTTTTTGGACCACCCCCTGTTTATGAGCTATTAGGGCTTAAAAATTGAAAATTTGCTATTTTTAAACACCTGTAACTTAGGAACCTGTACACATTTTACTTCTGCAAGATATAAAAATTAAAGCTACAGTAATATATTTTCACGTGTGTTAAAGATTTATTTTAGTTTTAAAGGGTTCCAAAGTTGCAGCTCTTCAAAATTGCGAAAAAGCCCCATTTTCAGATATGTATATCTCAGGCTCTGCGTAATAGTTTTGCAATCTAAGACCGCCAGAAGATCGAAAATTTTATTATCTATATAAAACAATATCAAAATTATGTGATATTTTGTAATTTACGATTTAAATTTACCGTTATGTGAAAACCATATTTTGCATGATTTTTCTACTTTCATAACTCCGGCACGCTTCTAGATAGAAGCTTGAAATTTTGAGGCAAGAAAGCAAGCAAGAAATTTTGCTAGCACCCCCTCTTTAAGAGTTATTACGCCTCAAAAATTGAAAATTTGCTATTTTTAGGCACCTGTACAAATTTTTCTTCGGCAAGACATGAAAATTAAAGGTTCAATAATATATTTTTACGTGTGTTAACGGCTTTTCTTAGTTATATAGGATTCCGGACTTACGGCCCCTCAAAATTTCAAAAATGTCCTATTTTCACATTTTTTCTTATTACATGAAATTTTCAAATTTTTGTGTAAGTCACACTTCTAAACAGTTTGTATTGCGTTTTGGAAATGTGCGCTTTTAAAAACCGTTGGTTTACATTCTACCTTGTTTTATTTTAATTTTAATTTTAAATAATTAATTTAAAAACTATGTCCAAGCAGTGTTTTATATGTAAAATGAAAATTTATAAATCCAAAGGTGTGTTGTGTATGGGTGGTTGCAATAAATCTTTCCACACCAAATGCACTAATATTTCCGATGTATTACTTGGTGAAATTAAAAAAGGTGTACTTTGGAGATGTAGTGATTGTCTAAGTAACGTTGCTAATTCGTCAAACTTAGTTGAGGGAGAAGATAGTTCTTCCGAGGAGGAAAAATAAAGCCTGTCCAATTGAAAATGATGGAACTGACTTACAATCGTTTCAATCAACAAATTGCACGCTAGACAGTATGGCGAATTACCTTAAATCATTGGGAGCACTAGTTCTGGAAATTTGTAACTCACAAAATTTTATCACTCACCAATTTGAGGAAATTTTAAAAATAAATAAAGAATTAGTAAGTGAAAACAGCAACCTTAAGGTAAATATGAAAAATTTGAATTCAAAACTCGTCAATATGGAAGAAAAACATAATTTACTAGAAGAGAGCGTAGATAAACAACTTCAAAATGAGTATAAAAATGATATTGTGGTTATTGGTCTATCCAGAAATATTAATAATTTTAATGAAATTTTCTTCAAATGGCACATAAAATTAGCGCAAATATTAGTCTTTCCGACATTTTGAAAGTTAAAATAATTGACACAAAAAAACAAAATAATACTGAAACCGCTAATGAAAATACTAAATATTTATACATAGTGAAGCTAAATTCACAAACAACCAAAGATGATGTCCTAACAAAAAAGAAAAAACATCATCTTTTTTCCGCGGAATTTGAAGTGAACGCGAAACACAATAGAGAGATATTTTTTCTTAATCACCTATCTCCACTTCAGGCTAAACTTTATCACTTTGCTAAACAACTTAAAATTAATAACACAATTCACATTGGGTTAAAGGGTTAAAGATAATATCATCAATATTAGGAAACATGACAAGAGCAAAATATTCAACATTAAAAATTTCAATGATATTAACAAAATTAAAAAAGTATTCCAACTTTTATAATTTATTAACTTTCTTATATTTAATTTTAATATTATTATACCCTACACCTAAAGTATAGGGTATATTAACTTTGGTATGGTGTTTGTAACCACCAAAAGGAAGCGAATTAGATATGGACATGTATATATATTCTGAATCAGGATCCCCTCCTGAGTCGATTTAGCGATGTCCGTCCGTCCGTTTACACGATAACTCAAAAAATAATGAAGCTATCTTGATGAAATTTATATAGTTAGTTACTAATTACGAAAGGAAGGCTAAGTTCGAATCTGGACAAAATCCGTCCATGGGTTCGGATTCTGGAAGCTTCCGAACGAGCACCAGAGCAAATGAGATTATCTCCAAAACCAACAAATATATAACCTTTAAATATTGTACAATGATGTTCCTTCCTGTTCGATTTATGTCTCTGAAATTTAAGAGGATTTGGTCCACGGGTTTGGATTTGGAAGCTTCCGAACGAGCACCAGAGCAAATGAGATTATCTCCAAAACCAACAAAGATATAACCTTTAAATTTGGCAGAGTGTTGTTCCTTCATGTTTGATTTATGTTTCTGAAATTTCTGAGGATTTGGTCAATGGGTTCGGATTTTGGAAGCTTTCGAACGAGCCCCAGAGCAAACGAGATTATCTCCAAAACCAACAAAGATATAACCTTTAAATTTGGCAGAGTGGTGTTCTTTCATGTTTTATTTAAGTCTCTGAAATTTGAGAGGATTTGGTTCATGGGTTCGGATTTTGGAAGTTTCCGAACGAGCCCCAGAGCAAACGAGATTATCTCCAAAACCAACAAAGATAGAACCTTTAAATTTGGCAGAGTGGTGTTCTTTCATGTTTTATTTAAGTCTCTGAAATTTGACAGGATTCGGTCCATGGGTTCGGATTTTGAAAGCTTCCGAACGAGCCCCAGAGCAAACGAGATTATCTCCAAAACCAACAAAGATAGAACCTTTAAATTTGGCAGAGTGGTGTTCTTTCATGTTTTATTTAAGTCTCTGAAATTTGAGAGGATTCGGTCCATGGGTTCGGATTTTGGAAGCTTCCGAACGAGCCCCAGAGCAAACGAGATTATCTCCAAAACCAACAAAGATAGAACCTTTAAATTTTTTATAATGATGTTCCTTCCAGTTTGATTTATGTCTCTAAAATTTAAGAGGATGTGGTCCATGGGTTTAAATTTGAAAGGATTTGAACCGTGGGTTCGGATTTTGGAAGCTTCCAAACAATCCGCAGACCAAATGAGATTATATCCAATACCAACAAAGGTAGAACCTTTGAATTTGGTACAATGGTGTTCCTTCCCGTTCGATTTATGTCTCTGAAATTTAAGAGGATTTGGTCCATGGGTTCGGTTTTGGAAGCTTCCGAACGAGCCCCAGAGCAAATGAGATTATCTCCAAAACCAATAAAGATATAACCTTTACTTTTGGCAGAATGGTGTTCTTTCATGTTTGAATTAGGTCTCTGAAATTTGAGAGGATTTGGTCCTTGAGTTCGGATTTTGAAAGCTTCCGAACGAGCCTCAAAGCAAATGATATTATCTCCAAATGCAACAAAGATATAACCTTTAAATTAGGCAGAATGGTGTTCCTTCATGTTTGATTTATGTTTCTGAAATTTGTGAGGATTTGGTCCATGGGTTCAAATCTTGGAAGCTTCCGGACGAGCCCCGGAGCAAACGAGTATATCTCCAAAACCAACAAAGATAGAACTTTTATTTTTGGTACAAAGCTGTTCTGTTATGTTTCTTTTTCTGTAAAATTGGAAACTGACATTTGAAAGAATTTGAACCATGGGTTCGTATTTTGGAAACTTCCGGACGAGCACAAGAGCAACGAGCATATCTCCAAAACCAACAAAAGTAGAACCTATAAATTTAATAGAATGGTGTTCTGGCAAGTTTTCTTTATGTTCCTGAGATGGATTCGATGAATTGGAGTGGCAATTTGGGTAGCTGACACAAACTTCCCAAGGACTACCAATCTTCGAAAATAATTAAGATAGAAACTTAAAATTTTATACAAAGGTGTCAAGCATATCCCAAGCGGATGCCTTTTTACGTTCTTGAAATTCGAGTTGAATAAGACAGAAAAGAGAAGAAATTCAAGCAGCTGCCAAAAACACTTATGGATTTTTAATTTAATTCGAATTATTCAGGTGTAGGCTATTAATAAGTCGGTTGCATCGACTTACTGTTACATTTACTTGTTTATTTTCATTTTGACATCTTTTATTTGCACATGCACTGTTTTAGCTCACTATTTATCTCTTTTCATTTATTTCTTGTTAATTTTTCTTGTGTGTTTAATTACAAGTAAAACTATTCGCTCAATATATGTAAAAGCAAGAAAAAACACAGAATACTTTGTAATTTTAAAACTAATATATTTTATATTTTTTGCTATATCTATTTATCTACATATTTTTTCTTACATTATATTTTTATTCTTACTTAAATTCATAATTAATATACATGACTTTTTAAATTTATTTAAAATCGAAACAATCTTCATCTTAAATTACTTTTTTAAATTTACGTATGATATTTTAGTTTTTAATACACATAATATATATTCAAAACTATTATCTATATTTATTCAATTTTATTCTTACTTAAAATTTATTTTCTTTATATTTACTACATTTAAATTACACAATTTTTTAAACAGTATATTTAACACAATATTAATTTACAATAATAATTTTCTTAAAACTAAATATTATATCCTATTTATTAAAAATTTATTAACTAAAAATAAAAAAAAAATCAACCGAACACGAGGAACTCTAACAGAGAAACTGCTTATTTACATGCAGTCTTCAAATTGTATCAATTTTTGGAAATCAATAACTGTAATTATTCTATTTTTTTTTGTCTAACTTTTGCAGCATATTGTTCTGTTTATATTATTTCCTTTTCTTTTACATTTATGTCATATTTCAGCAATATTGCATTTATATAAGTACTCTCTTATAGGAGTATTACATTTATATATCTATTTCATTAATCATGGAGACAACAAATAGAGAATTTATCGATCTTACCAATTTAAATAGTAACTTTAAAAGTGAACATTTTACAGACATGGTCAAATTATTTTATTATATTTATATTTTAAAAAATATTTATATTATTTTTTTTGATATATATATATCACTTCTATTTTCATATCATTTTCCACTTAATTTTTGCTAATTCAAACAATACTATTAATTTATTATTAATAAATGGAAACTATAAATAGTAGTGATTTTAATGATATCTTCAATTTGAATGATGACATAAACGTGCAAATTTTTTACTGACGAGGGTAATTTGTTAAATAATTCATACAAGTATAATTTTAATATTATATATCTAAATATACAGAGTTTAAGAAATAAACTTTATAATTTAGAAGCCTTATTAAACTCTTATAATATAAATGGAGATGTGATTGTGTTGTCAGAAATTTGGTTAGATGAGAACGAGAATAAGTTTTATAATTTTCCTGGTTATGTGGCATATTTCGGGAATAGGAAAAACAGTTATGGGGGAGTTGCTACATATGTAAAAAAGAATATTAGTAGTAGTATAATTTACAAAGAAGAATTTCAAAATTCAACTATATTAGATGTTAAATTACTAAAACACAATTTTAATATATTTGCAATATATAGATCACATAAAACAAATGCTAATATATATATCAAAAAAATAGAAGAATTAATGCTTAGGAATAAAAGAACAATTTTTGTTGGTGATGTAAATTTAAATCTTTTACAATGAGACAAAATCTTTTACAAAGATAATCCTATTTTTAAAAACTATATTAGTACCATTCATAATTCCAGAACGATCATTGATCATCTTATTTCTGACATGATTGAAATGAAATACAATTTTTACGTGCTAGACACATGTCTGTCTGATTATCAAATGTTTTTCATTAGTATTTATTTCAAACCTACTAAAGAAAAAGTTGGTAATCATAAAATTATTTGGAACTATGAAAGTATTGCTAGAAATGAAATCTGGAATAGTATCGAATTTATAACTTCCTTTGATGAAATAGTTCTTAAACTTAGTATGTTAATTCAAGCAAATACTCAAATTCTTCCTTTAAAATTTAAAAATAATAAAAACATTTGGATGACAGATGAAATACGGCATAATATGAAAATCCGTGACTCTTACTTAAGATTCAAAAAGAAATACCCTAACGATATTCACATTGAAAATTTGTACAAGCGTTATAAAACTAAAGTGTTTAAATTAATTGTTCAGGCAAAAAAAAATTATTGTTCCAACGTAATATCACAAACCCCAAGTAACGGCAGAAAGTTATGGTGCCTATATAAACAAATGTTGTATAACGATAACCAAATAAGTATAAATAATTGCATAAAAGCAATTGACCTTGAAAATAGTACCATCACTAATGAGCAGGAAATTGCCGACTCTATGAATGAGTTTTTCATAAATGTAACTAATGAGTTGAATATTTCAAAAGAGCCTGTAGATTATGAATATTTCAACTTTTTTCACTATAATTTAATTTCAACAAATTTCAATCTGTGTCCAACTACAACGGAAGAAGTCAATTTAGCTATTCATTCCCTTAAATCCTCCGCTGCCACTGGGCATGATAATATATCAAAATTTATTAAAACATTTGCGGACCGGTTGATTCCAGCATTAGTTAAATTTATAAATATATCTTTTTGGACTAATAAATTTCCAGATTGTTTAAAAACAGCAATAGTTGCCCCAATTTTTAAAAGTGGCAAGGCCACTAACAGATCCAATTATCGCCCAATTTCGATACTTAGCAGTTTTTCGAAAGTCTTTGAAGTAGTTATAAAAAACCGTTTAAACACGTTTTTGGAAAGCAATCAGATTCTGAGTGTCAATCAATTCGGCTTCGAGAAAAACTCGAATACAGTGGCAGCCGGTTTGAATCTAACGGATTTTATTAGCAAAAACATGGATGCCGGAAAATATGACGGATGTGTCTTTCTAGACCTACAGAAAGCTTTCGACTGTGTAGATTACGACATACTCATTCATAAACTTTTAAAACTTAGCTTCGACTCAGAACAAATTACTTTTTTTAAAACTTATTTGTTTGGTCGAAAACAAAAAGTACGTGATAATAATAAATTAAGCTGTGATAAAACTGTGTTAAAAGGAGTACCTCAAGGTTCAATTTTAGGACCCGATTTGTTTAAAATTTATATTAATGATATTTGTAAATTAAATTTAGCAGGGACATTGCAATTGTATGCCGACGATACGGTATTAAAATACGCCACGGATAACGAAATAAACTTGAAGAGTGCAATAAATACAGACCTCCAATTAATTAATGAATGGTTAAAGAAGAACAAATTACTATTAAATATTAGCAAAACAAAAATTTTATTATTTGACAACAAAAAATTTAACAATATTAATTTTACTTTTAATAATACTAACATTGAAATTGTAAATTCATTTAATTACCTGGGTTTATTTATTGATAACAATTTAAAGTGGGATGTACATGTAGATTACTTGGGCAGGAAAATTTCACCATATGTTTTCATTCTTAAACGACTACGGAATTTTTTCACACAAAATGCTTTATTTGTTATTTATTCCTCATATATCTTGTCGAATATAATGTATCTAAATCCACTATGGTGTACTTCGCCCCAATTATATTTAAATAAACTGGATATTTATGAACAAAAAGGCAATAAAAATAATCCACAAACATCCAATAAGATTTCCGACCGAATCGATTTATAATGATAGATATTTAAGTTTTGAAAACATATGTAAAAGAGAACTTTATCTTACGGCTTTTAAAATAATTAATAACACAATTAAGCACAATTTCATTATTAATCGAATGGTTGACATTCACAATCACAATACAAGAAATAAATCTAACTACTACCTGTCACTATTTAGAACTGATAAGCAAAAAAAAAATTGCTTATACAATTGTCTAAAATTATTTAATGAATTACCATCAGAAATTAAAACCCTAAATAATATAAGTTTGTTTAAAAAATTTATTGTCCAATATATTACATTATCTAACAATTCCCAGCAGTTTTGATTTCCAAGAATTTTTGCCAATCATCTGCCCATTGTTTATCAAATATTTTAATATTTTAATACATAACTTGTTTTTCGTACATATGTATTATAGTGTTTGTTTTTTTTATAAAGGTTTCTTTTTCTTGCTTGTTTTTTTTTTTACTATTTTTCTAAATGTTTTTTTTTTTTTATTGTTTGTTGTTTTAAATTTTATTGAATTTTTTATTGAAAATTAAATTACTCTAAATTTTGTTACAAATAAATGATCAACAAAAAATATTTATAATTCTATTAGACCAGACAGCGAAAGCTAGGGTCGTAAGCAAACTAAAATGTATATATATATAAATCTATTGTAAAATTTATTTATAAGTTTTTGAAATAAAGGAAAAAAAAAAAAAATAGTAAATATAATTTTAAATATTATATTATATTAATGCGCACATAGTATATTTATATTGTTTTAAGTATATCGCCATACATTGCAATATTTCTTTACAAATATTTCCATTCAAAGAATAATTTCTTATAAGTACAATAAAATACATATATGTATGTATATACGGCGCTATATAATATACATCTATACTCTTATCATTCATTCATCAGTGACATATACGATATGTAAATAAACATGATATTATATAAGTATGTATATATATCAATATCATATAAATAAAAATTCTTCAAACAACCGTTATGTTGTTTATTTATTTACATATTTTTGTACTACGCATTATATCTTCAACAATTTCGAATTATCGAGTAAAACAAAATGCAAAAAATTCGTTAAAGAAATTTATTAGAAAATTTGAAAAAATTAAGTAACACTTTCGTCAATTATAACGTAACCCTATATTATTAAAAAAAGTTTTTAACAGAAATAAGAGTATAATGTTGAAGCTTGAATTTTTATGTATTACTTCAAAAAAATTTTAACAGGTGTTCATGTTACAGGTGTTTAAAAATAGGAAATTTTCAGTTTTTGACCCCTTACAACTCCTAAACGGGGGGTGATACAAAAAAAATTTCTGAAATGACTCATACTTATTTTCAAAGATCTAACTTCTGTCAATTTCAATTTTCCAACTTAAACCGTTTAGAAGATAGAAGGCTTAAAGGATTTTGCAAAATTTGAGTTTCGCCTAACGGTAAATTAAGACACCGTATCCCACAAATATATATTTATGGTATATACACTTTTAAAGCTAATAAAAGTAGTAATCGTTTGGCGTTTTCAAAATGAAGATATTACCTTATACAACTTGTGCTATAATAATTTAAATGTAGAGCTTTTTTGAACTTTTGGGGAGCTGTAGCTTCGTAACGGGTGGGGCTACAAAAAAAAAGTTATTAAAAATAAAATTAATATTTTTATTAGATCTATCAGCAGTTACAATTTCATAGCTCTATTTAAAAAAAAATGTGGGGATCTAAAAGTTAGGTGTTCGAGAGCTACCCGAAGTTTTGGTCTGAACTCAACCAAAAAAAATAGGGAACCTAAAAATTGCTCCCAGAATATTTTGTGTAAATTTTAAGATTCTTGCTTTCTTAGTTTTTGAGTTAGTGTGCTGAAGGACGGACGGACGGACATGGCTCAATCGACTTAGAATTTTCTTCTGATCCGATCCATACCTTTGAAGGTATATCTAGCTCGCTTATTTCGAGGTGTTACAAACAGAGGAGTAATTTTATTGTACCCGATACTTATCGTACGGGTATAAAAAAACTAATAAAATATTTTTTATATTAGTTTATTACTAATTTTCTAAATTTGTAATTAAATTTTGAGGTGAGAAAATCAAAATATTTACAATTATCATCACTACTCCAAATTTTTATTTTTACATATTTTTAAGTGATTCAAAAAAATAGAAAATCGTTGTTTTAGTCAGAAGACCAACAGAAATTTGGTATTAATTGCGTGTGAAGATTATAACAATTAAGTTATAAATTTTGCGAATTCAATAACAGGTAATTTATATGTAATTTTAAATTAAATGCATTCATTTCTTATGTACAAATAAATTATTTTTATAGGAGACCTAATTTTACAATTAACAATGTCAGCTAAAAAACAAACCAAAAGAAAAGGTATTTCATTGGAACTTAAAATCAAAATTTTGGATAGACTACCTACCGCAGAAGGAGCCACTTCTGTAGGAAAATATTTCAGTTTGAAAGAATCTACCGTAAGAACTATAAAACAAACTGAAGGAGCTATTACAAAGTCCGTGATTGCTGGAACAAGTTTAAGTGCTCATACATCATCATACACAAGAGACATAGTAAAAGAGAAAATGGAGAAGGCTCTGGTAATATGGATGGAGAATTGATCACAAAAGCGAATACCGGTTAACGGGAATATCATCAAGCAGATGGCTTTACGAATTTATAAACAAATGAAAGAAACTGAGCCACAAACATCAGGCCAGAAAGATAAAAAATTTGAATTTTCTGCAAGTACAGGGTGTATGATAGGTATTTTGCAAATTGCATCTGCAGACGAAGAGACAGCTAAAGCATTTCCGCCAAAATTAGTTAAATAATTAAAGATGGTGGCTACACTCCGGATCAGGTATGGAATGTACATTTTTTGGAAGCGAATGCTGACCAGAACATACGTAGCCAAAAACCAGAAATTTGCTAGTGGGTTTAAGGTAGCCAAGGATCGTGTGATCTTTTTATTTTGTTCTAACGCTTTAGGTGATCGGATGCTGAAATCTTTACTCGTAAATAGAGCTCTAAAACCACGATCAATGAAAGGTGTAAATATTGACACATTACCAGTCCTGGACGGCTAATAAAAAAGCCTGGGTGACAACTGAAACTTTGAAGGAATGGTTTATAAAAAATGTTGTCATAGAACTTCGGCGCTATATGAGCGATAAAGGTCTTCAATTTAAAGTTTTGTTGATTATAGACAACGCACCAGGTCATCCCCATACGGAGCATCCAAATGTCGAATTATGTTTTTTGCCTTCCAATACTACTTCGTTGATACAACCGTTAGATCAAGGAATTATTGCAACTTTTAAGACCTATTATGTAAGGCAAACATTCCGGTTACTTTAGATCAATTAATGAGTGATGAAAAATTAAAAGTCATAGACGCGTGAAAGAAATTTTCTATTAATGATTGCATCAGACATGGTGGATTAGCTCTATCCTAATTAAGGCCATCGACATCAAACGGATGTTGGACACCACTTTGGCCGGAATGTGTCCAAAATAATAATCCAATACCATCTAATACGGATGAGTACACCAATATAATAGCCTTAGCTCATGAGGTAGGTGGCGAAAGTTTTGATGATCTATCATCTGCAACCATTGATGAATTGTTAGTGGATAAGGCACTTTGCAATGATGAAATCATTGGTTTTGCGCTTGAGACACCCGAAACCCACAAGAAATTAGTGACGATGACGAAGAGGTTCCTACTACACTCACCGCCGACTTAATTAAAGAAGAACTCGACCTGGCTGCTAAATTGAGCGTTCATTTCGGCAAAAATGATCCTATTGAAGAAAGAGCTGGCAAATTTAATTAATCACCGACCGCATACATTAATGTGTAAGGTAGGTATTGTTTTCACACCAAAAATTTGCACCCAAGGTTTTTGCAAATATGCATTACTCCTGTACGTAGAAAGCTGTATATTTTTTTTTTATCGTGATATGTGTGTGTCTTTCTGGGCACGTATAAAGCCTAAACGACTGAGTGGAAATTTTTGAAATTTCATATTTTAGGTTTTGACATACATAAATATCTCAAATTGATAAGCTTTTGGAACAAATCGGACAACGTCAAGTGGGACTTTACTGTTACTATTGTCATTTTTAAGTTTTTTGCGAATATCTCGTAACAGAAAAATATATTGAGAAAAATTATTAAGAAAAAGTTGTTGCACAAGTAAAGAGCAACAACTTTGCCATAAAACTGTTTTTGATCCGATCAACTTTAAGATTTTTTTAATTTTTTTCTAGTTTAATTTCATTGTTATAAACCATATGCCACCATATGCATTATATGAACAAAATTTTTTTGTTTTTTTATCCTTATATCTCTAAAAATTTACATACCTATCCATATATTCTCTTGTTGAAGATGCAAAATTCAAACTGTATAATTTTTGTTAGCAGATTCAATATTAATGTTGTATTTGTTGTTTTTTCAGTTTTAATGTTCTGTATTTGTTTACAGTTTTTATTATTTTATATTTACTTCTAAAACTGTCCTGTCCTGTCCTGTCCTGTGGTGAAGATAGCTGATTTTTGTTGAAATGAGAACACTCTTAACAAACTATGTATTAACAAAATGCTATTGCTAAATCCTAATTGCTATCCTATGACAATTACAGAATTAATTTACGGAAATATATTATACGGAATTAACATTATTATACGGAAATATAGTCCAAACTTATGGAATCAAACAAATTTGACTTAAAGAGCAATATAACTTTAAAATAAATGGTCAGACTTATATGGTTAATATCTTGTTAGATTGCTTATAAAACTAACTTTTCCTAACAAAGTTTAAAATATTTTGATAATTTATGATGTTTAGCGTTTAGAAGATATGGGTTCACAAACACAAAATTAATTTTTTTTATTTAGAAAAAAGAATCGGCATAGAATACACGCTTATCTTATAGGCTTTATGACACATAAATATGTATGTACATACTACATACATATATTTGCTAAATTGAGATAATTTATTTTACAAAAAATTTCGATTGCAACAATATAATTTAGAAAATTACAGAAAAATTCGCAATTAAAAATTTATTTTCAAATTTATTTAATTCTACTTGTTAGCTAAAAAATAGCTGTTTTTAAAAATTTTTTTTTATTTTAAAACGAAAGTTAAACTACTTTTTTTTTCGTAAGGGAGGTGGGAATCTTCTAAAGACACCAAGAATTTCCTCTTGGTAGTGTCAGATTCTTATTGACTAAACCCACCTCCCCCTTTAGCCAATATAATGGGATGAAACCCTTACCTGCAAACACAGTATATTGGCTAGGGAGTAGAGATAGGAAAGGATAGGAAATGGATACGGAGACACTGAATTGGGAGTGGGACTGTAAGGAAACAATGAATCCCTCATTATTATTACTATTTTGCTAACAATGAAATATTATTATTTTACTACAGAGTCAGGGCCATCAGTGAATTATAAAGTACTACTGCACGTATAGCACCTTACCGCATATAACACCTTACTGCATGATAACTTACATACTATAACTAACCCAATGTTTTACAAATTAATTTATGGTAGTAACTATTTTTATTTTTCAAGTTTTCGTTAAAATTTCGTTTAGTAGTGGTCGTTTATATTAAGTATATTTAAATTTATTTATTTTTTTTTGTTTTGATAATGATATATGTAGTACTTATAGAAATGTTAACACTATTTTCTATATAATTGTATTTAAACAGAAAAACAAATCTCGTTGTAGTGACAAATCCTGCTTTTATTATTATTAAAACTTAAATTATTATTATTATTGTTTTTAAATTTACAAATTTACAAAAGTTTCACTACTTTTTTTGAATGTGATTTCTGATTAATCAAATTATAAAACCATCAATTGTAACAGGGGTCTAGATGGCCTAGTGGGTAAGAGCGTATAAAATATGCTGTAAACACCGAGGAGTGTGGGTTCGAATCCCACACACGTCGTAAGAGTTATTTCCCCCTACGACATTTACAGCCACGCCTGAAAAGGAGAGGCTGTGTAATTTTCTGTTCACATTTCTGTGACAAAAGAATGCACTAAAAAAAATTAAAAAAAATTCTAACAATTTCAGCTTTTTGGTACAAAGATATATTATTTTATTTGAGTAAAAGTGAACAAAGCTTGACGAAGGCTTCTTTTGAAGATTTGTACAGGATCTAATGGAATTTCGTTTGAAAAGTCTAATTTTTTCTATAATTGAGGCGCTTATATTTAATCATATTGGACAACCATACTTTAATATTAGTTTAATAAAGGTTTTATAACATACTTTAGTGCAAATTTTTTTTTTTTTCCTTGCCACTCCAGGGAGGAGTATAGGGCATTTACTAAGTCATTTATTATTCATATTTGACTAAGCTTCAGTTTCGTGAATCATTCATTTCACTAAGCCGTTGATTACTCGTGCTTAGTGCAAATTGGTTTTGAATAAAATTAAATGATTAAAATTAACAAAGTTATAAAGGATCTCAATGTACCTTTTGCTTTCATTAATTGCTTGCGAATGTGCTCGTTGAAATTATATAAGTGTTTACATTGCTGATTAGTGGAAATCAAATCTAAATATTTATCCAAAGCATCGGAATTACTCTTTCTTGTGTTTGTACTTGTTACATGCTTTTCTTCTCTTTTAGGACAATCACGTTTTCAATAACCACTTTCATTTTCCATATTCATAAAACATTAACCCAATGTTTTACAAATTAATTTATGGCAGTACCTATTTTTATTTTTTAACTTTTCGTTAAAGTTTCGTTTCGTTTAGTAGTGGTCGTTTATATTAAATATATTTAAATTTATTTATTTTTTTTTTGTCGAAGCATTTCTTCGATAATGATATAGTACTTATAAAAATGTTAACACTAGTTTTCTAAAGCTGTGTAATTTTCTGTTCACATTTATGTGGCAAAAAAAATGCACTAAAAAAAATAAAACAAAATTCTAACAATTTCAGCTTTTTGGTACAAAGATATATTATTTTATTTGAGTAAAAGTGAACAAAGCTTGACGAAGGTTTTTTTTGAAGATTTGTACAGGATCTAATGGAATTTCGTTTGAAAAGTCTAATTTTTTCCATAATTGAGTCGTTTATATTTAACCATATTGGACAACCGTATTTTAATATGAGTTTAATAAAAGTTTTATAACATACTTTAGTGCAAATTGGTTTTGAATAAAATAAAATGATTTTGGTTAAAATAACTTTGTTAAGGATCTCAATGTACCTTTTGCTTTAATTAATTGCTTGCGAATGTGCTCGTTGAAATTATATAAATGTTTACATTGTTGATTAGTGGAAATCAAATCTAAATATTTATCCAAAGCTTGGTTTTGAGAAAATAAATTCGTGTTAATTTTTGGAACATAGAGTGCATCTTGTATAAATATTTCCTACCAATTCTTTTCACTATATGCTAAAAAAGGTATATCACCTACTCCTTCAGACAATATCACATCTCCACTACCTACTTATTGAACTTTCAATTACCTACTTATTGAACTTTTTCTTTTTTTAAATTTATGAATCAATCTTTTTTGTTATACTGACCATATGTCACTCCCTCTAAAATCCAAAAACCACACTCATCTGCTGAATTATTTATATTAATTGTATTGCATGCGAAAGCATTGACTTTATATTTGTCGGAATTACTCGTTCTTGTGTTTGTACTTGTTACATGGTTTTCTTCTCTTTTAGGACAATCAAGTTTCCAATAACCAATTTCATTTCTATAAAAACATTTTCCTTTCTTTGGTTGGCCATTTGCAGCCAATGAAGGTCGTTTTATTTTAATAATTAAAACATCTGATACTGTGCTTGCAGCGATTGTTGACAGACATTTTTCTTCCATAGACGTGTAGCAAGATTTTCTAAAGTTTGATCAGTTAACGGAGTAGATTTCCAAGCTGAATAAAAATGATTAAACCCCTTTGTCAAGGTTATTAAAATTTTTTGTAACCACCATACCATCAGATATAGCTTTTTCAATATTTCTTGATTGCCTGACTATATTTTCTAATTTTGATATATGCTTTGCAATATCATCAGATTCACTTTTCTGATATGCTTAAAATTTTTGTTACAATAAATGATTATTTGTTTTTGAACCCATTTGATAAACTGCTGATATCTTTTTCCACATTTCAGCAGCCAATTGATAATTAATTATGTGTCTAAGAGGCACTGGTCAAATGGATGTTAAAATACTTTTTTGCGCCTTGGCTTCTTTTTTCGAATGTCTTCTCAAAAACATCTTAAATTTTTTTTGAAATCAGCTTTTTTCCATTTATGTATCCAAACAAATTTAGCAAAATAGAAACTTGAAATTCCAAACAGCGATTTGCTTCGCATTTCGAAATTTTTGAATTTGTATATTTATTTTATTTTATTTTAATTACTAAAGCGAGGTATGTACATGCTTAAAAAAAAAAAAAGACAAAACATAACAGACATTATAACATTGATATTGAAAATATGATTGCAATTCTTAATGACTAATTAATATGTATAATATTAAAAATATATTTCAGACTTAAAAAATAGAAGTTATACAATACAAAATTTGATTACCTACATAAAAACTTAAATTCTTAAGTAAATTTTATAATTCTTAATGATATGTAAGTATGTAAACAATAAACAGTACTACTAAAAAGAAAAAAAAAATTAAAGGGAGCATGTTTAAGAATTTAAGTCTTGTTGTGTAGCTAGGAAGATTTAAAAAGTGTGCAGGGTTATATTGGTTTCATAATGCAAATAGAAGAAACTGTTTTTGAACTGATTCAATTTTGTTAGAATGAACCTGAAAAGCTGGATCCCATATAATGCTACGGTATTCTAAAATAGAACGAACTAGCGAATAATATAGAGTTTTTGTCACAGCTAAGTCACTAAATTCTTTAGCTCTTCTCTTAATGAAACCTAACATTTTATTTGCTCTTGAAATTAAGTGGTCATAGTGCAGATTAAAGGTAAGTTTATTATCAAGTAGAATTCCAAGATCAGTAACACTAAAAACCCTTTCAAGTATTAGATTATCTATTCTGTAGTCATACAGTAAAGAAGAACGTTTACGGGTAATACTGATAACCTTGCATTTCTGTATATTGAGCTCTAATTTGTTGGTTGTACACCAATCATGTAATGATATTAAGCTTGATTGAAGTAAAACTGCATCAGAACTGTCATTTACGACTTGATATATTTTTAGGTCGTCAGCAAACGCTATGTGCATGGCACATAGTGTATGGCATAGTGTATACCATATAGTGTATGTGGTATGGCACCCAAATATACTGACGGATCGGAAATAAATATATTGAATAAAAGTGGCCCTAAATGGCTACCTTGAGGTACACTAGAAATAACATCGATTATATTGGACAATATACCTTGATATTTAACGTTTTGTGTCCTTTCTGATAAATAAGAGTTAAGCCATGCAAGAAAAGAACCCGATATACCAAAAGTTGTATATCCTTTCTCCATTATATTCAGTTGCATCATCTTTCTCCATTATATTCAGGATTTCAGATGTGTATAACATAAGGTTCGTTGTAGTGGAACGACCTTTTCTGAAACCGTGTTGTTGTTCGTTAAGTTTGACATTTATTGCAGGAGTAATTTTATCGACCACAATTTTTTCGAATAATTTTGGAATAGTCGATATGATGGCTATACCTCGATAGTTTTCTACTGATGATCTTTCACCTTTTTTGTAGATGGGAGTTAAATAAGAGGATTTCCATACATGTGGAAAAACACCATTCGAAAGCGGTTTATTTAAAATGAAATGAAGAGGAGTAATTAGATAATGAGCACAACTATATAAGCAGAGTGGAGGAATTAGGTCAGGTCCAGCACCCTCCTTTGTGTCAAGGCTCATAATGGCTTCATAAATGTCGCTTTCGGAAAAATACAGATCTGTAATTAACAAATTTGGGCTATTAGATAAAGAAATAGCAGAGATATCAAATTGTTCTTTTGGACAATAAACTTTTTGAAAACTTCGAAAAAAAGTTACAAATTGTTTTCGGGCAAGAGGAAAAAGTATTGTCCTTAGACATTGAATTAGGGTAGCCGAATATTTTTCGTTTTATGTTGACAAATTCGAAAAATTTTTTGGGATCACTAATTAATTTGTTGCCTATACTAATGACATAGTTTTCATAGGCTGTATGAGCTTTCAGTTTGAATTCATTTGCAAGTAGCTTGTACGAATTCAATAAGTTTTCGTTTGGTGCTATTGTGTGTTTAATTTTCTTGTATATTTTATTGCGCTGGTTATCCCAAGTTCTCTGTCTAACCATGGTTCCGTTGTTTTGTTTTTCTTACGGATTTTAGGTACAAAAACATTTATAATTTCAAAAATTTTTAAATAAAAGATAGAGATTATTGAGTTGATATCCTATTGTGCTAACAGTTCGTCCCTGTTAGTAGATGATAAAGCATTATTAATGCTTTGGTAGGCAGCATTTCGGAAATCATATACAATTTCTTTATTGTAAGTTTTACTCGAGAGTGGAATGAAAGTAGAGAACTCAAAGATGATTGCGTTATGATGATTAGTGTTATTAAAAAGGTTATCTGCATCATCAGCGAGCTTTACCACCACTTTATCATGCAAGATCTAACCATTTATTATTGTTGTTGGGATAACTAATAATCTGCTGTAAAGCATTGCCATAAAACTCACTAATAAGACCGAAATCAATCTCGTCCTGGAGGTCAATTGGTAATAACAAATCGTCAGAATCATCAACAACAAAAGAAAGAGCCGGGCGATTGAAATCGCCAAAGACGAAAATCGAGTCCTCCTCATTCATATTTAAAATAATATTATGATATACACTATAAAATTCAGAATAAGAGGAATTCTCAGAGTTTGGAGGGAAATAGACAATACCTAGGTATAAATTACTCGTACCTAAATTAATTTTAATAAATTGGTGTTCAAATGATTGAAAAGTATTAGTAATTACAGGTACACTAGGTAAGTTATTACATACGGCAAATAATGCACCACCACTTCGCGAACTATTAGTAAACTGATAGTTACGATCGCTCCTATAAATGGATCAATTAACATCAAGAATTTCTTCGTTTCCAAACGATTCGTTAAGCCATGTTTCAGTTAGAGCTTGTACATTAAAATTACATGACTTAGCATAGTTTCTTAAGCTTTGCTCTCATACCACTACAGTTATGATAAAAACTTTTAATGTTATTTATCTGGTTAGTATTTTGAGAGATTTCTATTTTATTTATCGAGTTAGATAAAGTGATGAAATTTGCATATTTACTTGGACTTCGAACGAAAAAACTGGTTATAGTTCTCACGAGATTGATTTAAGTGATTATAGTAGTTACTGTCGCAATGACTACGATAAGCCTTAAGGTCCTCTTCAACCACTTTTGTTGTGAAGCCTATATCTTTGTGGTATCTAAGGTAAAGATTATACAAATCTTTGAAGTTAGATGGTAGGCCCTCATTGTGAATGAGAACAGATAAATGAGTTCTTGTTTTACCCTCTATAACGCGATTATATGAATCGTTATGTAAATAAGCAAGAAAAAGTTTTACATTATAAAGAATTTTCTCATCTCTAAATCTTGATAAAGCGCATTGGCAATCCTCTGTTAGTGATTGTTTTGTCATTCTAACAATAGGGGGTATTAGCGGATTTATTGATAATGAATTATTTATATTAATTATATTATTATCATTGTTATTAATATTATTATTATTATTATTATCATTGTTGTTATTGTTATTAATGATATAATTACTATTATTACTATTGTTATTATTATTATTATCATTACCAGTATTATTGTTATTGTTGTTATCAATGTTATTATCAATGTTGTTAATAGCAAGATTATCATTATTAATATCATTATTATTGTTATTGTTATTATTAATATCATTATTATTGTTATTGTTGTTATTATTATTAATATTATTATTATTCTGATTAATATTATTATTAGAAATTTTTTTTTTTACTTTTGTTATTATTGTTAATCTTATTAGTAGTATTTTTTTATTACTTTTATTATTATTAATATTATTATTATTATAATTATTATTACTTATTTCATTTCTATATTTATTATTTTTATTATTATTGTTAATGCTATTATATATAATTTCCATTATTATTATTAATTAAATTGGTCGAGTTAGCGGCTCCTGGTTTTAAAATACCCCCTTGAACAAAGTTAGGATATTTAGAACCTCTAGTTGATGTTGATGTTGCATTTTTTTATTGTTGTTTGTGCTAGAAAACGGAATAGCAAAAGGATTTAATACCAGTTTATTTTTGTCAGTGTTGAACTGCGTGTTGGTGTTAGTAGGTGAAATCTCTAAATTAGTATTGCATACAAATTTTTTTATTATTGTACCTTTTTTCCATCGCTCGTAATTAATTATATCGCAAACTTTGGATGTAGGTACAACGACTTTGAAAGATTTGTATTTTGGTTTATATCCAAGATTCTTAGGAGTAAAATTGACTACTTTAACACTATTTAAATTAAAAGTATTTTTTAAAAACTTACTAAGATAATTAGAAGTTGTTGACGCTGCAAAATTGGAAAAGTATAAGATAGTTACAGGTTCATGATGTTCCTTAGTTGATTTCTGATCGATGACAGTATTAATATCTTTAATATTTGGAAGAATAAACCGAACTTTCTTTGCAGTAGAACTGTGTTGAACTTCTTCTTTTGATGCTAAAGTTGAGGATGAAGGTGGTAAAATAGTCAAACTGTTACTACATTGTAGAATTTCACTAAGTAATGAATTGTCATTGGTGTTATTGGATGATGTATTTGATTTTGAATCCAAAGCATCATTAGTCACTTTATTAGTGAATTCCACCGTTTGAGAGGCTACAGGCTTAAACAAAAAGGAATTATGAAATGAACTGTAGCCGTTCAAAAATGAACTGTTCGTCAGTTTGAGTCCAAATGCCCTTTGAATTTTGACTTAGATACATTTGAGTGTATCTAAACGTGTCGAAAGATGTATCCAAACTAGCATCTAACTTAACCCCCATATTCACTATTTCCTTTTTAAGTGAACCTATTTGATCAGTCAGTTTATCTGCAATATCTGATGGTTGACTATTTAGCTTTGAATCAAAAAGTTTCTGTAGCTGTAAGTTAATAGATGACATTAGCTCACTAGTCAACGTATTTAAAGATTCATTTAATCTATTTAGTGCGGAGAGAAACTCATCATTTTTAGAAACCAAATTGTGCTTCAGTTGATCTTTTTGTTTGTTAGATGTACTGCTCAGTGTCATATTCAGTGACTCGTAGTCTTTTGCCATTTCATTAAAAGATTAGATTAGCCAAGTTACATTTTATAGTGTCATGACATTTATCTGCAAGTCCTGTGTATCCATCTTTAATGTTATTGAAGCATGTTTTGACTTCTTTCAATAACATATTCATACTGGCATGATAATCCAAGCATGATTCACAAACAAAATACTGAGCCAAGAACGTGGAATACCACCCTCTACGAGCATTTAAACAGATTCCGTGTTACATTTTATAGTGTCATGATATTTAGCTGCAAGTCCTGTGTATCCATCTTTAATGTTATTGAAGCATGTTTTGACTTCGTTCAATAACATATTCATACTGGCATGATAATCCAAGCATGATTCACAAACAAAATACTGAGCCAAGAACGTGGAATACCACCCTCTACGAGCATTTAAACAGATTCCGTGGAAGCGTTTCTTGCAAAAACTATTGCATGTTACAAATTCAGTTTTTGCATCGAAAACTGTACAGATAGAGCTCTCACATTTATTTGTATTCATGTTTGTTTATTTATTTATTTTTAAATTGAGTTAAAAAAATAAAAAATTTTATTTTTAATTATAAAAATTTAAAATATTGTATCAGCAAATATTGTAATTGTTATATTTAACACAAAAACACAGAACAGTTTTCTAGTTTTTTTTTTTAAAGAAAAAAAAAATAATGAGTTCAAGTTCTTTTAAATTCTTTTATTTTTGATGTAATTAATTTTTTTTTTTTTATTGTTATGTTTATATATATATATTTTTTGTTTTTATTTAAGTTATGACTATAGGTAAAGAATTAAAGAAATTAAAAGAATTTAAAATTTAAAATTAGCACGTCTACTTAATTCAGCGTCAGAAATGCGAATGATATATATGTACTCACTTTCCATAGCTTTTTTCTTTTTATCAATTCAAGATAAAAGTATTCAAAATAAATTTTCAATTGTTATCTTGAAACAAAATTTCTATAAAAAATTTTTTAACCATGTGCTCTAGGCCATAACCTGTTAAAATTAGAGTAGCAAAATAAAATAACCGGTTTAATGCTAAAACAAAAGTGAATTGAATTTAATCTTTATTGTGCATATGTAGATATTTGTAAAAACAAATCTCTTTGCAAAAGTCAAAATTGAGTTACAGTTAGAGATGAAAGTTAGCAAATAATTTATGACAATACATTAAAATTGCAACATATTTTTTAATATTCTTTAAGTGTAAATCTCAAGTAAAGCAATACAATAAAAATTAAACAATCATCATATTGAGTATTGACGATGAATGGATTAATATCGGAAGCACGTATTTCTTTAAACTGTATTTCATTTACCTGTATTTCATGTTCCTCTATTTTCATATGTATGTATAAATATTCTGGAAAAAACGTAAAGCCTTGCTTTTGAATGCAACTCTAAAATCTTTCCTAATTTAGAATGAAATATTGGCAAGTGTAATACAGGCAAATGATTAAGAAATACAGGCCATGACACGATCCCACGATAAATATTGGAAAAAAACAAAGGTAGTTCGGTAGTTTACTACATTATAGGATTATTTTTTTTTATTTTAATAAACAAAACCAAAACAAGGTCGTTACAAAAAAAAATTTTAAATTAATGCTTATAATTAAAATTAAACAAAACAATGACTTAAAACTAAATTTATAATAACTTAAATCATAAAAAAAGTTAATTTATTATTATTACTAGCAGAGTACCCGGCGTTGCCCGGAGTATTTTATTGGCTTTATGAAATAAAAATTATTAACTTTTGTTTCTGCATTAATATAATTTAATTAATATAGTTAACTTATTAGTATGCATTTGCAGATGCTGGTAGTTAATATTCTATGTTTTGTTACATTTAGTTAAATTGAATAAACAGAGCGAAGATTTAGAGATAATTTGTCTACAAAAAATCTTTAAAGGAATCAATAATCTATTGAGTACACAATTACGGCGAAGTGAGTTTTCACAATATATACGTTAATACCGAAACATAAAATTGCATTTCAATTATAAAAGACCACAATGTAATAATTTTTTTCGTAAGTAATGTCACTTCATGTTTTTGTGAATTATCCTTTTAAGCACATTTTGAAAAATTTGCTATTAGTTTCGCTCTGTCAATCCTTCTGTTTACAAAACTTATACTGTTTAATACTGTTTAACTGTATACTGTATACTGTTAATACTTAATACTGGTTAATAAAGAGCAATGAAATATTGACTATGCATAGGTCTTTTAAAAGAGTAATGTTGTAGAACAACATTTTTATGTACCCTCACCGTTGACGATCCTACAGCACCGACATCTCTTCAAATTTTGAAAAAACTTCTTTTTAAATGCGTACATTTCAGGTTCTGTTTAACATATTTTCAATATAAAAAATACATGATTGTTTTTTACCTTTATAAATCAACCAGAATTTTTTTACATTTAGTTTTTCTAATTATGTTTCCAAATTAATAGGCTAAAAATATGTGTAAAAATTGTATATGGATAAGAATGTAAGGTTTTCTGTTCTTTAAATATGTATGTACTCACTTTTGATTAAATGCTGTACAGAAATGTGAATATGTTTTCTAATTTAATTGATTAAGTTTATAGTATTTTTAAATGTACGGATATTATACATACTATATGTACATATTTAAATGATATTTTATGGGAAATATGTTATACACATGCATCTTATATAAGTATACCACATGTAAAGACCACATGTAAGTAATGCATTTCTGAATGATGACATGATGATTGCCTAATATAGGAGATTGTTTCTGTTTTTTAACAATGGCCGAATATGTTATGTTGTTAAGATTTAAACACAGTATTCTTAAGATACTGAATAAGGTTACTTTAATACTGTTCTATATTAGAAATTTGCATTGAAAGGTTTTTATGGAATATTAGAAACAGTATAGATAAAAGTAAAGAGTGTTGGAAATATCTTTTTAATAATAATAACAATACACAAAATTAGGTAAAATATTATTAATAAGTGCTCGTGCGGCAATGGGTTAACAAACGTTAACAAACATTTTGTCACAGGCTTAATTTAGAACCATAAATTCATCCTGCCAAATTTGATAGAAATTGAAACAAAATTTTTTTTTGATAGTCTATCGTGCCGAAATGTGTTAATGTATCACGAGAAAATTTATTGAATGAGTTTGTGTGCCAAAGTGCAATACTTGTGCAAATTTTCAATTGGTCAAATCGTTTAAGCACAACAACAAAAAATGAGAATTTCATTGCCTGAAGCCTGATGGGTTAATGTATCGTAACCAAATCAACTCAGAAAGCTTTTGTTATAAAGACCTACATTTTTGTAAATTTTCAACTCAATTGGTAAAACCGTTCAAGTGCGACAGCAAAGAAATTAAAAAATGTTATTGAGCACTGGTGTCGAAACGGGTTAATGGATCGTAACCAAATCACCTAAGTGAGCTCCTGTGGTAAAGAGCTACACTTTTTTAAATTTTTAACTCAATTGGTCAAACAGTTTAAGTGCGACAACTAAGTAAATTACAAAACTTCATTGTCCCCTGTTGCCGAAACGGGTTAATGGATCGTAACCAAATCAACTCAGTGAGCTTCTGTGGTAAAGAGATACACTATTGTAAATTTTCAACTCAATTGGTCAAACCGTTTAAGCAGGACAACAGAAAAATTTAATGAACTTCGTTCGGATCTCCTGCCCAAATGGGTTAACGAAACTTCATAAAAATTTGTCACAGGCTTTTTTTCGAACCATAAAACCGCCATACAAAATTGGACATAAATCGGAAACAAAAATTTTTTTGGAAGCCCGCCGGGCCGAATCCAAGTAATATATTGCATCCAAATTTCTTCGGCACCCGTCCAAAGCTAAGAAGAACATTTGTATAAATTTTCAACTCAGTCGATCGAACTGTTTAGGTAGGACAACGAAAAAACGAAAGAGCTTTAAATAGTTATCGGGTCGCAATGGGTTAATGAACCAAAACACCATATAGCCTATAACACTTTCCGGGGTCGTAGAAATGTTCCTACAAAATTTGGTTGCAATCGGACTGGTGGTTTTTCGTAAAAAGGGCACAAACAAACATAATTTCTGCTTTATATATTAGATTATTGTTATCATTAATTTTTTATTTAAACTACAATAACAACTTTATTTTAACAAAAAAATTAAAATATGATATTGTACAGATATATACATACCTATAATGACAATCAATTTAACATTTTATGTAAAAAAATGTAAATAAATATCTTATTATTACGTAGAAGTAAAATTAAAAAAAAATGAATTTTTTTTATTAACAATACCTAAGAGCATTAAATTTCACAACAAAAATTACCTAAATAAAAAACATTAGTTGTATTATAATGCAATACAATAAATATGCTATGTTTAAAATTATATCATAATTAAAAAAAAAAAAAATTTTATTTTTCTTAAGTAAGAATTGTCTAAGGTCTTTAAATTGAAAAAATGTAGTTGTACAATGTGTTTGAAAGTATTTCTGGAGATAGATGCAGAATAGAGATGACTAATTTTGTTAAAATTAGTACAACATCTATTGATGGGTTCATTTCTAGCGTACTCTGTATTATGTTTGTAGTCCATTAAAAATTTAGTATTTCTAGTTTGCCGAACACTATCGTTAAGTCTAAAATTGTTATTAAGAGATTGAATAGAAATACTGGTATTCAAAATATCAAAAGTAAAGCATGATGAGAATAGTTGTCTACGTAAAGATAAAGAAAGCAAGTTTAATGAATTAAGTCTTGTAGTGTAACTAGTTAGATTAGCAAAATCAAAAAGGTTATATTGATTCCTTGATGCAAATAAAAGAAATTGCTTTTGAACTGATTCGATTCTATTGGAATGCAAAGGCTGGATCCCAAACAATGTTACCGTATTCTAAGATAGATCGAACTAGGGAACAATAAAGAGATTTAATCACAGCTAAGTCGCTAAATTCTTTAGCTCTTCTCTTAATGAAACCTAACATTTTATTAGCCTTTGAAACTATTAGGTCAAAGTGAAGATTATAATTAAGTTTATTATCGAGAAGAATTCCTAAATCAGTAATTCTAAAAACCCTTTCAAGAGTTGCATTATCTATTTTGTAGTCATATATTAAAGAAGAACGTTTACGTGTAAAGCTTATAATCTTACATTTCTGTATGCTGAGTTCTAATTTATTTGATAAGCAAAGCGTAACACTGATAAGCTTGATTGAAGTTTAGCTGCATCAGAATTATCTTTAACCATTTGATATATTTTTAGGTCATCAGTAAACGAAATGTAAGGTGTATTGCTTAGATATTCCGAAAGATCTCAAATAAAAACATTAAACAAAAGTGGGCCTAAATGGCTGCCTTGCGGTACACCGGAAGTGACCCCGATGGTGTTGGATAATACACCACGAAATTTAACATTTTGAGTTCTTTCTATAAGATAAGAATTAAGCCACTCAAGAAATGAACCCGAAATGCCAAAAGTTGATAGTTTGTTTAGCAAAGTGAAGTGATTGTGAGAGCAATTATGTAAAAAGATTGGAGGAATTAAGTCGGGACCAGCACTCTGTTTTATATCAAGGCTCAAAATTGCTTCAAGAATATCATTTTCAGAAAGATACACGTCTGTAAATAGCAAGTTTGAGCTATTAGACAAGGAATTAGTCGATGTGGTAACTGGTGCTGTTGGACGATAAACTTGTTGAAAATGATCAGAAAAGAAATTACAAATTTCTTTTGGGCAATCAGAAACCACATTGTCTTTTGATATCATTGAATTGGGATACCCAAATAATTTCCGTTTTGTGTTAACAAAATCAAAAAATTTTTTAGGATCAGTAACAAATTTGTTGCCAATATCCGTAACATAGTTTTCAGATGCTGCATTGGCTTTTTGTTTAAATTCAATTGCAAGTTGCTTATACATATTCAATAAGTCGTCGCATGGTGCTTGATGATGTTTAAGTTTTTTGTGTATTTTATTGCGCCGATTTCTCAAGCTCCTAAGATCTCTATCTAACCATGGTTCTGTTGTTTTATGTTTTTTGCGAATTTTACTTTGTTCCTAAAATAAAATTCCATCAATAATTTGAAACAGATTTGAGTAAAAGATAGAGATTAGTAAATTGATATCCTGTTGAACTAACAGTTCGTCCCATGTGATTAATGACAAAGCATAATTAATACTTTGATAGTCAGCATTAAAAAAATCGTATACAATTTCATTATTGTAAGATTTGGCCAAGAGTGGGGTAGAAATGGAGAACTCGAAAATAAGTGCGTTATGATGAGCAGAGTTGGTAAAAAGATTATCAACATCATCAGCGAGTTTAACCGACACTCTATCATATGCATTTGAAAATGCAAGATCTAACCACTTATTATTACTATTAGGATAACTGATAATTTGTTGTAAATTGTTACCGTAGAACTCGCTAATAAGACCGAAGTCAATTTCGTCATGAAAGTTAACAGGTAATAACAAATTATCAGCGTCGTCAACGATAAAAGAAATAGAAGAACGATTAAAATCGCCAAACACAAAAATTGAGTCATCCTCATGCATTTCTGAAATATATGAGGAATTGTCAGAGTTCGGAAGGAAATAAACAATACCTAGGTATAAATTATTTGTACCTAATTTTATTTTAACAAATTGCTGATCGAAAGATTGATGTGTACCAGTGATTAATGGTACACTAGATAAGCTATTCTTTACAGCAAGTAGAACACCACCTCCTCGCGAACAATTTACAGATAATCACGATCCTTTCTGTAAATGAACCAATTACCATCAAGAATTTCCTCGTTTGTAAACGAATAATTGAGCCATGTTTCAGTTATAACTAATACACTGAAATTACACTTCTTGGCATCAACAAAAAGCTTCTTGAGCTTGCCTCTCATACCACTACAATTGTGGTAAAACATTTTAATGTAGTTTATGTTGTTGAAAGTTTGAGAGGTTTTTTTAGAGTAAGTAACGTTAGATAAAGAGATGAGATTTGAAGTTTGGTTGAAACTTGAGTAATTACTTAGAGTTTGGATGAAAAAACTTGTTATATCTCTCACGTGATTGATTCAAATGATTGTAGTAGTTGATATTGCAATGACTACGATAAGCCTTAAGATCCTCTTCGACCTCTTTAACAGAGAAGCCTATATTTTTATGATATCTGAGATAAAGATCATATACATCTTTATAATTAAATGGCAGGCCCTCATTGTGAATGAGAACTGACAGGTGAGTCCTAGTTTTACCTTCTATAACGGTGTTATACGAATCATTATGTAAATAGGCTAGGAAAAGTCTAACGTTGTAGAGAATCCTCTCATCTCTGAATCTTGACAGAGCATATTTGCAATCTTCTGTTAGAGATTGCTTTGTCATTCTACGATTGGAGAAACAAGCGGATCTTGTAATACTAGTTTATTATTATTATTAATATTAATATTATTGTTATTATTATTATTATTAGTATTAATATTAGTATTGTTATTATTTTGATTATCATTATTACTATTGTCGTTACTAATATTATTATTATTATCGTTATAATTATTATTATTATTATCATTATTATCGTTATAATTATTATTATTATTATTATTATTATTGTCATTACTAACATTTTTATTATTATCGTTAAAATTATTATTATTATTGTTATTGTTATTATTATTATTATTTTTTTTATTATTATTATTATTATTTTTATTATTATTATTATTATTATTATTATTTTTTTTATTTTTATTATTATTATTTTTATTTTGATTATTTTTAATTCAATTATTATTATTATTGTTACTTTTAAATTTATTATTGTTATTACTATTAACTTTATTATTATTTATATTATAGTTACTGGTAACCGGTCTTAAAGTATCTCCTTGGATGAAGTTAGAGTACTTTTTGCTATTGGTAGATAATGAACTCTTTGGATTGAGGTACCATAACTTTAAAAGATTTATATTTCGGTTTAAATCTAAGATTCTTAGGAGTAATGTTAACTATTATTACAGTATTTAAATTTACAGACATTTTTAGGATCATGCATGTATACTTATTATGTATACCTAGTTCTGTTTTTACGCGAATTTGATTTAGCGCGATTCAACAAAAACATTACATTCTTTTTTTACGCGAAGTGATTTGATGTAAAGCGATTCAGAAAAATGCAAAAAAAAAAATTGTTTTGGCAAGAAAAACATGTAAGTACATGTTTGATGTTTGTATTATTTAAAATAATAGAATGACTGGTAGATGGCAGTGAACGTGACAAGTTTCGCGTTATAAAAACAAATTCTGTGGAAATCTAAGACACCGACACATAACTGCAGGGGATTTCCCTAATTTTATTTCACATTCACATTAGTTTTGATAAAAGTATATTGCGGGTTTACTTTACACTTTGTTATTAATGTTTAAAGTGGCAGTAACATAATTATAAAAAAAACTAATAAAATATTTTTTATATTAGTTTATTACTAATTTTCTAAATTTGTAATTAAATTTTGAAGTGAGAAAATTAAAATATTTACAATTATCATCACTATTCCAAATTTTTATTTTTACATATTTTTAAGTGATTCGAAAAAATAGAAAATCGTTGTTTTGGTCAGAAGACCAACCGAAATTTGGTATTAATTGCGTGTGAAGATTATAACAATTAAGTTATAAATTTTGGGAATTCAATAACAGGTAATTTATATGTAATTTTAAATTAAATGCATTCATTTATTATGTGCAAATAAATTATTTTTATCGGGGACCTAATTTTACAACAAACAATGTCAGCTAAAAAACAAACCAAAAGAAAAGCTATTTCATTGGAACTTAAAATCAAAATTTTGGATAGACTAGCTACCGCAGAAGGAACCACTTCTGTAGGAAAATATTTCAGTTTGAAAGAATCTACCGTAAGAACCATAAAACAAACTGAAGGAGCTATTACAAAATCCGTGATTGCTGGAACAAGTTTAAGTGCTCATACATCATCATACACAAGAAACATAGTAAAAGAGAAAATGGAGAAGGCTCTAGTAATATGGATGGAGAATTGTTCACAAAAGCGAATACCCGTTAACGGAAATATCATCAAGCAGATGGCTTTACGAATTTATAAACAGATGAAAGAAACTGAGCCACAAACTCAGGCCAGAAAGATAAATAATTTGAATTTTCTGCAAGTACAGGGTGGATGACAGGTATTTTGTAAAGGCACGCGTTACATAATATAAAAATTAGGGGTGAAATTGCATCTGCAGATGCAGAACAGCTAAAACCTTTCCCCCAAAATTTGCTAAATAATTAAAGATGGTGGATATACTCCGGATCAGTAATGGAATGTATATTTTCTGGAAACGAATGCCGTGCAGAACAATACGTAGCTAAAAGCCAGAAAATTGCTAGTGGGTTTAAGGTAGCCAAGGATCGTGTGACCTTTTTATTTTGTTCTAACGCTTAAGGTGATTCGATGCTGAAACCTTTCCTCATAAATAGAGCTCTAAAACCACCACCAATGAAAGGTGCAAATGATGACACATTACCAGTCCACTGGACGGCTAATAAAAAAGCCTGGGTGACAACTGAAACTTTGAAGGAATGGTTTATAAAAATGTTGTCCTAGAACTTCGGCGCTATATGAGCGATAAAGGTCTTCAATTTAAAGTTTTGTTGATTATAGACAACGCACCAGGTCATCCCCATATGGAGCATCCAAATGTCGAATTATGTTTTTTGCCTCCCAATACTACTTCGTTGATACAACCGTTAGATCAAGGAATTATTGCAACTTTTAAGACCTATTATGTAAGGCAAACATTCCGGTACATTTTAGATCAATTAATGAGTGATGAAAAATTATAAGTCATAGACGCGTGAAAGAAATTTTTTATTAATGATTGCATCAGACATGGTGGATTAGCTCTATCCTAATTAAGGCCATCGACATTAAACGGATGTTGGACACCACTTTGGCCGGAATGTGTCCAAAATAATAATCCAATACCATCTAATACGGATGAGTACACCAATATAATAGCCTTAGCTCATGAGGTAGGTGGCGAAAGTTTTAATGATCTATCATCTGCAAGCATTGATGAATTGTTAGTGGATAAGGCACTTAGCAATGTTGAAATCATTGGTTTTGCGCTTGAGACACCCGATACCCAAGAAATTAGTGACGATGACGAAGAGGTTCCTACTACACTCACCGGCGACCTAATTAAAGAAGGACTCGACCTGGCTGCTAAATTGAGCAATCATTTCGGCAAGCATGATCCTATTGAAGAAAGAGCTGGCAAATTTAATTAATCACCGACCGCATACATTAATGTGTAGGGTAGGTATTGTTTTCACACCAAAAATTTCCACCCAAGGTTTTTGCAAATATGCATTACGCCGGTACGTAGAAAGCTGTACATTTTTTTTTATCGTGATATGTGTGTGTCTTTCTGGGCACGTATAAAGCCTAAACGACTGAGTGGAAATTTTTGAAATTTCATATTTTAGGTTTTGACATACATAAATATCTCAAATTGATAAGCTTTTGGAACAAATCGGACAACGTCAAGTGGAACTTTACTGTTACTATTGTCATTTTAAAGTTTTTTGCGAATATCTCGTAACAGAAAAATATATTGAGAAAAATTATTAAAAAAAAGTTGTTGCACAAGTAAAGAGCAACAACTTTGCCATAAAACTGTTTTTGATCCGATCAACTTTAAGATTTTTTTAATTTTTTTCTAGTTTAATTTCATTGTTATAAACCATATGCCACCATATGCATTATATGAACAAACTTTTTTTGTTTTTTTATCCTTTTTATATCTCTAAAAATTTATGTACAACATACCTATCCATATATTCTCTTGTTGAAGACTCAAAATTCAAACTGTAAAATTTTTGTTAGCAGATTCAATATTAATGTTGTATTTGTTGTTTTTTCAGTTTTAATGTTCTGTATTTGTTTACAGTTTTTATTATTTTATATTTACTTCTAAAACTTTTGAATGCAAAAAACATGTGCATATGTATGTAATATGTATGAATGTACATATGTATGAATGTTGTACATATTTTTAAGATTAATTCATTGCCTATTATTCCGCCTGTTTACACTGGTTGCATTATTCAGTTGCAACTTTTTCTTTTTCTTTCCCACTTCCTCGCTTCTTCTATAAAAAAAATTTAAAAACAAAAAAAACGACGAAATTGCGTAAAATTCCGAAAACCTTTTTTAATTTTTGTTAACCAAAATTTAGATGTTGCAAGTTATGAATACATGTAAACCAAAAATAAAAAAATTTTATCAGGTCAAAAAATAAGTTATAATATTAACGCACACATATAAAGTTGCAACTACAAAATACAACTTAATGTAAACGCGAGAGTTTTGCAGCACAATTTAAATACAAGAATGAATACATAATTGCATACAGCAATGTTAACAAGTGCAAACAGGGCCATTATCATGAACAAAAAAAACTGTTATTAAATTATTAGAAGCTATTTTGCTTTGATATAAATTAGCATATAAAAAATCTATGAAATTTCGTATTATGCTTTTCGTGTGATAGCGGTCGGTCCTGTGGTGGAGATAGCTGGTTTTTGTTGAAATGAGAACACTCTTAACAAACTATGTATTGACAAAATGCTATTGCTAAATCCTAATTGCTATTCTATGACAATTACAGAATTAATTTACGGAAATGTATTATACGGAATTAACATTATTATACGGAAATATAGTCCAAACTTATGGAATCAAAGAAATTTGACTTAAAGAGCTATATAACTTTAAAATAAATAGTCAGACTTATATGGTTAATATCTTGTTAGATTGCTTATAAAACTAACTTTTCCTAACAAAGTTTAAAATATTTTCATAATTTATGATGTTTAGCGTTTAGAAGATATGGGCTCACAAACACAAAATTTATTTTTTTTATTTAGAAAAAAGAATCATAGAATAGGCATAGAATAAACGCTTATCTTATAGACTTAAATTCTGAAAATATTGCGTCCAGCTTTTATATTAATTTCATAGGCTTTATGACACATAAATATGTATGTACATACATATATTTGCTAAATTGAGATAATTTATTTTACAAAAAATTTCGATTGCAACAATATAATTTAGAAAATTACAGAAAAATTCGCAAAATTATTTTCAAATTTATTTAATTCTACTTGTTAGCTAAAAAATAGCTGATTTTTAAAATGTTTTTTTTTTTTTATTTTAAAACAAAAGTTAAACTACTTTTTTTTTCTAAGGTAGGTGGGAATCTTCTAAAGACACCAAGAATTTCCCCTTGGTAGTGTCAGATTCTTACTGACTAAACCCACCTCCCGCTTTAGCCAATATAATGGGATGAAACCCTTACCTGCAAACGCAGTATATTGGCTAGGGAGCAGCGATAGGAAAGGATAGGAAATGGATACGGAAACATTGAATTGGGAGTGCGACTGTAAGGAAGCAATGAATCGGCCTATTATTTATGCTAGAATATAACACTACTGCATGAGGTAATTATTGAAGGTAACACCTCCACTGTCACTGTAGCAGCTATTATTATTGGTATTAATATTCTTATTTATATTATTATTTTACTACAGAGTCAGGGCCATCAGTGGATTATAAAGTAATACTGCACGTATAACACCTGCATGATAACTTACATACTATAACTAACCCAATGTTTTATAAATTAATTTATGGCAGTACCTATTTTTATTTTTTAACTTTTCAACTTTCACTTTTTTAACGTTAAAGTTTCGTTCCGTTTAGTAGTGGTCGTTTATATTAAGTATATTTAAATTTATTTTTTTTTTTTGTCGAAGCATTTCTTTGATAATGATATAGTACTTATAGAAATGTTAACACTATTTTCTATATAATTGTATTTAAACAGAAAAACAAATCTCGTCGTAGTCACAAATCTTGTTTTTATTATTATTAAAACTTAAATTATTATTATTATTGTTTTTAAATTTACAAATTTACAAAAGTTTCACTACTTTTTTTGAATGTGATTTCTGATTAATCAAATTATAAAACCATTAATTCTAACAGGGGCCTCGATGGCCTAGTGGGTAAGAGCGTATAAAATAGGGGGACGAACCCACACTCCTTACGAGGAGTGTGGGTTCGAATCCCACACACGTCGTAAGAGTTATTCCCCCCTACGATATTTACAGCCACGCCTGAAAAGGAGAGGATGTTTAATTTTCTGTTCACATTTATGTGGCAAAAAAATGCACTAAAAAAATGAAAAAAAATTCTAACAATTTCAGCTTTTTGGTACAAAGATATATTGTTTTATTTGAGTAAAAGTGAACAAAGCTTGACGAAGGTTTTTTTTAAAGATCTAATGGAATTTCGTTTTTTTTGTACAGGATCTAATGGAATTTCGTTTGAAAAGTCTAATTTTTTCTATAATTGAGGCGCTTATATTTAACCATATTGGACAACCATACTTTAATATGAGTTTAATAAAGGTTTTATAACAAACTTTAGTGCAAATTGGTTTTGAATAAAATAAAATGATTTTGGTTAAAATAACTTTGTTTAGGATCTCAATGTACCTTTTGCTTTAATTAATTGCTTGTGAATGTGTTCGTTGAAATTATATAAGTAATTGTAAGTTACTTTTAGATATTTAACGGTTGTTGCTATGGGTGTATTTGTATTGCCTGGGCCTTTAAGAATTAGGTGCTTTTTTTTTAATGTTCTAATTCACATTGTTAATAGTGTTTCTGAACAGCTCTGTTTGGCACTTGAAGTAATTTATTTTAAATTTCCACCTTTTTACCCGCGGTCTTTAATTCCTTTTTAATTGGAAAAGACCTACACTATTTTTTGTTATTGAAGAGAAGAGAATAGAATATGTAGAGCAAACGCATATCGCAACTGTATTTTAGTATTATTGGTATAATATAGCATTTTTTTCCTTCTGTAAAATAATAGAAAACCGGTTTTGATTTAATTTGAATAAGAATATCTTTCTAAATTGTTTTAATTAAAAATAACTAATTATTATAATATTTACCTAATGTTTCACTATAATAATTATAATTTAATTTTATGGAAAAACATACATAACTCGTTTTTGTACTTACATTGCAACTCTTCAATGTTTTTTGAAAAATAAGAAAGAAAAATATAAAAATAGTAAGACAGTTAATTAATATATTATACATCGTTTACCGGTTTGCTTATTTATTGCTAAAAAATTACTTTTGAATTTTGATATCATTGCTTGTTCCTTATATGAGTAGATAAAGTTAATTTAATTTTTAACCTAGAAATTTTCTATACATATATTATTAGTCTATAAATTATATTTAGTTTATATCAATATATGATATCAACCAAGTTTGATGAAGTATTGATGTATTGATAAGCTAAAGTAATATTTTGATTATGAAAAAATAAAAAAACTACTCTGCTTTATACATTTAATAAACTAAATTATAATACAAAATGAGTCTAATATTTTTAAACTTATTTCTTCATTTTTATATGGATACTAGCAGGAATGCCCAGCGTTGCCCGGGTATATTAACTTTTGTTTTTGCATTAATATAATTTGATTAATATACTTAGTTTTACGTACGCTGGTAGTAAATGTTTTAATTTTTGTTTTATATTCAATATCAGTTGCTTACATTTAATTTAATATCATTAATATTAATATCAGTTACATTCATTACATTTAATTTATCCAGCCAATGGCAATGTTGTAGTGGGTAAGAAACCGGCCTATGTTCGAAAGATCTCGAGTTTAAACGTCAGTTGGCTCATATAGATTAATAAAGAATAATACAGATTTTTCTTATAATAAGTGTATGTATCTTATAATTAATATCATATTAGTAATATACAATAAAATAATAAATTAATTCTTGTTTAAGATATAGAAATATTCACGTTTCCATAGTCTTATACAATAGCTACAGCCGATGTAGCTGCTTAGTAAAGTTACGGCTTAGTAAAGTTAATGTTTCCCGAAACTGAAGGTTAGTCAAATATGAATAATAAATTTCGTATACTTCTTTCTTACTTTCGTATAGGAGTAGGAAGGAACAAAAAATTGTTATTATTGAGTACCCTATTAGGGCGAAGTGGTTTTTACACAATATATTTGGTAATACCGTAAATTTTTTAAATTTAATAATATACTGTTTATTGATTAATATACTAATTTTTGATTAAATACTGAACCAAAATATGAATGTGTTTTCTTATATTATATGTGTTGATTGTGGTTATAGTATTTTTAAAGATACGTACATTAAGCATATAGTATTGGGCAGAATATTAGTGACTCGTGAGTTAACGAAGGTTAACAAAAATTTGTCACAGGTTTTGATTAGGACCATAAACTCATCTTGCAAAATTGGACACAAATCGGAAACTAAAATTTTTTGGTAGACTATTGCACTGAAATGGGTAAATGTATCACTACAAAATTAATTCAATAAGTTTCTGTGCTAAAGTGAAACACTTGTGCAAGATTAAGCTAAATTGGTTAAACCATTTAAGCACGGCAACACAAAAATTTAAAAACTGAGCATTAGTTTTAGTTAGCATTGAGCATTAGTTTCATTCTGTCCGTCCGTCTATTAACAAAACTTATACACTTTTTAATGAAGAGCAATGAAATTTTAATTGCACATAGGTCTTTTAAATAATGTTGTTGAACATTATAAAGTAATGTTGTAGAACAACTTTTTTATGTAGCTCAATTGTTACAGTTCCTACAGCACCTACTGCTCTTTAAATTTTGAAAAACTTATTTTTACATGTGTACATTTTTGGTTCTGTATAGCATATAGCGTGTACATATTTTAATGATGTTTTTTCAGAAATATGTACATGATACAAATACATCTTCTATAGGTACACCACATGTACGTATATATGTAATTCATTCCTGATTGATAACATAATGATTGTCGAATGAAAGGAGATAATTTCTGCTTTTTTAATAAAGGTCGAACATATTAGATATGTTGTGAAAACTTAAACACAGTATTTTTAACATACTATTATTTACTATTAATTACTATTTTATATTAGAAATTTGCATTGGAAGTTGTTTATCAAATATCGAAAACAATATAAACAAGTAAAAAGTTTTGGAAATATCTTTTTAATAATAATAACAATACAAAAAATTGGACAGAATATTTTTAATAGGTACTCGTGCGTAAATGGGTTACATAACGTTAACAAAAATTGTATATAGGCTTGCTTTAGGATCGTAAATTCATCATTCATCATGCATTGGACACAAATCAGAAACCAAAATTATTGCGAAACCAAACTGTCGCGCCAAAATGGGTTAATATATCATAACAAAATTAATTGAATGAGCTTCTGTGCTAAAGTGCAATATTTGTATTTTCAACTCAATTGGTCAGACCGTTTAAGCATGACAATAAAAATATTAAAAAACTTGAAACGGGTTAATGGATCGTAACCAAATTAACCTAGTTAGCTTTTCTGCTAAAGAGCAATCTAATTTGCTAATTTTCAAATCAATTGATTGGATTGTTTTAACAATGCTACAAAAAAATTTATTGAACTTCTTTCGACTCTCGTGCCCAAACGAGTTACCAGAACTAGTTTCAGGCTTTCTTTCAGACCATAAAACAACCGCATAAAATTGGACATAAATCAGAAACAACAAATTTTTTGGAAGCCCGCCAGGCCAAATCCAGTTAATATATTGCAACCAAGTTATTCGGGGCACCCATAATTCTAAGATGAACATCTGTGCAAATTTCCAACTCAATCGGTATAACAGTTTAGGCAGAACAACTAAAATACCAAAAAGCTTTAATAAGCTCTCGGACCGCAATGGATTAATGACCCGCAATACGATATAGTCTATAACCCCTTTCAGGCTCCTAAAAATGTTCCTGCTAAATATGGTTGCAATCGAACCGATGATTTTCACGTGAATCTAAGACAAATAAACAAACAAACAAACACACTTTCTCCTTTATATATGTATTGCAATATGTAAGCAATTTAATACCTAATTATTATTTTGTATTATTTTGTCTGAGATATTAGAATAAGTTTAATTTATCAATAGCTGCGAAAGTTGACATAAACTCAACAATATTAAAGTAAAATAAAAAAATATCTTACTTCATTTAATTTTATTATGGTTAACTATTTTAGGTTATGGTTAACTATAAAAATCACTGAACAATAAAAGTTTTAATCCTCAACCGAAGAAACTTGTTTCACAACCAATATTGGAATAAACCTTTATAAGTAAATATACACCTAATTCAACATAATATAAAACTAAATATGCAATAGATTTTATTGCAAAAAATTTGAATTTACTTGAATTCTTATTAAAGTAAACTTGAATTTATTTAAATTAAGAAATACCTAATGTGATTCACAAAAAGAACACTGTTTTGTTTTTTTAGATGTTGTTTATGTCAAAACGTAGTATTAAAAATAATTGAAAAGTTATAAAATATTTTTTATTTATCTTATAGATTTTTCGTTTAAAGACAATCGTTTTATTCTCATTTTATAGTATTTTTAACTTTTGTTTATTTATGTCAAAAATGTACGACACTGCACAGCTTTTTTAAGTATTTTCTAGTAAAAGTTATTTAATATTTACATTATCTTACTTTCGCATACATTTCCACTTCTTTCGAATATGCATTTCCTTTTGTACTTGTACTTCAAATAAACCACTTCATTTCTCGTGATTTGGAACTAAGTATGCTTACCGATTATATCTTATTTTCTTATTTTCGAAAATCTGTTGCTGTGTATTCATATGTGTTGTTTTTAATACTAAGCTTACGTGTGCAGAACACATTAAACATGTCCCAATAGAGTGTCTCCTTTACTTCACAGACTATGGAAATTGGCCTACTTGGTATCTTTTCAGACCAAGTGTAGGTTAATAAAAGCACTTATTTTACAACATTTCTTCTACTGTTATGTAGTTGACTCCTCTATGAGAGCTGTTGAAAGAGCTGATCTTGCCCGTGACAGAATATGGTATATATACTAAGCTTATGTTTGCAGTATTAATGTAGTATTCGACACCAGAGCAATCTGTTGGGAACTAAAAATACTTTTTTTTTTTAAATTCGCATGTAAACGTTGTCTTTTACCTCAAAAATATGAAAGAATTTAAAAATTGTTTATGTTTCAAAATTTGAATTTAATGTTTTGAAAATTTGCTTTCAATTTAAATTTATATTTAATATTTTAATCAAAAAATTTAAAATGACCTCTAACCAAACAGTCCTTTCGAGTTCAAATATTCTATATAATATTAGTTTTTTTTATAGAGAATTTTATAGAATTTTCTTCTAAAATTTATTAATTAAATGAGAAGTTTTTGGTTCGCATAATTAAATTTTTCAAGTAATTCTTGATTATTTCTTAAATTTAATATTAATGGAATTTTACGATTCATTTTCATATTTTATTTGTTTACTTAAAATAAAAACGAGGAAGAATACAGTTGCCTTTGTCAACTCTTAGATACCCGTACGAACCGTTAGTATGTTCACAGCCTGTCACTTGGCTTACAATATTATTTTTTTAATATTTTAGTATTTTAAAATAATTTGGGTGAATTTTATAATTTCTAGAATTATGGGTTGTACATATATTCAAACTATATGTTTATACATTCTTCAAAAGCAGATTTTAACCTTCAACCAAAGATAATATACTATATAGATGTTGCGAAGCTGTATAAAAAAAAAAACCTTAAAAATTCAAGCTCTTTAAAATTTATTAAAAAATTGTAAAAGCTTTATTTATTCTATTCTCAAATCTCAATTGAAAAACTTTTAAAAACAATAACATAATAACAAAAAAAAAGCTTTGCGTATCTTCAATAGAATATCAGATAATAACATAATAACAAAAAAAAAGCTTTACGTAGCTTCAATATAATGAAGAATATTAAAATATAAAATTGCTAATATCAGCAGATCGTCATCGTGTACTAAACGGATAGCAAAGATGTATATATATTATGTATATTATGTATACAAATTATGTATACATATTACATAGATATGTATGTAAATTATATATATGTATATGTATATTATATTTGTGGATATATATAGTTATAAAGTAATTAATACATATCTAACAAAATTTAACACTAATATAAAAAAATAAATTAATATGTTTTTATATTTTTTAGATAAGGAAATATAATAAATAATTATGACAATAAAGAAAATATATTCATGTATGTACATATATAGTTTCTTTATATGTATATATCCAATTCTATAATCTATCCAAATCTATCAATAATCCAAATAATCTACATATAATCTATTCTATATGCTTCCATAATAATAAAGCAATTTTAAATTTATTTTGATTCCCGGCTGGGTACAATAATTATAATATAAAAAAAAAAAATATTCATATATTGCAATATATAAATACTTAATATATCACATAATATCTCGTACACCCCATATTCCTACCAGGAAACAGGGGTTATAGCTACCTGGCACATTTATGTACCACGGTACCTGTATATAAATAAATAAATTTATTTTGTTTTTTTTTGACTACTTAGCATCATTCAATAAAAAATCATTTGATAAAGTACCTAATAAAGTGCTTTATTGATTTTTATAGTTTTTGTAAAGATAATAATGTAGGTACATACATTTATGCATGATTTTTGATTTAAATTTAATTTTAATAGTAAGTAACTACCGATTGACGATTAGTCTTTTATGAAATGTGTAGGAATGTACATTTATTTTTTTAATTTAATAATAATAAATTTTTAATATACTATTTCAATACTTAAAGGTCTATGGTTATTCAATCTAAAATTAAAAAAATTCTCGTAATAGGTGAATTAATAATTTTGATTTAAATATAAAAAAATAAAACTAGGAAAATCCATTCATTTAAAAATCTAATTAATTCTAAATGAAATCTCAGCAATTTAAAAAAAAACTAATTTTAAAATCAAAAAAACTAGTTCGTCTTGCCTTTGAATTTATATTTTTCAATTAATTATAAATATGCCGGCTGTTCGTATTTGTTGTATCAGTTCATGTCGAAGCACATCCCGAGTTGAAAATTTAAAATTTTTCAGATTTCCCCCTCGAAGTACCTCTAGATATGCATCATGGGTTACGGCTTGTCCGCAATCTTATGATTATATTAAGACTTTGAAAACGCCATATATTTGCCAGCGACATTTTGAGAATACTTTTTTGGGATCAAGAAGGTTGTATTCAAATGCGATTCCTACACTTTTTTTAACGGAAGAGTCTGATCAGAATGCTGACGCTCCAATTAATATTATTGTGGATGATGATATTAACATGAGTAAATTAGATCAGATGAATTTTGAAGTTAATATAGTTGAAGAACAGGTTAGTACACAATGTACACAATGTCATAAAAGAGAAAAGAATTTGGCATATTATAGATCTTTGGCAGGAAAGTTGCAAAACAAAATTAAAATTTCAAAAAATGATATTTTAAATTTAAGGTCTAAAACTAAATTATTAAATAGATTAAAAAAAAATAAAACTTCATAAAAAACCGGGTCAACATCTACTCATGTTACCCAGCCATTAACTGACCGAGATATTTTTTGTAATATGCAAATGAAAAATAGTCGGTTATACACCAAAGAAGAAAAAAAAATATCCCCATTAATATTTTTCAAATCCACAGCTGCTTATAAATTCTTATATGAAAAATTACAATTTCGATTACCTTCTACTAGTTGCATTTACAGAGATTTACCAATTAAAAATTTAACTTCCTCTATATTACCACCGGAACTGCATGCAAAAATTAAAGAAACTGTCGACAAGTTTTCGAATGAATTAAAAGAAGTTAGTTTAGTTTTTGACGAAATGGCCATCAAAAGAAATTTGACTTACAATCAAAAGCATGATAAAATTGAACGGTACGTCGATTATGGTTGCGGTGAAAATAAACGCAAACCTAAAATAGCAAAAAACGCTTGTGTTTTCATGTTCCGAAGCTTATATGGTAATTGGAAGCAAATCATAGGATATGTCGTTTCTGAAACTTCTATACCAATAAATAAACTTCATTTTCTTGTTATGGAAATTTTGAAGTTATCCCATGATCTTAAATTAAAAGTCCGAAATATAGTTTGTGACCAATCAACAACAAATCAATCTTTTTGTAAAAAATTGGTGTTACAGAAGATTTACCTTATTTTATTTACAATAAAGAAAACATTTATTTTTTATATGATGTACCACATTTATTTAAATCAATTAGAAATAATTTAATTAAGTATTCATTAAAAACAGAATCAGGTCATGCGACATGGAATATTATAATACCGAAACATAAAATTGCATTTCAATTATAAAAGACCACAATGTAATAATTTTTTTCGTAAGTAATGTCACTTCATGTTTTTGTGAATTATCCTTTTAAGCACATTTTGAAAAATTTGCTATTAGTTTCGCTCTGTCAATCCTTCTGTTTACAAAACTTATACTGTTTAATACTGTTTAACTGTATACTGTATACTGTTAATACTTAATACTGGTTAATAAAGAGCAATGAAATATTGACTATGCATAGGTCTTTTAAAAGAGTAATGTTGTAGAACAACATTTTTATGTACCCTCACCGTTGACGATCCTACAGCACCGACATCTCTTCAAATTTTGAAAAAACTTCTTTTTAAATGCGTACATTTCAGGTTCTGTTTAACATATTTTCAATATAAAAAATACATGATTGTTTTTTACCTTTATAAATCAACCAGAATTTTTTTACATTTAGTTTTTCTAATTATGTTTCCAAATTAATAGGCTAAAAATATGTGTAAAAATTGTATATGGATAAGAATGTAAGGTTTTCTGTTCTTTAAATATGTATGTACTCACTTTTGATTAAATGCTGTACAGAAATGTGAATATGTTTTCTAATTTAATTGATTAAGTTTATAGTATTTTTAAATGTACGGATATTATACATACTATATGTACATATTTAAATGATATTTTATGGGAAATATGTTATACACATGCATCTTATATAAGTATACCACATGTAAAGACCACATGTAAGTAATGCATTTCTGAATGATGACATGATGATTGCCTAATATAGGAGATTGTTTCTGTTTTTTAACAATGGCCGAATATGTTATGTTGTTAAGATTTAAACACAGTATTCTTAAGATACTGAATAAGGTTACTTTAATACTGTTCTATATTAGAAATTTGCATTGAAAGGTTTTTATGGAATATTAGAAACAGTATAGATAAAAGTAAAGAGTGTTGGAAAAATCTTTTTAATAATAATAACAATACACAAAATTAGGTAAAATATTATTAATAAGTGCTCGTGCGGCAATGGGTTAACAAACGTTAACAAACATTTTGTCACAGGCTTAATTTAGAACCATAAATTCATCCTGCCAAATTTGATAGAAATTGAAACAAAATTTTTTTTTGATAGTCTATCGTGCCGAAATGTGTTAATGTATCACGAGAAAATTTATTGAATGAGTTTGTGTGCCAAAGTGCAATACTTGTGCAAATTTTCAATTGGTCAAATCGTTTAAGCACAACAACAAAAAATGAGAATTTCATTGCCTGAAGCCTGATGGGTTAATGTATCGTAACCAAATCAACTCAGAAAGCTTTTGTTATAAAGACCTACATTTTTGTAAATTTTCAACTCAATTGGTAAAACCGTTCAAGTGCGACAGCAAAGAAATTAAAAAATGTTATTGAGCACTGGTGTCGAAACGGGTTAATGGATCGTAACCAAATCACCTAAGTGAGCTCCTGTGGTAAAGAGCTACACTTTTTTAAATTTTTAACTCAATTGGTCAAACAGTTTAAGTGCGACAACTAAGTAAATTACAAAACTTCATTGTCCCCTGTTGCCGAAACGGGTTAATGGATCGTAACCAAATCAACTCAGTGAGCTTCTGTGGTAAAGAGATACACTATTGTAAATTTTCAACTCAATTGGTCAAACCGTTTAAGCAGGACAACAGAAAAATTTAATGAACTTCGTTCGGATCTCCTGCCCAAATGGGTTAACGAAACTTCATAAAAATTTGTCACAGGCTTTTTTTCGAACCATAAAACCGCCATACAAAATTGGACATAAATCGGAAACAAAAATTTTTTTGGAAGCCCGCCGGGCCGAATCCAAGTAATATATTGCATCCAAATTTCTTCGGCACCCGTCCAAAGCTAAGAAAAACATTTGTATAAATTTTCAACTCAGTCGATCGAACTGTTTAGGTAGGACAACGAAAAAACGAAAGAGCTTTAAATAGTTATCGGGTCGCAATGGGTTAATGAACCAAAACACCATATAGCCTATAACACTTTCCGGGGTCGTAGAAATGTTCCTACAAAATTTGGTTGCAATCGGACTGGTGGTTTTTCGTAAAAAGGGCACAAACAAACATAATTTCTGCTTTATATATTAGATTATTGTTATCATTAATTTTTTATTTAAACTACAATAACAACTTTATTTTAACAAAAAAATTAAAATATGATATTGTACAGATATATACATACCTATAATGACAATCAATTTAACATTTTATGTAAAAAAATGTAAATAAATATCTTATTATTACGTAGAAGTAAAATTAAAAAAAAATGAATTTTTTTTATTAACAATACCTAAGAGCATTAAATTTCACAACAAAAATTACCTAAATAAAAAACATTAGTTGTATTATAATGCAATACAATAAATATGCTATGTTTAAAATTATATCATAATTAAAAAAAAAAAAAATTTTATTTTTCTTAAGTAAGAATTGTCTAAGGTCTTTAAATTGAAAAAATGTAGTTGTACAATGTGTTTGAAAGTATTTCTGGAGATAGATGCAGAATAGAGATGACTAATTTTGTTAAAATTAGTACAACATCTATTGATGGGTTCATTTCTAGCGTACTCTGTATTATGTTTGTAGTCCATTAAAAATTTAGTATTTCTAGTTTGCCGAACACTATCGTTAAGTCTAAAATTGTTATTAAGAGATTGAATAGAAATACTGGTATTCAAAATATCAAAAGTAAAGCATGATGAGAATAGTTGTCTACGTAAAGATAAAGAAAGCAAGTTTAATGAATTAAGTCTTGTAGTGTAACTAGTTAGATTAGCAAAATCAAAAAGGTTATATTGATTCCTTGATGCAAATAAAAGAAATTGCTTTTGAACTGATTCGATTCTATTGGAATGCAAAGGCTGGATCCCAAACAATGTTACCGTATTCTAAGATAGATCGAACTAGGGAACAATAAAGAGATTTAGTCACAGCTAAGTCGCTAAATTCTTTAGCTCTTCTCTTAATGAAACCTAACATTTTATTAGCCTTTGAAACTATTAGGTCAAAGTGAAGATTATAATTAAGTTTATTATCGAGAAGAATTCCTAAATCAGTAATTCTAAAAACCCTTTCAAGAGTTGCATTATCTATTTTGTAGTCATATATTAAAGAAGAACGTTTACGTGTAAAGCTTATAATCTTACATTTCTGTATGCTGAGTTCTAATTTATTTGATAAGCAAAGCGTAACACTGATAAGCTTGATTGAAGTTTAGCTGCATCAGAATTATCTTTAACCATTTGATATATTTTTAGGTCATCAGTAAACGAAATGTAAGGTGTATTGCTTAGATATTCCGAAAGATCTCAAATAAAAACATTAAACAAAAGTGGGCCTAAATGGCTGCCTTGCGGTACACCGGAAGTGACCCCGATGGTGTTGGATAATACACCACGAAATTTAACATTTTGAGTTCTTTCTATAAGATAAGAATTAAGCCACTCAAGAAATGAACCCGAAATGCCAAAAGTTGATAGTTTGTTTAGCAAAGTGAAGTGATTGTGAGAGCAATTATGTAAAAAGATTGGAGGAATTAAGTCGGGACCAGCACTCTGTTTTATATCAAGGCTCAAAATTGCTTCAAGAATATCATTTTCAGAAAGATACACGTCTGTAAATAGCAAGTTTGAGCTATTAGACAAGGAATTAGTCGATGTGGTAACTGGTGCTGTTGGACGATAAACTTGTTGAAAATGATCAGAAAAGAAATTACAAATTTCTTTTGGGCAATCAGAAACCACATTGTCTTTTGATATCATTGAATTGGGATACCCAAATAATTTCCGTTTTGTGTTAACAAAATCAAAAAATTTTTTAGGATCAGTAACAAATTTGTTGCCAATATCCGTAACATAGTTTTCAGATGCTGCATTGGCTTTTTGTTTAAATTCAATTGCAAGTTGCTTATACATATTCAATAAGTCGTCGCATGGTGCTTGATGATGTTTAAGTTTTTTGTGTATTTTATTGCGCCGATTTCTCAAGCTCCTAAGATCTCTATCTAACCATGGTTCTGTTGTTTTATGTTTTTTGCGAATTTTACTTTGTTCCTAAAATAAAATTCCATCAATAATTTGAAACAGATTTGAGTAAAAGATAGAGATTAGTAAATTGATATCCTGTTGAACTAACAGTTCGTCCCATGTGATTAATGACAAAGCATAATTAATACTTTGATAGTCAGCATTAAAAAAATCGTATACAATTTCATTATTGTAAGATTTGGCCAAGAGTGGGGTAGAAATGGAGAACTCGAAAATAAGTGCGTTATGATGAGCAGAGTTGGTAAAAAGATTATCAACATCATCAGCGAGTTTAACCGACACTCTATCATATGCATTTGAAAATGCAAGATCTAACCACTTATTATTACTATTAGGATAACTGATAATTTGTTGTAAATTGTTACCGTAGAACTCGCTAATAAGACCGAAGTCAATTTCGTCATGAAAGTTAACAGGTAATAACAAATTATCAGCGTCGTCAACGATAAAAGAAATAGAAGAACGATTAAAATCGCCAAACACAAAAATTGAGTCATCCTCATGCATTTCTGAAATATATGAGGAATTGTCAGAGTTCGGAAGGAAATAAACAATACCTAGGTATAAATTATTTGTACCTAATTTTATTTTAACAAATTGCTGATCGAAAGATTGATGTGTACCAGTGATTAATGGTACACTAGATAAGCTATTCTTTACAGCAAGTAGAACACCACCTCCTCGCGAACAATTTACAGATAATCACGATCCTTTCTGTAAATGAACCAATTACCATCAAGAATTTCCTCGTTTGTAAACGAATAATTGAGCCATGTTTCAGTTATAACTAATACACTGAAATTACACTTCTTGGCATCAACAAAAAGCTTCTTGAGCTTGCCTCTCATACCACTACAATTGTGGTAAAACATTTTAATGTAGTTTATGTTGTTGAAAGTTTGAGAGGTTTTTTTAGAGTAAGTAACGTTAGATAAAGAGATGAGATTTGAAGTTTGGTTGAAACTTGAGTAATTACTTAGAGTTTGGATGAAAAAACTTGTTATATCTCTCACGTGATTGATTCAAATGATTGTAGTAGTTGATATTGCAATGACTACGATAAGCCTTAAGATCCTCTTCGACCACTTTAACAGAGAAGCCTATATTTTTATGATATCTGAGATAAAGATCATATACATCTTTATAATTAAATGGCAGGCCCTCATTGTGAATGAGAACTGACAGGTGAGTCCTAGTTTTACCTTCTATAACGGTGTTATACGAATCATTATGTAAATAGGCTAGGAAAAGTCTAACGTTGTAGAGAATCCTCTCATCTCTGAATCTTGACAGAGCATATTTGCAATCTTCTGTTAGAGATTGCTTTGTCATTCTACGATTGGAGAAACAAGCGGATCTTGTAATACTAGTTTATTATTATTATTAATATTAATATTATTGTTATTATTATTATTATTAGTATTAATATTAGTATTGTTATTATTTTGATTATCATTATTACTATTGTCGTTACTAATATTATTATTATTATCGTTATAATTATTATTATTATTATCATTATTATCGTTATAATTATTATTATTATTATTATTATTGTCATTACTAACATTTTTATTATTATCGTTAAAATTATTATTATTATTGTTATTGTTATTATTATTATTATTTTTTTTATTATTATTATTATTATTTTTATTATTATTATTATTATTTTTTTTATTTTTATTATTATTATTTTTATTTTGATTATTTTTAATTCAATTATTATTATTATTGTTACTTTTAAATTTATTATTGTTATTACTATTAACTTTATTATTATTTATATTATAGTTACTGGTAACCGGTCTTAAAGTATCTCCTTGGATGAAGTTAGAGTACTTTTTGCTATTGGTAGATAATGAACTCTTTGGATTGAGGTACCATAACTTTAAAAGATTTATATTTCGGTTTAAATCTAAGATTCTTAGGAGTAATGTTAACTATTATTACAGTATTTAAATTTACAGACATTTTTAGGATCATGCATGTATACTTATTATGTATACCTAGTTCTGTTTTTACGCGAATTTGATTTAGCGCGATTCAACAAAAACATTACATTCTTTTTTTACGCGAAGTGATTTGATGTAAAGCGATTCAGAAAAATGCAAAAAAAAAAATTGTTTTGGCAAGAAAAACATGTAAGTACATGTTTGATGTTTGTATTATTTAAAATAATAGAATGACTGGTAGATGGCAGTGAACGTGACAAGTTTCGCGTTATAAAAACAAATTCTGTGGAAATCTAAGACACCGACACATAACTGCAGGGGATTTCCCTAATTTTATTTCACATTCACATTAGTTTTGATAAAAGTATATTGCGGGTTTACTTTACACTTTGTTATTAATGTTTAAAGTGGCAGTAACATAATTATAAAAAAAACTAATAAAATATTTTTTATATTAGTTTATTACTAATTTTCTAAATTTGTAATTAAATTTTGAAGTGAGAAAATTAAAATATTTACAATTATCATCACTATTCCAAATTTTTATTTTTACATATTTTTAAGTGATTCGAAAAAATAGAAAATCGTTGTTTTGGTCAGAAGACCAACCGAAATTTGGTATTAATTGCGTGTGAAGATTATAACAATTAAGTTATAAATTTTGGGAATTCAATAACAGGTAATTTATATGTAATTTTAAATTAAATGCATTCATTTATTATGTGCAAATAAATTATTTTTATCGGGGACCTAATTTTACAACAAACAATGTCAGCTAAAAAACAAACCAAAAGAAAAGCTATTTCATTGGAACTTAAAATCAAAATTTTGGATAGACTAGCTACCGCAGAAGGAACCACTTCTGTAGGAAAATATTTCAGTTTGAAAGAATCTACCGTAAGAACCATAAAACAAACTGAAGGAGCTATTACAAAATCCGTGATTGCTGGAACAAGTTTAAGTGCTCATACATCATCATACACAAGAAACATAGTAAAAGAGAAAATGGAGAAGGCTCTAGTAATATGGATGGAGAATTGTTCACAAAAGCGAATACCCGTTAACGGAAATATCATCAAGCAGATGGCTTTACGAATTTATAAACAGATGAAAGAAACTGAGCCACAAACTCAGGCCAGAAAGATAAATAATTTGAATTTTCTGCAAGTACAGGGTGGATGACAGGTATTTTGTAAAGGCACGCGTTACATAATATAAAAATTAGGGGTGAAATTGCATCTGCAGATGCAGAACAGCTAAAACCTTTCCCCCAAAATTTGCTAAATAATTAAAGATGGTGGATATACTCCGGATCAGTAATGGAATGTATATTTTCTGGAAACGAATGCCGTGCAGAACAATACGTAGCTAAAAGCCAGAAAATTGCTAGTGGGTTTAAGGTAGCCAAGGATCGTGTGACCTTTTTATTTTGTTCTAACGCTTAAGGTGATTCGATGCTGAAACCTTTCCTCATAAATAGAGCTCTAAAACCACCACCAATGAAAGGTGCAAATGATGACACATTACCAGTCCACTGGACGGCTAATAAAAAAGCCTGGGTGACAACTGAAACTTTGAAGGAATGGTTTATAAAAATGTTGTCCTAGAACTTCGGCGCTATATGAGCGATAAAGGTCTTCAATTTAAAGTTTTGTTGATTATAGACAACGCACCAGGTCATCCCCATATGGAGCATCCAAATGTCGAATTATGTTTTTTGCCTCCCAATACTACTTCGTTGATACAACCGTTAGATCAAGGAATTATTGCAACTTTTAAGACCTATTATGTAAGGCAAACATTCCGGTACATTTTAGATCAATTAATGAGTGATGAAAAATTATAAGTCATAGACGCGTGAAAGAAATTTTCTATTAATGATTGCATCAGACATGGTGGATTAGCTCTATCCTAATTAAGGCCATCGACATTAAACGGATGTTGGACACCACTTTGGCCGGAATGTGTCCAAAATAATAATCCAATACCATCTAATACGGATGAGTACACCAATATAATAGCCTTAGCTCATGAGGTAGGTGGCGAAAGTTTTAATGATCTATCATCTGCAAGCATTGATGAATTGTTAGTGGATAAGGCACTTAGCAATGTTGAAATCATTGGTTTTGCGCTTGAGACACCCGATACCCAAGAAATTAGTGACGATGACGAAGAGGTTCCTACTACACTCACCGGCGACCTAATTAAAGAAGGACTCGACCTGGCTGCTAAATTGAGCAATCATTTCGGCAAGCATGATCCTATTGAAGAAAGAGCTGGCAAATTTAATTAATCACCGACCGCATACATTAATGTGTAGGGTAGGTATTGTTTTCACACCAAAAATTTCCACCCAAGGTTTTTGCAAATATGCATTACGCCGGTACGTAGAAAGCTGTACATTTTTTTTATCGTGATATGTGTGTGTCTTTCTGGGCACGTATAAAGCCTAAACGACTGAGTGGAAATTTTTGAAATTTCATATTTTAGGTTTTGACATACATAAATATCTCAAATTGATAAGCTTTTGGAACAAATCGGACAACGTCAAGTGGAACTTTACTGTTACTATTGTCATTTTTAAGTTTTTTGCGAATATCTCGTAACAGAAAAATATATTGAGAAAAATTATTAAAAAAAAGTTGTTGCACAAGTAAAGAGCAACAACTTTGCCATAAAACTGTTTTTGATCCGATCAACTTTAAGATTTTTTTAATTTTTTTCTAGTTTAATTTCATTGTTATAAACCATATGCCACCATATGCATTATATGAACAAACTTTTTTTGTTTTTTTATCCTTTTTATATCTCTAAAAATTTATGTACAACATACCTATCCATATATTCTCTTGTTGAAGACTCAAAATTCAAACTGTAAAATTTTTGTTAGCAGATTCAATATTAATGTTGTATTTGTTGTTTTTTCAGTTTTAATGTTCTGTATTTGTTTACAGTTTTTATTATTTTATATTTACTTCTAAAACTTTTGAATGCAAAAAACATGTGCATATGTATGTAATATGTATGAATGTACATATGTATGAATGTTGTACATATTTTTAAGATTAATTCATTGCCTATTATTCCGCCTGTTTACACTGGTTGCATTATTCAGTTGCAACTTTTTCTTTTTCTTTCCCACTTCCTCGCTTCTTCTATAAAAAAAATTTAAAAACAAAAAAAATGACGAAATTGCGTAAAATTCCGAAAACCTTTTTTAATTTTTGTTAACCAAAATTTAGATGTTGCAAGTTATGAATACATGTAAAGCAAAAATAAAAAAATTTTATCAGGTCAAAAAATAAGTTATAATATTAACGCACACATATAAAGTTGCAACTACAAAATACAACTTAATGTAAACGCGAGAGTTTTGCAGCACAATTTAAATACAAGAATGAATACATAATTGCATACAGCAATGTTAACAAGTGCAAACAGGGCCATTATCATGAACAAAAAAAACTGTTATTAAATTATTAGAAGCTATTTTGCTTTGATATAAATTAGCATATAAAAAATCTATGAAATTTCGTATTATGCTTTTCGTGTGATAGCGGTCGGTCCTGTGGTGGAGATAGCTGGTTTTTGTTGAAATGAGAACACTCTTAACAAACTATGTATTGACAAAATGCTATTGCTAAATCCTAATTGCTATTCTATGACAATTACAGAATTAATTTACGGAAATGTATTATACGGAATTAACATTATTATACGGAAATATAGTCCAAACTTATGGAATCAAACAAATTTGACTTAAAGAGCTATATAACTTTAAAATAAATAGTCAGACTTATATGGTTAATATCTTGTTAGATTGCTTATAAAACTAACTTTTCCTAACAAAGTTTAAAATATTTTCATAATTTATGATGTTTAGCGTTTAGAAGATATGGGCTCACAAACACAAAATTTATTTTTTTTATTTAGAAAAAAGAATCATAGAATAGGCATAGAATAAACGCTTATCTTATAGACTTAAATTCTGAAAATATTGCGTCCAGCTTTTATATTAATTTCATAGGCTTTATGACACATAAATATGTATGTACATACATATATTTGCTAAATTGAGATAATTTATTTTACAAAAAATTTCGATTGCAACAATATAATTTAGAAAATTACAGAAAAATTCGCAAAATTATTTTCAAATTTATTTAATTCTACTTGTTAGCTAAAAAATAGCTGATTTTTAAAATGTTTTTTTTTTTTTATTTTAAAACAAAAGTTAAACTACTTTTTTTTTCTAAGGTAGGTGGGAATCTTCTAAAGACACCAAGAATTTACCCTTGGTAGTGTCAGATTCTTACTGACTAAACCCACCTCCCGCTTTAGCCAATATAATGGGATGAAACCCTTACCTGCAAACGCAGTATATTGGCTAGGGAGCAGCGATAGGAAAGGATAGGAAATGGATACGGAAACATTGAATTGGGAGTGCGACTGTAAGGAAGCAATGAATCGGCCTATTATTTATGCTAGAATATAACACTACTGCATGAGGTAATTATTGAAGGTAACACCTCCACTGTCACTGTAGCAGCTATTATTATTGGTATTAATATTCTTATTTATATTATTATTTTACTACAGAGTCAGGGCCATCAGTGGATTATAAAGTAATACTGCACGTATAACACCTGCATGATAACTTACATACTATAACTAACCCAATGTTTTATAAATTAATTTATGGCAGTACCTATTTTTATTTTTTAACTTTTCAACTTTCACTTTTTTAACGTTAAAGTTTCGTTCCGTTTAGTAGTGGTCGTTTATATTAAGTATATTTAAATTTATTTTTTTTTTTTGTCGAAGCATTTCTTTGATAATGATATAGTACTTATAGAAATGTTAACACTATTTTCTATATAATTGTATTTAAACAGAAAAACAAATCTCGTCGTAGTCACAAATCTTGTTTTTATTATTATTAAAACTTAAATTATTATTATTATTGTTTTTAAATTTACAAATTTACAAAAGTTTCACTACTTTTTTTGAATGTGATTTCTGATTAATCAAATTATAAAGCCATTAATTCTAACAGGGGCCTCGATGGCCTAGTGGGTAAGAGCGTATAAAATAGGGGGACGAACCCACACTCCTTACGAGGAGTGTGGGTTCGAATCCCACACACGTCGTAAGAGTTATTCCCCCCTACGATATTTACAGCCACGCCTGAAAAGGAGAGGATGTTTAATTTTCTGTTCACATTTATGTGGCAAAAAAATGCACTAAAAAAATGAAAAAAAATTCTAACAATTTCAGCTTTTTGGTACAAAGATATATTGTTTTATTTGAGTAAAAGTGAACAAAGCTTGACGAAGGTTTTTTTTAAAGATCTAATGGAATTTCGTTTTTTTTGTACAGGATCTAATGGAATTTCGTTTGAAAAGTCTAATTTTTTCTATAATTGAGGCGCTTATATTTAACCATATTGGACAACCATACTTTAATATGAGTTTAATAAAGGTTTTATAACAAACTTTAGTGCAAATTGGTTTTGAATAAAATAAAATGATTTTGGTTAAAATAACTTTGTTTAGGATCTCAATGTACCTTTTGCTTTAATTAATTGCTTGTGAATGTGTTCGTTGAAATTATATAAGTAATTGTAAGTTACTTTTAGATATTTAACGGTTGTTGCTATGGGTGTATTTGTATTGCCTGGGCCTTTAAGAATTAGGTGCTTTTTTTTTAATGTTCTAATTCACATTGTTAATAGTGTTTCTGAACAGCTCTGTTTGGCACTTGAAGTAATTTATTTTAAATTTCCACCTTTTTACCCGCGGTCTTTAATTCCTTTTTAATTGGAAAAGACCTACACTATTTTTTGTTATTGAAGAGAAGAGAATAGAATATGTAGAGCAAACGCATATCGCAACTGTATTTTAGTATTATTGGTATAATATAGCATTTTTTTCCTTCTGTAAAATAATAGAAAACCGGTTTTGATTTAATTTGAATAAGAATATCTTTCTAAATTGTTTTAATTAAAAATAACTAATTATTATAATATTTACCTAATGTTTCACTATAATAATTATAATTTAATTTTATGGAAAAACATACATAACTCGTTTTTGTACTTACATTGCAACTCTTCAATGTTTTTTGAAAAATAAGAAAGAAAAATATAAAAATAGTAAGACAGTTAATTAATATATTATACATCGTTTACCGGTTTGCTTATTTATTGCTAAAAAATTACTTTTGAATTTTGATATCATTGCTTGTTCCTTATATGAGTAGATAAAGTTAATTTAATTTTTAACCTAGAAATTTTCTATACATATATTATTAGTCTATAAATTATATTTAGTTTATATCAATATATGATATCAACCAAGTTTGATGAAGTATTGATGTATTGATAAGCTAAAGTAATATTTTGATTATGAAAAAATAAAAAAACTACTCTGCTTTATACATTTAATAAACTAAATTATAATACAAAATGAGTCTAATATTTTTAAACTTATTTCTTCATTTTTATATGGATACTAGCAGGAATGCCCAGCGTTGCCCGGGTATATTAACTTTTGTTTTTGCATTAATATAATTTGATTAATATACTTAGTTTTACGTACGCTGGTAGTAAATGTTTTAATTTTTGTTTTATATTCAATATCAGTTGCTTACATTTAATTTAATATCATTAATATTAATATCAGTTACATTCATTACATTTAATTTATCCAGCCAATGGCAATGTTGTAGTGGGTAAGAAACCGGCCTATGTTCGAAAGATCTCGAGTTTAAACGTCAGTTGGCTCATATAGATTAATAAAGAATAATACAGATTTTTCTTATAATAAGTGTATGTATCTTATAATTAATATCATATTAGTAATATACAATAAAATAATAAATTAATTCTTGTTTAAGATATAGAAATATTCACGTTTCCATAGTCTTATACAATAGCTACAGCCGATGTAGCTGCTTAGTAAAGTTACGGCTTAGTAAAGTTAATGTTTCCCGAAACTGAAGGTTAGTCAAATATGAATAATAAATTTCGTATACTTCTTTCTTACTTTCGTATAGGAGTAGGAAGGAACAAAAAATTGTTATTATTGAGTACCCTATTAGGGCGAAGTGGTTTTTACACAATATATTTGGTAATACCGTAAATTTTTTAAATTTAATAATATACTGTTTATTGATTAATATACTAATTTTTGATTAAATACTGAACCAAAATATGAATGTGTTTTCTTATATTATATGTGTTGATTGTGGTTATAGTATTTTTAAAGATACGTACATTAAGCATATAGTATTGGGCAGAATATTAGTGACTCGTGAGTTAACGAAGGTTAACAAAAATTTGTCACAGGTTTTGATTAGGACCATAAACTCATCTTGCAAAATTGGACACAAATCGGAAACTAAAATTTTTTGGTAGACTATTGCACTGAAATGGGTAAATGTATCACTACAAAATTAATTCAATAAGTTTCTGTGCTAAAGTGAAACACTTGTGCAAGATTAAGCTAAATTGGTTAAACCATTTAAGCACGGCAACACAAAAATTTAAAAACTGAGCATTAGTTTTAGTTAGCATTGAGCATTAGTTTCATTCTGTCCGTCCGTCTATTAACAAAACTTATACACTTTTTAATGAAGAGCAATGAAATTTTAATTGCACATAGGTCTTTTAAATAATGTTGTTGAACATTATAAAGTAATGTTGTAGAACAACTTTTTTATGTAGCTCAATTGTTACAGTTCCTACAGCACCTACTGCTCTTTAAATTTTGAAAAACTTATTTTTACATGTGTACATTTTTGGTTCTGTATAGCATATAGCGTGTACATATTTTAATGATGTTTTTTCAGAAATATGTACATGATACAAATACATCTTCTATAGGTACACCACATATACGTATATATGTAATTCATTCCTGATTGATAACATAATGATTGTCGAATGAAAGGAGATAATTTCTGCTTTTTTAATAAAGGTCGAACATATTAGATATGTTGTGAAAACTTAAACACAGTATTTTTAACATACTATTATTTACTATTAATTACTATTTTATATTAGAAATTTGCATTGGAAGTTGTTTATCAAATATCGAAAACAATATAAACAAGTAAAAAGTTTTGGAAATATCTTTTTAATAATAATAACAATACAAAAAATTGGACAGAATATTTTTAATAGGTACTCGTGCGTAAATGGGTTACATAACGTTAACAAAAATTGTATATAGGCTTGCTTTAGGATCGTAAATTCATCATTCATCATGCATTGGACACAAATCAGAAACCAAAATTATTGCGAAACCAAACTGTCGCGCCAAAATGGGTTAATATATCATAACAAAATTAATTGAATGAGCTTCTGTGCTAAAGTGCAATATTTGTATTTTCAACTCAATTGGTCAGACCGTTTAAGCATGACAATAAAAATATTAAAAAACTTGAAACGGGTTAATGGATCGTAACCAAATTAACCTAGTTAGCTTTTCTGCTAAAGAGCAATCTAATTTGCTAATTTTCAAATCAATTGATTGGATTGTTTTAACAATGCTACAAAAAAATTTATTGAACTTCTTTCGACTCTCGTGCCCAAACGAGTTACCAGAACTAGTTTCAGGCTTTCTTTCAGACCATAAAACAACCGCATAAAATTGGACATAAATCAGAAACAACAAATTTTTTGGAAGCCCGCCAGGCCAAATCCAGTTAATATATTGCAACCAAGTTATTCGGGGCACCCATAATTCTAAGATGAACATCTGTGCAAATTTCCAACTCAATCGGTATAACAGTTTAGGCAGAACAACTAAAATACCAAAAAGCTTTAATAAGCTCTCGGACCGCAATGGATTAATGACCCGCAATACGATATAGTCTATAACCCCTTTCAGGCTCCTAAAAATGTTCCTGCTAAATATGGTTGCAATCGAACCGATGATTTTCACGTGAATCTAAGACAAATAAACAAACAAACAAACACACTTTCTCCTTTATATATGTATTGCAATATGTAAGCAATTTAATACCTAATTATTATTTTGTATTATTTTGTCTGAGATATTAGAATAAGTTTAATTTATCAATAGCTGCGAAAGTTGACATAAACTCAACAATATTAAAGTAAAATAAAAAAATATCTTACTTCATTTAATTTTATTATGGTTAACTATTTTAGGTTATGGTTAACTATAAAAATCACTGAACAATAAAAGTTTTAATCCTCAACCGAAGAAACTTGTTTCACAACCAATATTGGAATAAACCTTTATAAGTAAATATACACCTAATTCAACATAATATAAAACTAAATATGCAATAGATTTTATTGCAAAAAATTTGAATTTACTTGAATTCTTATTAAAGTAAACTTGAATTTATTTAAATTAAGAAATACCTAATGTGATTCACAAAAAGAACACTGTTTTGTTTTTTTAGATGTTGTTTATGTCAAAACGTAGTATTAAAAATAATTGAAAAGTTATAAAATATTTTTTATTTATCTTATAGATTTTTCGTTTAAAGACAATCGTTTTATTCTCATTTTATAGTATTTTTAACTTTTGTTTATTTATGTCAAAAATGTACGACACTGCACAGCTTTTTTAAGTATTTTCTAGTAAAAGTTATTTAATATTTACATTATCTTACTTTCGCATACATTTCCACTTCTTTCGAATATGCATTTCCTTTTGTACTTGTACTTCAAATAAACCACTTCATTTCTCGTGATTTGGAACTAAGTATGCTTACCGATTATATCTTATTTTCTTATTTTCGAAAATCTGTTGCTGTGTATTCATATGTGTTGTTTTTAATACTAAGCTTACGTGTGCAGAACACATTAAACATGTCCCAATAGAGTGTCTCCTTTACTTCACAGACTATGGAAATTGGCCTACTTGGTATCTTTTCAGACCAAGTGTAGGTTAATAAAAGCACTTATTTTACAACATTTCTTCTACTGTTATGTAGTTGACTCCTCTATGAGAGCTGTTGAAAGAGCTGATCTTGCCCGTGACAGAATATGGTATATATACTAAGCTTATGTTTGCAGTATTAATGTAGTATTCGACACCAGAGCAATCTGTTGGGAACTAAAAATACTTTTTTTTTTAAATTCGCATGTAAACGTTGTCTTTTACCTCAAAAATATGAAAGAATTTAAAAATTGTTTATGTTTCAAAATTTGAATTTAATGTTTTGAAAATTTGCTTTCAATTTAAATTTATATTTAATATTTTAATCAAAAAATTTAAAATGACCTCTAACCAAACAGTCCTTTCGAGTTCAAATATTCTATATAATATTAGTTTTTTTTATAGAGAATTTTATAGAATTTTCTTCTAAAATTTATTAATTAAATGAGAAGTTTTTGGTTCGCATAATTAAATTTTTCAAGTAATTCTTGATTATTTCTTAAATTTAATATTAATGGAATTTTACGATTCATTTTCATATTTTATTTGTTTACTTAAAATAAAAACGAGGAAGAATACAGTTGCCTTTGTCAACTCTTAGATACCCGTACGAACCGTTAGTATGTTCACAGCCTGTCACTTGGCTTACAATATTATTTTTTTAATATTTTAGTATTTTAAAATAATTTGGGTGAATTTTATAATTTCTAGAATTATGGGTTGTACATATATTCAAACTATATGTTTATACATTCTTCAAAAGCAGATTTTAACCTTCAACCAAAGATAATATACTATATAGATGTTGCGAAGCTGTATAAAAAAAAAAACCTTGAAAATTCAAGCTCTTTAAAATTTATTAAAAAATTGTAAAAGCTTTATTTATTCTATTCTCAAATCTCAATTGAAAAACTTTTAAAAACAATAACATAATAACAAAAAAAAAGCTTTGCGTATCTTCAATAGAATATCAGATAATAACATAATAACAAAAAAAAAGCTTTACGTAGCTTCAATATAATGAAGAATATTAAAATATAAAATTGCTAATATCAGCAGATCGTCATCGTGTACTAAACGGATAGCAAAGATGTATATATATTATGTATATTATGTATACAAATTATGTATACATATTACATAGATATGTATGTAAATTATATATATGTATATGTATATTATATTTGTGGATATATATAGTTATAAAGTAATTAATACATATCTAACAAAATTTAACACTAATATAAAAAAATAAATTAATATGTTTTTATATTTTTTAGATAAGGAAATATAATAAATAATTATGACAATAAAGAAAATATATTCATGTATGTACATATATAGTTTCTTTATATGTATATATCCAATTCTATAATCTATCCAAATCTATCAATAATCCAAATAATCTACATATAATCTATTCTATATGCTTCCATAATAATAAAGCAATTTTAAATTTATTTTGATTCCCGGCTGGGTACAATAATTATAATATAAAAAAAAAAAATATTCATATATTGCAATATATAAATACTTAATATATCACATAATATCTCGTACACCCCATATTCCTACCAGGAAACAGGGGTTATAGCTACCTGGCACATTTATGTACCACGGTACCTGTATATAAATAAATAAATTTATTTTGTTTTTTTTTGACTACTTAGCATCATTCAATAAAAAATCATTTGATAAAGTACCTAATAAAGTGCTTTATTGATTTTTATAGTTTTTGTAAAGATAATAATGTAGGTACATACATTTATGCATGATTTTTGATTTAAATTTAATTTTAATAGTAAGTAACTACCGATTGACGATTAGTCTTTTATGAAATGTGTAGGAATGTACATTTATTTTTTTAATTTAATAATAATAAATTTTTAATATACTATTTCAATACTTAAAGGTCTATGGTTATTCAATCTAAAATTAAAAAAATTCTCGTAATAGGTGAATTAATAATTTTGATTTAAATATAAAAAAATAAAACTAGGAAAATCCATTCATTTAAAAATCTAATTAATTCTAAATGAAATCTCAGCAATTTAAAAAAAAACTAATTTTAAAATCAAAAAAACTAGTTCGTCTTGCCTTTGAATTTATATTTTTCAATTAATTATAAATATGCCGGCTGTTCGTATTTGTTGTATCAGTTCATGTCGAAGCACATCCCGAGTTGAAAATTTAAAATTTTTCAGATTTCCCCCTCGAAGTACCTCTAGATATGCATCATGGGTTACGGCTTGTCCGCAATCTTATGATTATATTAAGACTTTGAAAACGCCATATATTTGCCAGCGACATTTTGAGAATACTTTTTTGGGATCAAGAAGGTTGTATTCAAATGCGATTCCTACACTTTTTTTAACGGAAGAGTCTGATCAGAATGCTGACGCTCCAATTAATATTATTGTGGATGATGATATTAACATGAGTAAATTAGATCAGATGAATTTTGAAGTTAATATAGTTGAAGAACAGGTTAGTACACAATGTACACAATGTCATAAAAGAGAAAAGAATTTGGCATATTATAGATCTTTGGCAGGAAAGTTGCAAAACAAAATTAAAATTTCAAAAAATGATATTTTAAATTTAAGGTCTAAAACTAAATTATTAAATAGATTAAAAAAAAATAAAACTTCATAAAAAACCGGGTCAACATCTACTCATGTTACCCAGCCATTAACTGACCGAGATATTTTTTGTAATATGCAAATGAAAAATAGTCGGTTATACACCAAAGAAGAAAAAAAAATATCCCCATTAATATTTTTCAAATCCACAGCTGCTTATAAATTCTTATATGAAAAATTACAATTTCGATTACCTTCTACTAGTTGCATTTACAGAGATTTACCAATTAAAAATTTAACTTCCTCTATATTACCACCGGAACTGCATGCAAAAATTAAAGAAACTGTCGACAAGTTTTCGAATGAATTAAAAGAAGTTAGTTTAGTTTTTGACGAAATGGCCATCAAAAGAAATTTGACTTACAATCAAAAGCATGATAAAATTGAACGGTACGTCGATTATGGTTGCGGTGAAAATAAACGCAAACCTAAAATAGCAAAAAACGCTTGTGTTTTCATGTTCCGAAGCTTATATGGTAATTGGAAGCAAATCATAGGATATGTCGTTTCTGAAACTTCTATACCAATAAATAAACTTCATTTTCTTGTTATGGAAATTTTGAAGTTATCCCATGATCTTAAATTAAAAGTCCGAAATATAGTTTGTGACCAATCAACAACAAATCAATCTTTTTGTAAAAAATTGGTGTTACAGAAGATTTACCTTATTTTATTTACAATAAAGAAAACATTTATTTTTTATATGATGTACCACATTTATTTAAATCAATTAGAAATAATTTAATTAAGTATTCATTAAAAACAGAATCAGGTCATGCGACATGGAATATTATTAAGCAGCTGTATGAAAAAGATAGTAAGTCATCAATCCGAGTATGCCCACGTTTAACAGAGAGCCACATAAATCCCAATACGTTCCAAAAAATGACTGTGAAACTTGCTATTCAGGTATTTAGTTCAAGTACTTGTGCTGGTATTAGAACATACGCCGAATCAGAATTTTTTAAGGATAAAAACTCTGCGTTGTGTACTGCAAAATGCGTAGAAAAACTTAATAATTTATTCGATTGTCTAAATAGTAAAACACTATATGACAAAAATCCATATAAAAACGGTTTGCAAAAAAATAATTGCGTATGGCATTATATTCAGGATATGTGCGAATTTTTGAAAAAAGTAGAATTTGAGGTTCCTCACAAAAAAATTAAAATTAATTGTTTAAAAGGGCTGAGACAATCTATTAACGGTATTCTTTTATTATCAGATGAACATGCAGACTGGTATTATATGTGCATTAATAAATGTAATCAGGATATAATAGAAAATTTATTTAGTATAGTTCGTTCTAAAAAAAGAAATCCTTCTGCTTCCGAATTGGGATATATTTTAGCTAAAATAATCTGTGTAAAATTAGCGTATTCTTCGAAATTCGCGAACTGTGAACAAGATTCTGAAAATATGCTGGACATAGATTGGCAAAATATATTGAAATTGGATGAAACTAACAACGACAATGAAGAATCAACAGTGATCCAAAGCAAGGCAATCAGGATCCATCAAATAAAGAGAACATTAACTTATTAAATGATATTGATTTACATTCTGAACATGAAGAAAACTTTACCATAGAAAATTTCTTATCTGAAAATGCAACCATTTTGCAGGATATATTAAGATGAAAATCCTTAAAAAACATCGTGAAATAAGTAATTGTCATGATTGCGGTAAGAATTTGTTAAATGCGGAAATGGCTTCAATGTCTAATAATAATGAATATTTAATTTTTTTTAAAAATTTTAATACCGATACCGATTTTGGATCTCTTAAAGCTCCATCAAATGAATATTTTGCAATCTGTAAACGTTATGTGATTATTTTTAGTAAAGTTATGAAAACTTCAGGTCATGAAGAAGGGATTTTATCTAAAATTAAGATAGAATGCATAAACGATTTAAAAAAATGGTTCGATAAAAATCACAAATGTTACGACCATAGAGTTAAAATTTTAGACTATTTTCTTTTAATTTTAATAAGAAGAAATTCTTTATGGATTTTCCAAAAATCTAAAATATTAAATGATAATTATAATAATCCTAGACTTAGAGTTTTGAAGGAATAATTAAATACAGAATTTTATTTTTATGATTTTTTATTAACAAAATTAGTGTTAGAAATTAGGTAACAAGCAATTAAAAATACATATAAAATTTTATTAATTTTTAATCTTTGCATTATTTAATTTCATTTATAATAAATAAAATGAAATAAAATCAAAAGGAATTTATATTAAAATCAATTTAATGAAAATGTTAATTAGATAACCAAAAACTTAGAAGTGAACATAACATTTATTATTAAAACAAAAATAATAATAAATAATAATAATGGAATTATAATAATAATAATACCTAGTTAATCTAATTCAAAACGGAAAACGAGCCTCGGTCAGTTTTTTCGTTTAACAATTTATGAATGGATAAAATGGATAGGAGTCGTGGTGGACACTGACCCAGGCATGTATGTGGGATTAAAATGTTAAACTCAATTATTCTAGTGAACATGGTCACTCTATTTCTCAGATGTTAAACTCTCCAAGCAAGTTTAAGAAAGCGGTAAAACTTCTTTCTTTTTCTTGTAATTATAATTTAGAGGCACTTGCATTACAACGTGGACGTAGTTAAACGTAATACAACGAGCAGTACATAAAGTAAATTCGATTTTGTAATTAAATTAATATTGTAATAAGAAATAATTGAAAAAAAAGAATTAATTAAGAACATATTTGAATACTTTGAAACTTTATTTTATAAAAAAGTTTACTTAAATATAATAAAACAATTTTGAATTTGTGTTAGTTTAAAATAATTTAAATTTCATATTAATAAAATATTTTTGGATTTACAATTTTATTAATAATTATTATTAAACATTTAAATCTAAATTAAACAAACGTGTTTTATTTTAATAAATCTAATAAATTAATAAAATAAAACCACATGTATAGGACGGCAAACTCCAATCCAATATATCATAGGATAATATAATAAGCGTTGTTTTCTATGTTACAGTTTTTAATTTTTAAGAATTGTTATTTGGTTTAAACTTGTTTTTTTTAGAAATATTTTTTTTTAACATAAATTAACATTTTTTTTTTAAATTGTTTTTGTGGATTAGGCCTCTTGGGATACCACATTAAAAAAAACGCGCCTTATACTTTACGCTCTCAGGGTGGTGTGGAAATAAGGATATATACTTATATATGTATATATATTATTCTTAGACAGAATTGTATACATACAAAATATATAGTAAAAGTGATATTAACATGCAAAATCTATAATAAAGGTAATTTTAACACTTACATAGTTTTCGATTTAACGGCATAAAGACATAATTTTTAAAATTTTTTCTAATTATATGAAATAAAAAAAAATCATACCTATTAAACATAATATGTTATAAACATTATTTCATATTTTATACTTTTATAATAATAATTTTTATACCTATAGTTGGTATTAATAAACAACTAAAATTCATTGATAATTTATAAAATAATGTTTTTTATTATTTTTGCTTTTTTTTAAAGGTACCATCTATAAAAAATGTTTGTTTTAAAATTTATATGGAATGCTATTTCTTTAAGCATTATAATGCGCTTTGGTTGTAGATAAATAAAAGCAACTACAAAATATTAGAATGTCTTTACCAACTTACACACATACTCATATTCATAATAACAGGTACATACATAATTATACTCATTTTTATTGCAGCATATTGTACCTATTGTACCTGTTGTATTTAATTTAATATTAACTTATATTAAAATAAGTTATTTTTAAAATGTGTATGTTTGTATGTACATAATATATCTTAATTATTATTTTTAATACAAAAAACACATTCTTAATGACTTAACAAAAAAAATGTAATTTAATTTTAAAGCCGACGAACAGAGGAAGTGACAAAAGTTAAAATGAACATGAACAAAAATTTAAACCTAATGCACAATGCAATTCATCTATTTCTAATATAAAAAATGAATTAATATTTTTCTTCTTTTCTTATACGTATTTATTGTCTATTGAGAAATTCCAAATTCTTATTTTTTTTATTTAAAAAAAAAAAACTTACATTTGTTTTTATGTTCTTATTATTTAACTTATATCACTTATATTCTAATAATTAGAACATAATTGATTCTCATATTAGTACACGTAAAGATTTTCATATTAGTACACATAATAGATTCTCATATTAGTACACAAGTTAAATATTTAGAACATTATGTTCTAATAATAGCCCCGTTGAAGGGAATTTTAAAATAAAACCTTTCGCACAAAATTTTCTATTAGTTGAAACATCTATATAGTATATTATCTTTGCTTCAACATAACGATTATTAATCCAAAACTTTTTCAAATATTCTATAGTACCATTTAATACTAAGCGGTAAATGTATATTAAATTTACTTAGTACAAAATAGTAAATATAATTTTAAATATTATATTATATTATATTTAAATATTCCATTGACAGAATAATTTCTTATAAGTACAATAAAATACATATATGTATGTAAATACGGTGCTATATAATATACATCTATACTCTTATCATTCATTCACTAGTGACATATACGATATGTAAATAAACATGATATTATATAAGTATGTATATATATCAATATCATATAAATAAAAATTCTTGAAGCAACCGTTATGTTGTTTATTTATTTACATTTTTTTGTACAACGCATTATATCCTCAACAATTTCAAATTATCGAGTAAAACAAATGCAAAAAATTTCTTGAAGAAATTTGTTAGAAAATTTGAAAAAATCAAGTAACACTTTCGTCAATTATAAAGTAACCCTATATTATTAAAAAAAGTTGTTAACAGAAATAAAAGTATAATGTTGAAGCTTTAATTTTTGTGTATTACTTCAAAAAAATTTTAACAGGTGTTCAAGTTACAGGTGTTACAGTTACTCGAAGTTTTGTTCGGAACTCAACCAAAAAAAATAGGGAACCTACAACTTGCTCCCAAAATATTTTGTGTAAATTTCAAAATGCCAGCTTTCTTAGTTTTTGAGTTAGCGTGCTGGCGGACGGACGGACAAGACTTAATCGACTCAGAATTTGATTCTGATCCGATCCATACCTTTGAAGGTATATCTAGCTTGCTTATTTCGAGGTGTTACAAACGGAGAGTAATTTTATTATACCTGATACTTATCGTACGGGTATAAAAAAAAATCAATTCGAAGAAATTAATGAATGAAAAATAATTTTTTTTTTCCTTCCCTGAACCCTTTTGTAATGTATCATAGTTTTAAAAAATAGAATTTCTATTAATTTTCTATAATACAACACATCCAACACAACACTTTAATTGAATGCGTTTGTTGCACATCATTTTTCTGGACAAATATTTATATTAATAATAATAATAATTAATAATAATGTTAGAATTAATACGAGTAGTTAATGTTTGAATTTTAATTTAATTCTAGTTTAGTATACATACTTAGTTATTTTCTATTGTATTAATATATTGAGAACCTTATTATTATTATTATTGTGTTGGGTTAATTGAATTAATTTACAATGTATATATGTACATATACATATTTTAGAGACTTGTCGTCTCAATGTATATTGCGAATAAATAAAATAGAATAAAATAAATAAAATATTAATTAAATAGTTTAAAGACAGATTTCTCAGATTTCTCAAATTTTCAAAAACTACTTTTAAATCTTCTAAATATATTTCTAAACTTTAAAAAGTCCTCTCCTGTTCAAATTCTTTACTTTTCGACAGTTTTTACTTAAATAAACTCGTTTATTTTTTTCGGTTTTCATTTTTCCAAATAATTAAATCTTTTTATTTTTATGAGGACACATGTTAAAATTATAAACAAATAGAATATGTGTTGTTTAAGCAATTGTGATTGAGTATAAGGTGTTAATAGTTCATTAAAATGATGATAATATGCTAAGTATAGTGATTTAAAAAAAAAACAACAATTTTTAAATTTTCTTAAAATTTTTTCCTATTACATTATAAAAAACCTCTATTACTTATAAAAAGGAAGGCTACAGTTTTATGCTCTATAACTTTTATACTTTTTATTAAACTATTAAAATAGTCTAATAAATTAGTATCTACAGTTAAAATTGCTTTGCTTTATTTAAAACGGAGTAGAAATTTTATAGACGGTCGAAGTAAAATTAATAGCGTATTTTTTCAAAATTTTTTAACTATAAATTAATTGATATAATTTATTTAAGTATAGTGATTATAATAAACAGAATTGTTTAACATATTTCAAAGATTTAAATATATTTGTAATAATATATGTACTGATATCATATGAAGATCTACGTGATTTTATATAAAATATACATAATGAAGTAATGTATTAAAATGTTATGAAAAGTCTAAATAATAGCTTCATTCCATTCAACCTACCTGACTTAGTAGTTGTAGACTACATAGAACCAAAAGGCGTTTAAACAATGTGCTGTTACTAGAGCAACTATAACATTTACAGGCAAGTCTACTGTAAACAAAAGATATATAGAAATTTTTGTTACTAAACAGTATAATACGCATAGTGCGTTAATACCTAATAGTATCAATATGACGACAATATGACAAAACATAGATTTGAAACTAAACTAAATTTTGTTTCTTTTAAATAGATATCGTTTACGTTATGTGAAACTTGATTCCATAATCTGAGATCGTTCTTATAAAAGCAAATTAGAAGCTAAATTACTTTAGTCAGAGTTCAATGAAAACGTATTCAGAAAGATATATTGAAAAAATTTAACTATTATTTATTTTTAAAAATATGCTTATATAATGGCAATCTACATCAATTATAACATGTATACAAATATCTATATACATTATCTATACAAAATTAAAAATTCAAGCAAAATGATTTAAACATTTTTTTTGTTGATTACGATCGCCTACTTATCGTATCCAACGTCAAGTTTCAATTTTTTAAATTGAATGATGTAATTGTTTTTAATAAATTTTTTATTTACATTTTTTTTATATACTATTTTTATACAGTTTTTCTATAATTATTTAACGAAAAAAAATTCTTACTACAAGTATTATGTTTACAAAAGTAATTATTGAAAAATCATTTCAATGAATGCGTTCTGAATCTACAATTACTGATTAATTTATAAACTTTTTATGACTTTTGAATTACTTTTTTCTCTTAATTGACTCTTTATACCCGTACGATAGGATCGGGTATAATAAAATTACTCCTCCGTTTGTAACACCTCGAAATAAGCGAGCTAGATATACCTTCAAAGGTATGGATCGGATCAGAAAAAAATTCTAAGACTTTTGAGCCATGTCCGTCCGTCCGTCCGTCAGCACGCTAACTCAAAAACTAAGAAAGCTATAATCTTGAAATTTACACAAAATATTTTGGGAGTAATTTGTAGGTTCCCAATTTTTTTTGGTTGAGTTTGGACCAAGCCTTAGAGTAGCTCTCGAACACCTAACTTTTAGATCCCCACATTTTTTTTGCAATAGAGCTATGAAATTTTAACTACTGATAGATCTCACAAAAATATTAATTTTATTTTTAATAACTTTTTTTTGTAGCCCCACCCGTTACGGAGCTACAGCTCCCCAAAGGTTCAAAAAAGCTCTATATTTAAATTGTTATAGCACAAGTTGTATAAGGTAAATCTTCATTTTGAAAACGCCAAACGATTACTACTTTCATTAGCTTTAAAAGTATATATACAATAAATATATATTTTTAGCATACGGTGTCTTAATTTACCGTTATGCGAAACTCAAATTTTGCAAAATTCTTTAACCCTTCCATCTTCTAAACGGTTAAAGTTGGAAACTTGAAGTTTTGACGGCAGTTAGATCTTTAAAAATTAGTATGAGTCATTTCAGAAATTTTTTTTGTATCACCCCCCGTTTAGGAGCTGTAAGGGGTCAAAAACTGAAAATTTCCAATTTTTAGACACCTGTAACTTGAACACCTGTTAAAATTTTTTTGAAGTAATACACAAAAATTAAAGCTTCAATATTATACTCTTATTTCTGTTAACAACTTTATTTAATAATATATAGTTACTTTATAATTGACGAAAGAGTTACTTGATTTTTTCAAATTTTCTAACAAATTTCTTTAACGAATTTTTTCCATTTTGTTTTACTCGATAATTTGAAATTGTTGAGGATATAATGCGTAGTACAAAAAAATGTAATTAAATAAACAACATAACGGTTGCTTGAAGAATTTTTATTTATATGATATTGATATATATACATACTTATATAATATCATGTTTATTTACATATCGTATATGTCACTAGTGAATGAATGATAAGAGTATAGATGTATATTATATAGCGCCGTATTTACATACATATATGTATTTTATTGTACTTATAAGAAATTATTCTGTCAATGGAATATTTAAATATAATATAATATTTAAAATTATATTTACTGTTTTGTACTTAGTAAATTTAATATACATTTACCGCTTAGTATTAAATGGTACTATAGAATATTTGAAAAAGTTTTGGATTGATAATCGTTATGTGGAATGTTAGAATCTGCTTTTGAAGAATGTACATATAAACATATAGTTTGAATATATGTACAACCCATAGTTCTAGAAATTATAAAATTCACCCAAATTATTTTAAAATACTAAAATATTAAAAAAATAATATTGTAAGCAGAGTGACAGGCTGTGAACATACTAACGGTTCGTACGGGTATCTAAGAGTTGACAAAGTCAACTGTATTCTTCCTCGTTTTAAATAGAAAGAACTTGTAGATAAAGCCCATAATCTCATAAAATCGCTTTTATTATAAAAATTATGAATTATAAAAGTTATAATTTTGAAACAACGTATAAAACGCAACGTAGCAACGTATAAAACACATTTATATTGGTGATTTTAATTCAGCTAATTATTTTCTACCCTTTTAGTTTTACATTTTTAGTCTTAAAATAAATCAATATGTGTATAGGTATACTAATTTATTTTCTGATTATATGTCATATTTAGCCTTTATATTTTGTATAACTTTGAAAAAGAGTTTAATTGGAATGTTTTGACAATTCAACTACTGTACTCATGAGTATGTAAGAGTAGTATTGAACTACCTGAACAACTCCCAAAATTTTTTGATATTTCACAATGCTTTAAAAAACATTCTGAAAAAATGCTTTTGAAGTTTTGAATATAAGTTCTGTCTGACTGTGTCACTAATATAATTCTTAATGTTTCTTAATAATAAAAAAAAACTTATTTAAATTCATTAATTTTGTCATCTTCACACAGTTATATATACATATTATGATTTCATCAATATGTTTATTGAAAAAATTAAAAAAAAAACCGATTGGTCGATTTCAAGCTTAAGTTTAGTAATAAAAGCATGAAGAAAGAAGCATAATAAGAAATTGCTATACAGTATAGCGCGGAGACCATGCTATAGGACATACAATTCTATAGGAAAGTGTTGTAGAGAACAAAAGAAATTTCTTAAAATTTTAATAGTAGTTTATATAATAGTGACGGGATGTTGAGTTCAAAGAAACAGATGGAGATTAAAAGTTGTAATATATGCCGATTTGATGTGAAATTTCATTGAAGATTATACCGTTGAAAACAAAGATGGTTAAGATAAATAAAAATTTAATATATGACGATGTCGTAAAAGCTCCAAAACCACATAATTTATAATTGGAAAAGAGTTCAGAAACTCAGATTGTAAATTTATTTACAAATTAAAATGATCTAAAATGATAGTTATCCCAATTCCTAATACAATTCGCCTTATTACAAACATCGGTATCGGCCGATTTCCGACTGAACATATTTATCGGAAATCCGTAAGGTGTATATTACGAACCGATAATCGATAAAATTATTACAAACGATAAAAATGAAAGCTATAAAGCTTTTTCACTTATTTTTTTTTTTATATTTTTTGTATTTCAAAGTTGAAGTTTGTTTGTTTTAAAAGTGTTTTGAATAAAAAGTAATTTTTTTTAATTTTAAATTGAAAAATTGTATTTTTATTTAAAAAAAAATGTCGAACCAATTTTTTTATTTTGATAATGAAGAAGAAATCGAACATAATGGAACATTTATTATAAGAAGGCAAATTAGAGATTCATCTAATCCTTTAGATTTGGAAAGCAGAATGTAAGATGACATTAAAAAAACTTTAATCGGTTTTGAAAGGGTTGTAATTATCTGTTTCAGATTTATTCAAAATTTTAGATTATCTAAAGATGCTTTCCGTGATTTACTTGAAGAAATCGCCGGTAAATTAAAATTAACTAAAACCTCACGCGCTGTACCCAATTTTATTAAATTAGGAGCTGTTTTGAAATTTTGCGCACAGGGAAGCTATCAATTAAGTGTTGGAAATGACTTTAACTTAGGTTTATCGCAACCAACAGTTTCGATTATTTTTGCAGAAGTTTTTAATGTAATAGAAAGGTATGTGTGTCCCAATTGGATAAAATTTGAATATAGTCAGCAAGAGGAACGAGATGCCAAAATGCATTTTTACCAAAAAACAGGAATCCCGAACATTATAGGATGTTTAGATGGCACCCATATTAAAATTATAAGACCAGCAGAGGATATAAGACCCCTCTATTATAACAGAAAAGGTTTTTATAGTTTAAATGCCTTGATAGTAAGTTAAACACATATCAGTTAAATAAATTATTATTAAAATAAAATATTTTAGGTATGTGACCATAGAATGTACATAAAGTATGTAAATGCGAAATATCCCGGCAGCTATCACGATTCACATATTTGGAGTTTATCAGCTCTAAAAGCAAAATGTGAAAATGATTATCGTACTGGGCGAACTGACTTTCGACTTCTTGGTATGTATTTTTATTTATTTAATTATTCAAGTTTGAAAGAGAAAATACTTCAATTTTAGGAGATGCAGGACATCCTTTATCAACGTATTTATTGACTCCATATAGAAATACTGAAGAAGGATCCTTGCAAGCACGATTCAATAAAAAGCATGCCCAAGGAAGAAATATAGTCGAAAGAACAATTGGACTTTTAAAAACCAGATTTCGTTGCTTACTGGCTGCTAGAGAGATGCATTATAGTCCTGCAAAAGCAACACAAATAGTAAATGTTTGTGTGGCTTTAAATAATATGTGTATCAAATATCGTATTGATTCAGAAATTCAGAATGATGTTGAACATTAAATTCAGAATGATAATGAAATAGATATTGATGATAATGCTGAAGATGGAAATAGGTTAAATGAAGCAAGAAGAATAAGGGATGACCTTTTAAGATTTTTATAAAAATGTTAAAAAAAATAAACAAAAATTAACAACTAAATCATAATTAATTTTTTTTAATGAAATAAATAAAGGAACACAAAATATTGGATTTCATTTTTAAATAAAAAAAAATTTAATATAAATTAAAAAAAAAAATTAAAAAGTGAAACAAATAAACTATTTATCAATAATTTTTTAAGAAGCAACCATATTGTATTTTTCTTTTTCAAATTCTAAGGTTTTCAGTATTAATTCTAGTTTAATTTTTCTATCAATTTCTTTACCTTGTTTGTATTTCTTTAAAAATTCAAATTTTTCTTTTTTAAGTTGGAAATTTTTTTCTTTTAGATTATATCGCTTTTTAGAATAATCTTGTAACTTCTCCACACCCTTTCTTATGGTCTTTAATTCAATTTTTACTTTTTCATAAAATTGAATTTTTTCTTCTACTTCTTTTTTCAATAATTCCGTTCTTTCATCCATAGATTTATTTACATGGGACATTCTTTTCGATTTACTTGTCAACACATTTTCGTTAACAATAATTTCCATAACACCATCATCAGCATTACTGGTGCCTGGATTTTCCATTTCGCTCGCATTTGTCTCATCATAACGTCCTTCTAAACCGAAAGCAGAACCTGAAAAATTAGCTGAAGCATCTAACTTCATTATTTTTATTACTGCTTCCTCCACGTCAGTGAAATTATGCAACTTGTTAGGACCACCACCAGTTGCAGAAATTTCGGTTTTATTTGCAACAAGTTTTTTTTTTATTTTATATTTAAAGTCGCTCCATACCTACAATTATAGAATATTTTCCAATGCTGTCTCAAGAATAGATTATTCGACTGTTTTAAAGTAATTACCCTTTGCCATTTGTCAAAATCGCGGTGTGGTCCTAAACTATTCAATTCCAGGGCTATAAGCTGCCATTTTTTAGTACTTACAGCCTTGGTACATATATTTCTTGCATGATTAAGATCTTCTTCCAACAATTCAACCATTTTAGCGATTTGTCTCTTATTACTTACAATTTTACTCCTTAAAAAATTTATAAATTATTAATTACATTTTTTTTTTAATTTATGTTTAAATTTTTTTTATCGGTAAGAAATTTGAACCCGATTTAAAAATAATAAAAAACCGACAATTTATCAATGTCATAATACTGTTTCCACGACTACAATACAAAGAAACTGATAAAAAAAAGCTTTTTTCGATTACGAAAAAAAATAAAAATTTACGATGTTTGTAATATAAAACAAATTCTTTTACGATAAAGAATCGTTTATCGGCCGATACCGATGTTTGTAATAAGGCCAAATGTTTTAGTTTATTTTTTTTCTAAGGGAGGTGGGAATCTTCTAAAGATACTAAGAATTTCCCCTTGATAGTGTCAGATTGTTACTGACTAAATCCATCTTCTCTTTAGTCAATATAATGGGATGAAACCCTTACCTGCGAACGCAGACTAGGGAGTAGGCATAGGAAATAGGATACGGAAACATTGATTTGGGTGTGGGACTGTAAGAAAATAATAAATCCGCCTATTATTATTACTATTTTGCTAACAGTGACTATAGCCGTTGCAACAGTTACAACATGCAGTAGTATATAACATCTTACTGCATTAGGTAATTATTGAAGGCAGCCTTCACTGTCATTGTAGAAGCTATTTAAAAGTATAATGGCAACAAAAAATATGCACATTTTTTGCAACAAATATTATATTTTTGTATAATAATAATTTTACAATTCAGTTATATTATCTTCCTCAACTTTATGATACGTAAAGAAATTTAACACTTCTTGATATTTAAAATTTTCTAAAAGATTAATTAATTTGGGTGCTTTATTTTTTACAAAAATTCCCTTAAATTTAAATCTATCAATATAAAAATCAGTTATAATTCCAACATATCTATTAAATGTTATTAGTATATTTTCAAAATCATTTTCTATTTGTAGCCTTTGTTTTAAAATTGATTGATATTCCTGCATTAGACAACTGAAATCATCGTCATTTTTAATATTTACTTGAAGAAGCGCCATCAAAAATTTATGATCTGTTTTAATTTTAACACATTTCAAAATTTTTGGTTCAATCAGTTTTAGAATATGGCCAACCGAGGATTCAGATATTTCTGTAATTATTGCATTGTTATAAAAGAAAAAAATATTATTGAAATATGTAAATAGATATTGGTAAATTTTTAATTCACCTGTATTAATTTCTATCTTAATACGCTTTTTAGTAGCCTCTTTAGTTAAAAAATCTTTTAAAATTGAAATTGTTGACAAATTATCGCTACGAAATTCTGCGATACCTTTTCTAAAATTAAAGTAATTAAATAAAATTTCGTATGATATATGAATACTATTATGTTTAAGTATAAAAGAGTTTTTATAAAAATTAGTTTTTTTTTTAAATTTTATTATATTCTTTTGTTACCCATATTTAGCTTCTAAAATTGAGTCAACTAAAACATTTGTAAAATATAACTCCGTTATTTCTCCGACTGCTAATCTACTTGGTACTTCTGGAATGCATTGTTCAATCCAACTATGCATTTCAGCTTGTGTAAATGATCCTTTTAATGTTAGAATGTTAAAAGGTCTAAAAGTTTTTAAAAAGAAAAATAAATGTTCAAGAGCTTAAAAAAATAAAGTAAAAAAAATTACTTTGTGGTGTCAAAAGTATGAATCCTCATATGTAAGGATAATGGTCTAATCAGATAATTTTTCGATTGAACCATATCAGGTTGAATAGCTGGTAGAATATATGCTTCAAGATTTCCATACTGACCTTCAATCGTATGGAATTCCATTTCAAAAGAATTTCGTTGACTTCTAATTTTTGCTGTCATTGAAAACTCGTAAGTACTCTAAAAAATAGATTTACGATTATGTATTTCCTTTATTCTATAAAAATTAATTATTTTAAAAAATTCGTAAACTAAGAATTTTTTATTAGAAATAAAAGTTATTATGTACACATACACCTGGTTCCATTGTTTTTATTATTAATTCATTTAAATGTTTTTCCTTATTGATTAAATAAATCGTTGAATTACTTCGAAATAAAATTTCCTCTATTGGAACAGCCATTTCAATTGATAAAAAATACGAGCCATTATTTTTGAGTAAAAGCAACTTTAAACAATAAATTCAAAATAAAACATTATCTTTAGTAATTGTAATATAAATATAGAATATATGTATATACATAAATATATATGGATATGTTTTACCACATCATTAACTTCTAAAAGAACATTAGCTGAAACTCCTGGTGTTAAAATTTGGGTCTGAAGGCGATAATTTTCTTTCTGTTTCACTAAATTTAATAAATGTATTTTTTCATTATCACAACTTCCAATATTTGTTAAAGTTGATTGGGATCTAAAACTAATTCTGTTATTTGTTCTGCTAGTTGCTTCAACGTTATTAGAAATATTATCCTCTTTATCTGTATTATTGTTAACTGCTTCTAATTTTGCTGAATTTAATGTTTTTAATAATGGTATATGAGTTATTTCTTTATCACTCAAACTCACATTGATAACTTGAGATGTTAAGCCAAAAATATTTCCAGAATATGACAAAACAACAATTTCAATAAAATTAGTAGAAAAAACACATCCTCCTTGAACTGCGGAAATACTTTCAGGAAAACACTGCAATTGCTAGTTATTTAAAAAAACTTAAATAATTTTTCGATTAACTTACCTCTTTATAAAGTTCTTTTGGTTCGAGTTCAAACTCATCTGCAGATGGCATAGAAAACACTTGTATTGTACCATCTCTGCGACCAATAATTAATTCAATTTTTTCAACATCCGATAAATTATATGTATCTATGCAAGTGATTGCACTTGTATTTGAATCGGGTTTCACTACCATCTGTTGTTTAACTAATATGAATATATAAAAGTATTTGAAAAAATAATAGCATAAAAGTTTTATAACAAAAAAAAAATTGCGGGTATACTTTACTTTAGGTACATTGCCCGATGTTTTTCAAAGTTTACCGAGAGATACTGTGGATCGAGTGATGCAACGCTGTATTGGCCCAACTAAACGATGAGGACACTAAGAGCTTCAAAAAGCTCTTTGAATAAATTTTAAAAAAATATCGATATTTAAGAAGCAATACATTAAAAAAAAATTGCTGTTTTATTAAATTAGGTAATTTATGTGCATATAACGGTACATTTATGACGTTATTAGCTTGCCTTTTCTCTCCTCTTTCCAAAATTATTCTAAAATCTCTTCCACCTAGTATAGTTTTATAGTTATTAAAACAAATGTGTGAGATAAATGCCATACAATGTTAAAAAATAAACACCATACAATGTAAATAAACTCCATACAATGTAAAAAATATAATTAGAAGAGAATATATATTTGTAAATGTGAGATTCTAAAGTAGCAGGAATTTTAGAGGGGAGGGATAACCGGGAGTGATATTGGTTACGTAATCAGAGCTTCAATCATTAATTTATCTGAGATTTGGGGCAGGAACCTCAACTATTTTAAGTATTTTGTTGTTGAAATATGTACATGTGAAAAAATAATTTGGAGAATTTTATAGTTGGTAACTATAACAGGATTATACGCTTTTTCCAAAACATTTATTTATTGATTTATTTATATCCTGGTACCGTGGTACATGTGCCAGGTAGCTATAACACCTGTTTCCTGGTAGGAATGTGGGGTGACGAGATATTATGATACATAAAGTATTTATATATTGCGATATATGAATATTTTTTTTTATATTATAATTATTGTACCCAGCCGGGAATCGAACCCGAAACCTCTAATTCCAAAATATGTCTATATGCATATGTATATGCGAAATTCTAAATTATGATGGACAGTTGGATACCATAACAGGGCTATACGATTTTCTAAGAATATGTGTACATACATATATGTAGCTAGATTCTGATTAGAAATGTGTTCACTCAAGACTTAATATTTTTTGTAAAAAGCAATAAAAGCAATAATAGCTTTGCTTCTTATTACCGACCGCATATATTAATGTATAATCTGGTATAACGCAGGTATTGTTTTCACACCAAAAATTTGCACCTGAGATTTTTGCAAATACGCACAACTCCGGTGTGTAGAAGTCTGTAAACCAAAATAGAGACCACATATCTCGGATAGATAAGCTTTTCGAGCAAATCAGGCAACCGGAAGTGGTAGTTTACTTGTGTCATTTTTAAGTTTTTTACGAATACATGTGTATTTTGTAACAGGAAAATATTATGAGAAAAATTATTAAGATAAAGTTGTTACACAAGTAAAGAGCAACAATTTTGCCATACAACATTTTCTGATCCAACTAACTTTAATTTTTTTTCAAGTCCAAATTGTATACATATTTATATTATAACACGTTATATTATGCTTTGATTATAAGAACAATTTTTTATTGTTTTTTTTTAAATCTCTAAAAATTTATACATATACATATGTATATTTATATGTATATATGTATATATAAGTATGTATATGTATATATGTATATATTCTCTTGTTGTATGTATATGTGTATATTCTCTTGTTGTATGTATATGTATATATTCTCTTGTTGATTGTGCAAAATTCAAACTGTAAAATTTTTGTTAGCAAATTTAATATTAATGTTGTTTGCTTTGTACCTATTTGTTTTCAGTTTTTATTATTTTTTACTTCTAATATTTTTGAATAAAAACAAAATCATGTACAATATGTATGGACTATGGATGTACCAATGCAGTATACTTATAGGCCACAGTGCTGAAATTTTTCCCGACATTTAACCGAAGTTTGTCTTTCGTTACCTACTTATTCGTTTACAATAATCTCATATTTCCATAAATTTATAATCTTTTACACATTTTCTTGAAAAAAATACAACAACACTTTACTTAGAGCTTTTATAAAAAAAAAAAGATGCTATTAATCAAATGTGAAAGAAAAGAAAAAAAAATCAATACACATTTTGCACTTTAAAAAAAGAAAAAGTTTCCTTAATTCTTATTTTATTAATTATTTTACTTTACTAGTATGATGTTGAATGCCATGAAAGGAGGGTGTATGCGTTTTAAAAATTGTTTATAGGGTACAAAAATGTGGTAATTTGCATATGAACATTTTTATTTTAAATTTCGTTTTAATTTTTTTTAAATTTTTTTTTAATTAAAAAATTTTAAATATAGGTAGTTAACAAATCAAAATGTTTTTGAAATGCATTGTAGAGGGTTGTACTACAACCCAAGTAGAAAGGTATTCTTTGTTCTCTTACCTTTATCAAAGCCTTATTTCAGACGATTTTAATATAAATTTTGATGTAATTTGTGTGTGAGGTCAATCTTCGTTCAATATTTATGCTAAAATTTGTGCTGTATTTTCAAATTTTCTTTTAATTACGTAATTAATTTTTTCATTTTAATTAATTTATATTTTTATTTTATTGATACATAAAAAATAATCTATCTAGTTTTAGTTTTGGTTTTAGTTTTATTTTATTAGTGACTGAATTATGTAAATAGACTGTGATATAAAAAGTACATGAATTATGTAATTAATTTTTTAAAGTTTAATTAATTTAATTTTGTGATATATTTTTAATTCTAACTTTAAACATTTAAATTATTTTCTAGGTTTATAAGTTATTATTGCTTTTTTAATTGAAGTTGTTTATTTTTTTTTATGTTAATTTTAATTTTGTTGTTTGAATTTTTTGGTGAAATATATATGAGCCTTTCCTTTCCTCCTTTTGTCATAAATTTGTATGAAAATATCCTACCATTTGATTAAACCCGTTTACTTTAAAGTGTTGTGTTGAATGTGTTCTAGTAGAGAAAAAAAATATATGTACATATATATGCATAGCTATAATGTATAACAGTATAGATAAAATTTTTAAATATGATTACTATAATGTAAAAAAAAAATTTTTTCTTCCACACAGTACGTATTATGACATTCACTAAGTTTTGAATACAAATACATATATTTATTGATACGATTTTTCTATTACAGAACCTATAAATTAAATTATAATAATCATCTCATATTAAGAATATGTTTCATAGCATTAACAATTAAGTAACCTATAAGTGTAAACTTATGATTTTATTCTATAATAAAAAGTGCACTTTAAAAAAAAATATATACAGCTAAAGGAATACTATATATGTATACACTTTGGCTTATGTTTGATTGTAGCAAATTTAAATAAAAACAAGTAAAAGTAACAGTAAGTTGATGCAACCGACTTATTTATACCCTACACCTAAAAAATTCAAATTAAATTAAAAATCCATAAGTTATTTTAGTTAGGTATTTAAATATAACTAAGCTAAAAAAATAAATGCTTTTACAACCTTTGTACAAAATTTCAGATTTCTATCTTTATTAAATTCGAAAATATGCTTGTTAGGGGAAGTGTGTAAAGGCACGCGGACTACTACCCCAATTCATCTCAAATTTTAGAGACATCAACAGGGTAGAACATTCTTATATCAAATTTCAAGTTTATATATTTATTAATTTTGAAGATATGCTTGTTTGGTTTTGGGAGTTGTGTGGCAGATACCCGAACAACCATTCTAATTCATCTTAAATTTTGGACAAATCAGGGATTCAGGAAACAACGCCCTAGTACCAAATTTGAAGTTTCTATCTTTATTAATTTCGAAGATATGCTTGTTCGATTTTGGGAGTTGTATGGGAGGTACCCGAACGACCACTCCAATTCATCTCAAATTTTAGGCAAATCAGGGAAAGTTTTTGGATCTTCTTCAACACTTCTGCTCACAGCTGCTACATTCTCGGCTGAACGGCCACTACGTTGATAAATGTTGCCTCTGTTATCAAGAACAGATCCAGTTTCTAGAAATTTATCAACCATCAGCTTGATGGCACGATTTGTTGGAGCATTTTCTCTACCAAATTTTGTTCGAAATTTCCTAATTACATCTTGAAAACTTTTACCATTTTCAAAAAATGCTGTAATAACAAAAACACTTTGTTCTTTCGTGTAACGTTCCATATTAACTAACCGGAATGTATTTAGAATATACCTAAAGAAACATCGTATAAAAATTCCAGGTAGAAAAAAAATGGCGACAAAATTAAAATGATACCTCAATTTTGAACACCCTTTAGAAATAAAAAAATAATATGTAAAAAACAAATTTTTTAAAATATGCTTTTATCAAAACCGAATTCGCCCACTAAAAAGTAGAAAATAAAAGTGATTGCAAAACTTTAGCTTTTTGGACTGTTTAATATAAAAGTAAATTGCTACTGCAAGCATTTTGGACTGTTATAATATAAAAGTAAATTGCTGGAATAAGATTAAATAAAAATCTGGGAAATTTGCGGTTCGTGTTTCAGTTTTGTAATGATCTTTACTTTTTATATTCTTTACTATGTATGTATAAACATAATAATATTATGTATGTACATATGTATGCAGTTTGAATTTGGCAATTGATATTATTTTGAATGAAGTTTTATATATATGTATGTATATCTATATACACAATATACATAATAAATGTTTCTAAATAAAACACATAAAACCTTAATATTTATAACGCCATACATATTATTATTATTCAATATGCAATAAAGAATGTTGACAACAAATATTCGGATTTAAATCCTAAACAAATGTTTTAAAACAAAATAATTTAGCAACATAAAAATATTGTACCTACATATACATATTTTGTGTTTTGCTAAATCCTAATACAAAACACATATGCACATTAAAGGTCAAAATATGTATAATAAAGCGTCTATAAATATAATGACGTTCTAATTATAATCACGCGGCAAATCACGCTTGACGTTTAATAAAAACAAACAAAAAGGAAATAAAAAGTTTAAATAAAAATGGATAGAGATTTGAATGATTTCATCGATATTTTATTATTTGTTATATGTGCAATTTTTTTCCAGATTTTGTCCTTCAGGATCCTATTTCTATATTCCCTAAGCCCTTTATTGTATCGAGCTGGGTTATCTGCACTTCATTGATTAGCTGCTCTTAAAAATTTTCCATTTTATTTTATGAATTTTAATTTGGTTATGGCTATTCCTTTTTTTGTTTTTGATTGTCAACGTGCCCAAATTTAGAACAATTTTCTATTTTTGAAAAGCATGGCGCGTTGCTACAACTGAGCTACATCATTATAACTTGAGCCTTTTAAACTTATATATGTATATTATACTTTAAACGTCAGCGCGCCGCACGCGTGTAGTTGTAGCAACGCGTTATTATATTTTGCCCTAAAGATTTATTGAACTAAATTATTATACGAGGGAAGATAAAACAAGTAAGTTTGAAATTTTATTAAAAATAAAATTTAAGAACCGGCGAAATATTTTCTAGTATGGTTTGAATAAGTTAGTTGAATAAGTTAATACTAGAAAACACACATTTTAGTTAATACATAAATGGACCTCTTATTGAACGGATATTTTCGAATACTTTTATTCTCCACAATCAGATTTCTAATTCTTAACAAATAACAAATCTTTTAAAAAAAAAAAAAAATTTGATTTGAATGAAAAAAGTGCAATATTATTGAATTTGTGATACATAAATAATATATGTACATACATATGTATCATAATATTAATTTTGATGCAAATTTCAACAAATAATTTTGTGAATTGCATGAAAATTGTTCTGTACATTAATTACCTATAAATTTTAAATATCTACGCTTAAATTTTATTCTTAAAAAAATTTGAAAAATACATACATACATATGTACTTGTTTTTTACTAGTTTACAATTCAATTCAATTTTTAAAATAAAAAAATACAAATCATTTTCCATATTATATTACATACCTCAATGGAACCGGCGAATTTTTATTAGAATAATTACGAATACTCATTGCAATAATAGCAAATTTTTATATACAATGCACACATTTTTTAGCTTTTATTTTTACAAAATGTACTTTCATACATAATTTGTCAGTAACTCAAAAAACCTTACATATTATATATTATATACACATTCATTCTTTAGACAAAACAGAAAAAAACAAAAAAGAAACATAACAAAACAAAAAATATGTAGATATATACTTAACATTACATAGCTACATATGTACATATATAAATACATACATATCTATACTATTCATATCAAACTACTTGTATAGCAATAGCGTATATTGTATAGAAACATAAAAAAGAAAATAAAACAAAAAATACGTATAGCTATAGATACCTAACACTACGTAGCTCTATAAATACATTTGTATAATGTATATCATTCATATTCAAATTTCTAACTATATTTATAGCAATAACATATATTTTATAGAAACATAAATTTAGGAAAAAAAAAAAAGGAGGAACAAAGGCTCATATATTTCGCTAATAATATGTGTGTATTATATGCATGGATAAGAATAAAAATTAAGTTTTGAATTTATTATACATAAAATTTTATTGCAAAAATGTTGAAGAATACAGTAAAAAAAAAAAGTAAACATACACGAATTGGATTCGAACCAAATTACCCTCACTTCCAAAACCTGTACACTTTCCTCTGCACTATACAAAACACGAACATAAAATCTCAGTGTGTGTTTTGTATGCATGAATGTAAGAGATAAAAATTTAAGTTTTAAATTCATATATACATAATATATACATATTTTATTCAAAAAATGTTGATGAATAGATAGTTAAAAAAAAAAAAGTTGCATATGGATGGATTCGAACAAAATTACCCAGAATTTCGAAATCTGTACACTTTCCTCTGCACCATACAACACTTACAAATGTTGCGAACAGATTACGAACATAATAAAAAGCGTGACAGGATGACAAATAAATAAATAAATAAACAAATAAACCGACACCGACGAGTTAATATAAAAGCATATAAAATAGAAAGTTGGAATTTAATTTTTGTATATTACTTGAAAAGTTTTTGGACAGGTGTTCAAGTTACAGATGTTTTTTTTTTCTTTAAATTTTTTTTTATTTACATACTAAGTGGTTTTTATATATTTTTTTATTGTATTATAATCATTTTATTTTTAGACCCTAGCTATTAAGTGGCCGTATGGCCGTATAGATAGTTTAATAAGTATCAAAAAAAATATATCGTAATTACAACAATTTTAAAATTTCTAATTTTAATTTTCTTCTTAAATAACAATAATTTCATTTTCCTCTTTAATCATCAAATTATTATTTACTCTTAAAGCTACTTTTTCAATATTTTAGAATTATTAGTTTTTTTTTTTATATTAATAATCAATTTACTACATTTTCATTTAGAATTATAACAAAATCTCTAATTTTCCTTTTAAATAAGCTGTAGGAAGTTAAATTTTTAATTCATCTGTTAGAGTTTTAAAACCCCTAACTATTATACACACAATTATTTTTTTTTACTTATCTGTTCGGAACAAAGAAAGATAAAAGTCACTCCGGTTCCTTAGTATTATGATTATGTATGTCAAAATTACGATTTATTAAAAAGTTGTCTTTAATTAAATTGTTGACTATTTTAAACGCTGGAACATACAGTTCTCTCTTGCAAATATTTTCAGAGCTGAAATATTTAGGCGAATAAATTAAATTTGTGGGATATCTGATTGGGAAATTATTAATTGTTTTAACTGCTCTTTTATGTATTATATCTAATTTTTTTACATAGATTTGTGAAGTGTTACTACATATGGGATAATAGATTAAATTTCATCAAATATAGGACGAATATAATATAACATATAATGTGATTTATATGTTCTTGCCATCTAAGTTTGCTATCGATAATGAGTCCTAAATAGTTAAAATTTTTTACTAAGTCAATTTTAATATTTTTAGAGATAAAGCTAGTGAAACTAATAATTTTATTTTAAAATATTCAAATTTTTGATTTGTTAATATTTAATGACGTTCTGTTTTTTAGCAGCCACTCCTCAATATAACCCAAGTCATGTATAATTAAATCCCTTATTTCTTGTTCGCTACCTGAAGAATATTTTATTACTGCATCATCAGCAAAAAGCTGTACTGATCCTTTTAATTTTAACCTGGCTATATTATCTATATAAATTTTAAATAATATCGGTCCAAAATTGACCCTTTGCGGACACCTTCTTTTATATGTTTTATATCGCTGTATATGTTACTACATTACATCGCGTAAGCTGCTTCCTGTTAGATAGGTACTGAACAGATTTAATTGATTAGGTTTGAACTTTAATTGATTTAATTTGAAAAGAAGAGCCAAACAAGCGGCAGTAGTGTTAGAGTTTACCTCAAAGCCATATTGGTCTTTATGCAAAATGTCATTTGTATTTATGAAGTGAGTTAGCCTGCTTTAAATTATTTTTTCAAAAACTTTAGTCGTAGAACTTAAAACTGATATTGGCCGGTAGTTTGAGGTATGTATTTGTTTTTCCGGCAGCTTGATGTATAGGTGTAACCGTAGCAAGCTTTAAAGATTCAGGAAAACTACCAGATTCTAAAGCATTATTTATAAATTTTATTACTACTAGGCTAATTGATCGGAAAATGTCTCTTATATTTTAGAAGATATACTATCATAATCAGTTGCGCTACCTAACTTTATTGCATCTGTAGTATTTCTAATTTTTTCTATATTGGTCGGTGTTAAAACTAAATTCTCGTAAATATTTTTTGAAGAGGACGCTAAGTAATTTTCATCAATAGGGTTTGTTGAGATATTTAAAGTTTTTGTGACATCTATGAAATATGTATTCATTGTATTTGTTTAAAAATAGGGAAACTTCAGTTTTTGACCTCTTAAAGCTAAACGGTAACGATAAAAATATTAATGACTCATACTTATTTTTAGAGCCTAACTCCTCTCAAAATTTCAAGTTTCTAACTTAAACAGTTTGGAAGATAGAAGGAGTAAGGATAGAGGAAATATATTAGAGGAGATAGAGGAGATATATTTGTAAAGCTCATAAAAGCAGCTATCGTTTGGCGATTGATTGAAGATATACCTTATAGAATTTGTCTTACAATAATTTAACTTTTTCGAACTTTGAGGGGCTGTAATTTCATACGGGTGCGGTCACAGGAAAATATTGTTCCATAAAATTTCATAGCTCTACTTCAAACGATGTAGAACTTTTAACAAATTTGTATTAAAACTGTGCAGATCAAAAAGTTTGTTGTTCGAGAGCTACCCGAAGTTTTGGTCGGATCTCAACCAAAAAAAACAGGAAACCTACAAATTGATCCAAGAATATTTTGTGTTAATTTCAAGATCCTAGCTTTCTTAATTTCTGAGTTATCTTGCTGACGGACGGACAGACGGCCGGACAAAGCACTACAAATTTGATTCTGATCCGATTCATACCTTTGAAGGCATATCTAGTTAGCTTATTTCGAGGTGTTACAAACGGGGGAGCAATTTTAATATACCCGATACTTATCGTGCGGGTATAAAAATCTATGAATTATGCTTTTCCTGTAATAGCGGTCTGTCGGTGTGGTGGAGACAGCTGATATTTTGGAAGTTAATTTCATTTTTATATAATATATTTTTAAATTTATAAATAAATTTTTGAAAAATATATATTTCTGTATTAGAAGAAAAGGTAAATTGTTCTCTTTTTTTATTGTATTTCTTAAATTTTATTAAATTCTATTAATTTAGTTTTACTAAAGAATTATAGCGCTTAATTTTACTTTATTTTATGTAATTGTCAAAATCAAAATCATTGACATATTTTCTATCATTATTAAGAAATAAAAAATATGTGATAATAAAAACGGTCGCCAATAATGCAGTTTCCATTTGGAAAAATATTATTAAATCTATTAAAGATTATTTTTAATATTTTAATTTCTGTAATTAAGATTGGTTAAGTAGCATTTTAAATTAATAAATTAACAGTTTTGCAGTTGTCCAACAACCTTCAGGGAGAAGAGACGTAATAATCATTAAATTAAAGAATTATTAATTAATTACCTAATATCTTAATCTCTACAAAACAAAAAAAAAAAATAATAATAATAATAAAAAAAATAAAAAAAAACTACATTATAAGTAGTGCATTATAAAATAAAAAAAAAAAAAAAAATATAATATTTTTAATGTTAAAAATTATAGCTGGTAAACAATTGTCCAAAAATAAAAAAAAAAATAATTTGTAATTAATACCTAGTGACATTTAACTGAACAATTAGTGTTTTTGTGTTATTTGTCTAATTTTTTTTTTTTTTCTCTTTAAATTTATTTGTCCTAATAAAAAAAAAAAAAAAAATAATAATTAAAATTTTTTTTTTTCATAAATAATGGGGACTGAAGCTCCCCCGCAATGGGGGCTTCTTGTTATTACAAAAGGGAATTCAAATAGATCCCAAAAAAAATGTATTAAACATGACACAAGGTTCAAAATTTTTGATAAAGACAAGAACGGACGAAAATAAAGATTTAAGATCTGTTTCGCCATTCTTAATCCAAAAAACAATAAAAGCTATAGGCGGAGAAGTTGAAAGGTGTTCAAAACTTAGGAATGGTTCTTTACTAATTAAAACAAAAAATCTTAACCAAGCAATATTATTAATAAAAATAATAAAATTGGATGCAAATATCAATGTTAAGGTAGAAGAACATAAAAGCCTTAATAATGCCAAAGGAGTCATCTTTTGCCCTGAACTTAAATACGTCAGTGATGAAGAATTGATAACAGAGATGAAAGAGCAGAACGTAATTGGCGTTAAAAGATTTAAAAAAAAAACACAAAACGGAGAGGAAAAAACTGGTCTGTACACCAGTACATCTGTATTTTTGCAACCACAGTATTACCATCACAGGTTAACATCGGTTTTCAAATGTATAATATAAGGCCATACATACCACCACCACTTAAGTGTTCCAAATGCCTAAAATTTAATCACATAACAGATAGTTGCAAAAAAGAAAACAAAACATGTTTAAATTGTGGAGAGGATGAACATCTCAAGAACGTAAATGAAAAATGTACAAAACCAGCGAAATGCGTCAACTGCAATGAAGGACATAGTACGTTTGATAAAGTCTGCCGACGTACTAAAAAAGAAAGAGAAATAAAGGCAATTCAAATAAAGGAAAGCGTCGATATTAAGGAAGCAAATCGTAGGTACAGAATAAGAAACCCACTTCCATCAACTTTTGCAAATATTCTGAGTACAAAAAATAAATGTACTTGTAAATGCACATGCATTAAAATTACGGATAGCACATCTGATAAAAATAATGAACCGGTTTTAATCAACAAATCCCAATTCTCAACATATGATCACCAACAACAACAATCATCAACATCTAAAAAAAAAACTATACCACAACTTAAGGTAAAGCAATTAGATAATAATAAACTTTTATTTTCAAAAACAAAATAGTAAATCAAAAACAAAAACGAGAATTAAAAAAAATGGAAAAAAAAAATAAAAAGAAAAAAATAACAAATTGTAATAATAATGAATCAATGATTATTGTATCAGAAAATAGTATTAGTGACAATGACTCTTTAGGTTTTGACAATTTCGATGACTAATATCTTACAATGGAATTGCGGTGGTTTTAACACGCATATCAATGAATTTTATTTATTAATCAATAAATATAATCCTATTGCCTTTTGCATTCACGAAATGAAATTCAAAGATGATTATGCTCCTTCAATAAGAAATTTCAACACTTTTTACAAAAATGTAATATCATTAACAGTTGCTCATGGTGGTGTCGCCATTTTTATAAATTCAAAATATAGTTGTGAAGAAATCCCATTGAATACTCATTTACAGGCTATTGCTGTCAAAATTTTTTACCCAATAAAATTAATTATTTGCAATTTATATTTGCCCCAAGATACTAATATCACAAAATCTGATTTTGATAATCTTATTAGTCATTTTGATTCGCCGTACTTCATTTTAGGAGATTTTAACTGCAATAATACACTATGGGGGTCTACTAAGGTAGATAAAAGAGGAAAGCTAATTGAAAACGTCATAGATGAATATAACTTGTGTCTTTTCAATAATGGAAACCCTACTCATTTTAGTTTTAGTTACAGAATATTTAGTGCAATAGATATAACAATCGGTAGTCCCATATTAAATGCTTATTTTGATTGGCAGACAGACGAAGACTTACACAACAGTGACCAATTTCCTATATCTCTTCAAATTGCAGACAATAGTAATAACTCTTATGGATTCAAAAAAAAATGGAACATTAAAAAAGCAAACTGAAATGTTTTTCGAGAGCAACTTAATTTAACTAGAAATGATTTCACGAACATAGATGACTATGAAGAATACTTTACCTCTAGTATTTTAAAATCTGCAAGAATAGCAATTCCTATGCAAAATTATAAAAATGTAAAGAAAAAAGTTCCATGGTGGAACAATAATTGTAAAGTGGCAATAAAAAATAGAAACAAACTTTTTAGAAAATTTAAACGCACTTTAGATTTAAATGATTTTAAAAATTTTTTAAAAGTGAAATCTGAAACTAGAAAAATTATAAGACAGGCAAAAAAAGAATCTTGGGAAAAGTTTGTGTATTCAATTAACAGTAATACTCCTCCATCACTTATTTTTCAACAAATTAGGCGTATTCACGGAAAAACCAAAAATCAGGAAATTACTTCAATTATAGATAATCAAAACTTGATAACTGACAAACATGAAATTGTTAATATTGTTGCCTCACATTTCTGTAAGATGTCTTCTAATAATAATTATTCAAAAACTTTCTTAACATACAAAAGGACAACTGAAAAACAACCAACAAATATTCCTTCAGGAATAAATGAACTATATAATAAAAAATTTAGTTTAATAGAACTAGAAAACTCGCTTAAAGATTGTAGTGGTAGCTCGCCAGGCCCTGACACAGTTCATTATGAAATGTTGAAACAATTTAACTTGCATCATAAGCAAGCACTACTTACTTTTTATAACAAAATCTTTCTTTCAGGTTCTTTTCCAGAAAAATGGAGAAGCGCTTATATTATACCCATTCTTAAACCAGGGAAAGACTCCAAGAGTGCTAATAATTACCGTCCAATAGCATTAACAAACTGTTGTTGTAAAGTTCTTGAGCGAATGATATCGAAAAGATTAATTTGGTATTTCCAAAAAAAATAATTTGATATCAATTTATCAATCAGGACTCCGAGAAAATCGAGGGACGATCGATAATCTTTCATATTTAGAATCAGAAATATTGACTGCATTATCTAGCAAAAAGGCAACTCTAGCTATCTTTTTCGATATAGAAAAAGCTTATGATATAGCCTGGAAAAGGCTCATAATTGATCAACTCTTAAAAATGGGAATTAAAGGAAATATAATATATTTCATTCAAAATTTTTTAAGCAAAAGAAAGATCCAGGTAACGATTGGCGAAGTTTTGTCAGATGAAAAGTCTATTGAAAATGGTATCCCACAGGGTTCAGTCTTAAGTGTTGTTTTATTCACCATAGCCATTAATAGTGTTCTAAAAATTATAAAAAGCCCAATAAAATATATTGCTTATGCCGATGATCTCACAATGTTTATTTCTGGGAAAAATCCAAAAAAATTGCAAAAAAAACTACAAACACAATTAAATCTACTTGAAAAATGGAGCAATAAAACAGGATTTAAGTTTTCCGAAAAGAAAACTGTTGCCATGTTATTCACAAGAAAAAGGAAAAATATTATTAAACCAGATTTGTTTTTAACAAATCAAAAACTAACTTATGTTGATAAAATTAAATTTCTGGGACTAACGTTTGATGAAAAACTGAACTGGCATCAGCATATAAGAACAGTTAGAGCAAAAACTTTAAAAAACCTGAATATCCTGAAAATGCTCTCAAATACAAACTACGGTTCTGATAGAAAGCTTCAACTAAGATTATTGAATTTGATAATACTTTCAGTAATTGACTATGGCAGTTTCATCTATGAAACTGCTAACAAAACTAGATTAAAGTCCTTAGACACAATACTAAATATGGGTATGCGTTTAGCTACAGGGGCACTACGAACAAGTCCTGTTGATAGTCTTCTTGTAGACTCCGGAGAAATTTCTTTAAACCTTAGAAGGGAAAAGTTTGCTCTTAAATATGTAACAAATTTAATTTCTTTCGAAAACCACCCATTACTCGAATTTTTTAATAATGATAATTTATTTTCCAAGTTTAAAGATAAAAAATTTAATACACAACCATGTTTTGTCAGATTAAGAAATATAAAAGAAAGTTTATATGTCTTTGATAACGCAATAGATATACAAAAAATACTTAATGAACCTCCATGGCTTCAGAAACCCATATGTATTGATACGGAATTAGCAACATATAAAAAAGATAATACAAATACTACTATTTATCGAAAACTTTACAAAGAAAAAGTAAATAATAAATTTAAAAAATTCAGACAAATATTCACCGATGGTTCAGTCATAAATAACTCCACAGGCTGTGCATTCAACATTGATTTAGTCGAAACAAAATTTCATCTACCGGAAAATACAACAATTTTCACAGCCGAATTATATTCTATATATCGAGGTATTCAGTATGTAAATAACGAATCTAATAATGAAAGTTTTTTGGTCTGCACAGATTCTTTGAGCAGCCTTGAAGCTCTTCAAAATATAACTACAAAACATCCATTAGCACAAAAAATAAGAGATAAGATCTCTCTATCTTTAAACAATTTTGCATTTCTATGGATTCCATCACATATAGGTATTAAAGGAAATCAAAAAGCAGATTTATTAGCAAAACAGTCTGTTAGAGAACCCTTAGACAACTCTTTTAAATTTATTACATCGGACTTACATAAATTAATAAATAAATACATAATGCGAAAAAAACAAAGTTACTGAGATACAAAAAACAGTAATAAATTGCACAACATAAAACCACAAATTGATAAGTGGAAAAACAATGATAATCTGAGTCGAAGAGATCTTACTGTTCTGACAAGGTTGAGAATAGGACACACTAATCTGACACACAGTTACCTATTTCACAATCAGAACTCATTAGCACATGAGTGTGATTGCAGGCTCAATACTATTTCAGTACACCACATTTTTGAGGAATGTCCTCTTACTGTAAATCACAGAACATCACTAGGTATCTCATTGAGTTCTCTATCGGCAGATGACCGCAATTCCAATGATTCCAATGATAACAGAATTTTTACAATTTAATATAATTAAAGCTTAAAATTAAATTTAAAAATTCATTAAAGTAGAAAATGTTTGTTTTTAAATTTTTTATTTTTTTTATTTATTTTTTTTGTTTGTTGTTAAAATATAATATGTAAAAATAAAGCTTAGTATGTAAGTGTGTAGTAAGTAAGTTTATAATCTACAAATATTGCTATAAATATTGTAATAACAAATTAATTTTTATAGAAAGATCAGGCTTTCAAAACCATTTTTTGTGTTGTAAGCCATAAAAAACTTTTTTAAATAAATAAATAATTAACAGTTTTGTTGTTGTCATTATTAAAATTATTTATTTTTAATTAAAATAGAAAAGAAAATTTTAATTACAGATAAAAAGTTTATATGGTTTATTATAAAGAATATGTGTTACATATGTAAATGTATATGTAATGTATGTATAATGATATTATATTATTTTAAAATTATGTGTAAATGTATTTATGTATTACACGTATAGTTATTATATCTCTACATAATTCAAATATAAAAACAATTTTTTTCTTAATTGCATTTCCTCAAATAATTTTATAAAAAACTGTTATATCGATATTTTTCAACGAGCTTTTTGAAGCCCTTAATGTTCCCATCGCTTAGACAAAGCCACATTGCGTTTCATCACGTGATCTAAGGTATCTCTTAGTAAAGTTTGAAAAGGATGTAACAATGTACCTAAAGTAAAGTACATATATCCAAAATTGAAAATCTTTCTTATTTTTAATTTCTAAATATTAGCTTTAAGGAATATTATTAATATTAAATTAAAATTCAATTTTTAAAGTTAATTGGATTGAACTAATCAATATAACATATAATATAATTTTATATGTACAGTTTATTCCAATCAATCCTGATTTTATTATTGCTCAACTTGTACGAGTCTTTCATGTTATATCATAATAAATTACTTTTCTAGATTATAATGCAACTTTAATGCAAATTAATTAAGCAATATCACATTTTAATATGTACTGAAGTTATCAAAGTTAAATATGTAAATTACCTTCTCCAGTAAAGAATCCAAAAGAGAATAAAATAACTTTACCATCAGCAAAACCACATAATATTTTATCACCTTGTAAATTATTTTTTGGAACATGTAATGTTGTTGGTACACTATCTAATTCAATCGTTTGTCGAACACGGCAATGTTCTAAAATTCTTAATACTCTACCGCAACAAGCTAAAACTGTTAAAATTCGATTTGTCTAAGTAAAAAAAAATAATTTTATAATCTTAAAAGTAAAATATAGAAAGTTTAATTTATTTACATTATTTGGAACTAGAGCAACCGCATCAACAATAGTATCACCACATAAATAGGTACCAATATCCTTACAATCTCTATAATGATTGTAAACATGATTGCCACATGTAATTAAATCTGATCCAGAAACACACCTTACAAATAAAGAATAAATTAATTAAAAATATTAAACAGTTTGGCTATTACAAATTGTATGTATGTAATATGGAACATACATGCACTTAATTGGTTCAGTTAAATTTGTATCAAATGAGAGAAACATTTTTCCTTTTCTATTATATCCTTTTACTATTGTTTCTGTAGCTACAAATATCTTGTCTGTTGATGAACCTATATTGTATTATACATATGCACATATAAATATACTTACTTTTTAACAAATAGCATATATAGTTTTATAATTTTAATATTTTAAAGTATTAAAATAATATATTTAAAAAAAAATGAGCAAATGGAGATTGGATATGATTCCATACAATTGTAAAATATTCAAATTAAAAATGTGGCGTTTGGATAAAATAACGGAGTTAAGATAAGAGGATATATACTTTTGATTTTTATGTGATTTGCTTTGTTTGTAACTGGTTTTGTTCAAGGTCAGATGGATTTTGCATAAAAAAATGTTATATATTAAAAAAACATCTTTTACTTCAGAAAATTTTTTAATTTGATAGTTTTCAATTTTATTTTTTTATTTCATCTCAAAACATAAAAGTTTTTAATACCTCTATCATTCAGTTTTGGTATTACATAATTTTACAAATTATTTAAATAAAATTATTAAAACAAAACATAAAAATAGTAACGAAACATAATTAAACAAAAGAATTTTATAATTTAATTGAACATAAATTAAATTTTAAGAATGTAATTTTCATACCGTTTTAAATTTATAAAAGGCTAAAGCAATTAAAGGTAAAGGTAAAGCAATAGGTATATTCAATGCAAATTTAAAAAAGTGAAAATACTTGTAATGTAATAGTAACTTCTAATGTTAAATTTAAATTTTAAGAACAGCTTTATAAAAATTTTATTTTTTTTGGCAATACTTCCTGGAATGCATGTTTTGTTTACTTTAGGTAAACTTAATACTTCTCATTTGGTTCTGGTACCTCTTTTAAATAAATCTACTTTTATCAAGTGAGTGGATTCATCATGGTCATTTCTGTATAGAATTTGTAATAAGCCCTTTTGAAAGTAAATTATTTCTTTCCTGGTCGAATATCGACTGAAATTCAAATCAGTGCAAGCATTATTATAATTGAAAAAATCATTTTTAAATTGCATTAATTTTAGATGAACTTTTTCGTAATCCATAGTGTTATTTACGGCGTCAAACTCTTGAATACGTGAATGTCTTACTTCTGAGAAACGTTGAGTTATACTTTTGAATTTTGATTGTTGTATGTGCTTCGAAGAATTTTAATAAGCCAAACGAAGTTATTCTATTACGGTTTTGTGGAATACAAGAACCCGACCATAATATGATGTTTTTGATTTCTGGTTTATCTTTGATTACTGCATCTAGAATTTTGATTACAGCACTTGCAATGTCGTTTCCTTTTCAACCAGATTGAGTTTCATACCGCAGTGAACAATAGGTAATGATATTTAAGTTGCATAGTCTAGTAAGATTATATAAATTAAATTTACGTTTGTAATAGAAATTCGTAACATTTGCTTGATGCAAACCAAATACTTTTTGAAGATCATAACTTTTTTAACCGCTGTTGTGTAATCATTTAAACTTCTATCCATGTTTCGGTGAATTTTTGCATTTTCATTCAGTTTTCTATTAAAACCATAAGCCTTTCTTTCAGAAGCATTTGAATTAATAATATTTTTGTATGTCATACAATGATCACATTGATCTTTTTTTTGGAATATAGTAAGAATATAGTAAGATAAATTAAATTTAGTGTTAAAAATGTTTCCGAACGTTGACTGGATTATCGACAATTTCAGTGTATAGACTACACATTTTTCTTAAATTTAAAGAAGAATCTAAATATTGTTTGTGGCTGTCTGGATCAATAACTGGAAAAGATCTAATGTGATTCACAATTTCTTGTGTTCTGCTCTGCGGTAGTTTCGTTGGAACATACTTTTTCTTTTTTGATGGTATTGGAATCCAACAGTATGGTCCAAATTAATTTGAAAAAATGGTAAATCTTCTCTCGCTTATTTTTAAATCATAGGGCGTATTTTATGAAATACTGACTATGTACCGATAATGTACCGAGTTTTTATATACAATTTTACAGTAATGTGAATTATCATAAGGGATTAGACACTTAGGAATAAAAATGTTTTTAAGAGTTATTTATCTAATATCCAATAAAAATTTAGCCAATACAATACAATTATATGGATGTCAAAATCGTAAGAATAAATCAATGATTCTAAATCGTACAAATTATTCCGAAGATTGAATATTAACGTATACAATATTTAAATTTCTTGCATTGTTCGCCAATGACGTTAGGTTACATACCTCTGTCATATGCCCAACATTCTTATTATAAAAAGAGTTTATCGAATTATTAGTGTACATTAATTATCATAGCAAAAGCAAAAAATAATAATAAAGCAAAATGCAAAAAAAAAAATAATTAAAATTACAACAATTGTACAAAAATAAGATAATAGAGTTTAAAATATGAATTCAATAAAGTTAAAATTATTAAAAATGTTGAAAATGCTAAAAATAAAATCTGGAATAAGTGTTTTAATATAATTGCAAAAATGTTTCTGCATCGCGGCATGTTTTAGCAGGAACTTTCTTTTATCTCTTCTGGTACTTGTTTTATTTTTGCTATCGCTCTGTATTGCTCCTTGGTGATAATCTTGTTATCTAGCTTTCACTTGCCTTTATGATATGAGGTCCCATATGCTTTCGAATATCCATGGCATTTAGTTTCTATTCCCAGTACGGAGTTTATTTCTCGCAATCTCATAGACGTTAATAAGGGTATATGCAAATTGACAGTTTTTTTAATAAAGGAAAGTCCTACAATTTTTTTTAAATGAAGTTGTCTAAACAAAAGTGTCCACGAAAACGTTGAAAGTAATTAGTTAATTTTTTAGTAATTAGATAATATTGGGCGAGTCTCAAGATGCCATTTCTGTAAATCTCAAAAATTTCAAAATTTTTTTTTTAATCAAAATTTTTTTTTTTTATTTAGAAAAGCATACCTTCGTTATACTTTTTTCTCAATAAATATTAATTTTATTAAAAAAATTAAGAAAATTGTTATTCATAGAAATTGCCAATGCTTTATTGTTGTTATTATGTTTGTAAGAAAATAATTGAAGGAGTTTTAGAGTTAGTTACAAAATCAGGATTTCAATAATTTGCTTAATGGGGATTTGGGAGCACTAGCCTACATTCTTTTAAATGTTGAAATATATATGTAAAAGGAAAATTAGGAAAGATTTTAGAAACAAAATTAGGTTTTACGCTTTTTCCAAATTTTATTATAATAATACTTATATATTGCTATATCTTGCATATCTTGGAACTTAAATAAAACATCCGAAAACTTGAAAGAGATAAACAAGTTTTACGACAATAACTTCTGTAAAATGTGTTTGGTTTGGAGCAACAAGTTCGAGTAGCTGTCAATATATCTCGGAACTTAATTAGGTAAAATATCTGTCATTTTGTTATGGAAACAGCATATATTATGTTCATACGGGTATCCTAGAGTAGACTGATACACTTTTTTTAGTTTTTAGATGTTTCTTATTCAAGATTTTTTTTTTCTGAGATTCCCCCTGACAGGTAGTACCTACTTCAATGCGTAATTTGAAATTTTTTAATTTGGGATTTTAAGAAAAAATTAATTTTCGGTGTATTTTAGATTTAAGATTTTGTGTTTGTGATTTTTTGATTGGTATTTTGAGAGGATTTCGTAATCGGATATCTATGTGTCAAAAGACTTTCAATTCCCACTGTACTTAAATAACATTTGTAGGCGTGATATAAACTGATATGCCAATCTAATATATTATTATAATCATATTATCCTTAAACGGGTTATGTGATTATAAAAACTATTTTACTTGTTTTTTAACTATTTTAAAAGCTTTGTAGTTTAATTGTGAATGTACAAAATATAATTAGGAGTGAGTTTATAGTCGGTTACAAAATCAAAGGGGTACGGTACATTTGGCAACTGGACATTTGATCAGTGGACATTTAGCAAAAGAAACATTTAATAAAAAGACATTTAGCAAAATGGACAGTTAGCAAAAGGACATTTAACAACTGGACACTTATCATTTGGGCATTTGGTCACTTTTATTTATGTAGGCACCTACACAAATAAAAGTCGCCAAATGTCCAAATTTTAAGGAATTAAAAATAATAACAATTTTTTCTACAATTTTTTTTCATTATTTTCGCACATTTATTTTAAACTTCAAAAATGAAAATATTTTAAACTAAATAAGTCTTTCTCCAAAAATGAAATGTACATCTTCCTTCAAAAGGAAAAAAGAAATAACAACTATGGATGGACATCGTAAACCTTTTTTCCGTAGTCCCATCTGTTGCGGAGCTATAGTCCTCCAAAGTTCGAAAAAGTCCAATATTTAAATTGTTATAACACAAGTTCTATACGGTATATCTTCATTCTGAAACTAAGTTAATTTGATTATGATCCATTAACCTACTTCAGCACCAGGGCTAAATAAATTTTTTTAATTTTTTTGTTGTGCTTAAACGATTTGACCAATTGAGTTCAAAATTTGCACAAGTAGTTTAGCACCGAAGCTCATTCAATTAATTTTGTCGTGATACATTAACACATTTTGGTACGATAGACTGTCAAAAGAAATTTTTGTTTCTAATTTGTGTCTAATTTGGCAGGATGAATTTACGGTTCAAAATAAAGCCTGTGACAAATTTTTAAATTTTTGTTAATGTTCGTTAACAAATTTTCGCATGAGTACCAATTAAAAATATTCTACCCAAGTTTTGTATTGTTATTATTATTAAAAAGATATTTTCAAAACTCTTTACTTTTGTCTATATTGTTTTTTATATTCCATAAAAAGCTTTCAATGCAAATTTCTAATATCTAATAGTAATTAAAATGACCTAAATAAGTATCTTAAAAATACTGTCTTTAAGTTTTAATAACCTAACATTTTCGGCCGTTATTAAAAAACATAAATAATCTCTACCATTCGACAATCATCAAGTCATCAGTCAGGAATGTATTACTAACACGTGGTGTTTCTATATATGATGTATGTGTATAATATATTTCTCAAAAAATATCATTGAAATATGTGCATACTATATGTATAATGAACACTATATACTATATGTATATGTTTAAAAATACTATAAACACAATCAATTAAATTAGAAAATGTATTCACATTTCTGTACAGTATTTAATGAGAACATACATATTTAAAGTACAGAAAACCTTACATTCTTACACATATTTTTAGCCTTATTTAATATCCATTTGAAAACGTAATTATGTATTAGAAAAAGTTATCGTATTATGGTTGATTTATAACGGTGAAAAACAGTCCTGTCTTTTTTATATTAAAAATGTTAAACAGAACCATGTATGCATTTAAAAAAAAGCTTTTTCAAAATTTGAAGAACTGTAGGCATTGTAACGGTGAGGCTTTATAAAATAGTTGTTCTACAACTTTCGTTTTTTTAAGAGAATGTTGAAGAGATCTATGTCTATTTTTCTTTATAAAAGTAAAAAAACAATGTAGTTTGGGTATTTTAAATCGAAAATATATTAAACAGAAACTAAGATATACACATTTAAAAATAGGGCTTTTTGAAGAGGAGCTATAACTGTGGATTACATAAAAAATTCTTCTACAACATTAGTTTTTAAACTATCAGTGTGGTTAAAATTTCATTACTGGTTATTAAAAACTTGTATAAGTTTTGTAAACAGACGGAACGACACAGAAACCATTAAGCAAATTTCTTAAAATTTGTTTTTGAAAAAAGAGCTAAAAGAAGCAATTAATAAAAACGTGACATTACTTGCGGAAAAAAATGTAGGTATCTGAAAGTTTTATGCAGTATGGTATTTCACAATTGAAATGCGATTTTATGTAATTTATCTTTCAAGATTTTTTGTAAACGAATTGAGAATTATTCTTCGTGTTTATCCAATTTACTAAAAAAAATTAAGGAAACGTAATCAACTGATATTAATTAAATGTAAAAAAAAATTAAAAATATTAAGTACCAGCATCTTTTAAAGCGTAGAAAATAATTTAGATATATTAATTAAATTAAATTTTCTAACGATTTTTTTAATTTTTTATATTACTATTTTTATATTATATATCTATATCTATATTTATTTTATTCAATATATCTACTTATGTACTCTTTATTCAAAACTTATTGTGGAATATTTTTTAATTTTGAAAATCCATATTATGTTGAAATTAAAATTTAAGACGATGCAGACGATGCAGACGATGACATGGTTTCTTACCGAAATGAATATTGCAATTTGATAAATGTTTTTAAAAATTCAAGAATAATATTTTTATGTTTGTTTTAGAAATTTTATGTTTATTTTATTTATTAAAAGGACTACTAATATCTAAAATGTTGAATTAAGTTATTAAATTTTCAAGTATAAGAAATTTTAAATTAGTTAAAAAGGATTTTAGGAAATTATTGTTAAAAAAAAAACAATCAACAGTATTACTACTTACCTACTGTTTAATAATGGTTTTATAGAAATTTTGAGTTTATAATACATATTATCTTTCAACATTTCACTTTTCCCATTTTTGAGATAAATTCAATATGATTTTGCTGTAAAGGAGTATGGAGTAGGGGTAGGAAAGGATAGGAAATGGATACGGAAACATTGAATTGGGAGTGGGACTGTAAGGTAACAATGAGTCCGTTTATTATTATTACTATTTAGCTAACAGTCACTAAAGCCGTCACAACAGTTACAACATGTAGTAGTAGTATATAGTACTACATGAGGTAATTATTGAAGGCAACCCTCACTGTCACTGTAGCGGTTACTATTATTGGTATTAGTATTCTTATTAATATTATTATTATTTTTACTACAGAGTCAGCGCCGTCAGTAGATTACAACGTGCAGCAGTATATAACACCTTACTTGCATGATATAACCAAATATGGCTCCACTGTAGTAGCTATTATATTATTACTATTATTATTATTATTGTTATTATTACTATTATTATTATTATTCTTATTATTATTATTATTATTATTATTATTATTATTATTATTACTATTATTATCTTTTATTGTTATTATTTTACTACAGAGTCAGCGCCATCAGTGGATTGCAACGTGCAGCAGTATATAACACCTTACTTGTATGATATAACCAAAGATGGCTCCACTGTAGCAGCTATTATTATTATTACTATTATTATTATTATTATAATTATTGTTATTATTACTATTACGATTATTATTATTATTATTTCTATTATTATTATTATTATTATTATTATTGTTATTATTTTACTACAGAATCAGCGCTATCCGTGGATTACAACATGCAGCAGTATATAACACCTTACTTGCACGATATAACCAAAGATAATCCCACTGTAGCAGCTATTATTATTATTACTATTATTATTATAATTATTGTTATTATTACTATTATTATTACTATTATTATTATTAATATTATTATTGTTATTATTACTACTATTAATTATATGATATACATTATTACGATATAAAAGTACTACATATTTTTTATTTATGACCTGACCGGGGTTTGAACCCAAGACCCTTCGATTGAAAGGTGACTTAACCACTGCGCCATGAGTCAGATTTATACGCATATAATAATAGTTAGTTATTTTTACAATAAAGACACATAAGTATATAATGTGTATAATATGCTCATCTTTGTTATAATCTAAGTTTATTTTAAATTAATTTCGCTTGTTAGTCGGAAAAACTGATAAAAGTTATTTATTAAAAACTTTAAGTCTCGAATTGATCGTATTGAAACAAGTAGACTTGTAAGAAATATTACATGTTACAATGTAATATATCTTAATATATCAATAAATATAAATATATATAAAATAGAAAATCTTTATAATTACTTAATAGATGCGAAATTAATTATTTTAAATTATTTTTAAAATACTTACCTATGGCACCACCAAGTTGTATACTACAAATTTTTTTCCCAATGTAATTTTGAACATGTATTTGAGCTTCTGATTTTTTAACCGAAAATATATAAAAAGTTCCATCTAAGTCGCCAATGATAACCTTTGTAATATATAATTGATATAATGTACATATAATATTAAAAAATAGGACTAACCTTTTGTTGTTTTTTTCGTTCATTAGGAAGTAATTTCATGCAATTTAGTGATGTGGTGCCAATATTTCCATAGTCAATTCTTGTTAGCTCTAAGTTCATTTTTAATTTTTAAATTACACAATATTAAAATCTAATATGATGATTAGATTGATTTGTAGTTAAACAAAAAATAATTTAAGAAATTGTATTGTTAATTGCAAGCCAAAAGAAATTTTTTTCTAATATAACTACTACCCTAATATGATTTTGCATAAGCAGTCGGTATTCGATAGATAACTAAATATAAAAACATTATTATTTTTAAACACTATTTTATTTGTTTTCATTTATGAAGTTGCTATGACTATTTGTATCGATTATTTCAGCTTTTTTTGATTTATTCTTATTAGTTATTACCTTCACATTAATTCTGTTATTTGGAATTATGCGCATTGATTTTTATTCATTAGTTATTATTATTACTATGTGCATTATTTCATCGTAAATTTCGAGGAAACAATTTAAGTTAAAATTTTTAATAGTACCGATAATATTCCTAATTTGAAAATCCTGTTTTAAAATACAGTATTCAAAACTTAGTAATCAATCATTTTTTCCCTAAGAAATCTTCCAAAGACATTCTCGCACGGTAAAAAGAAAAACTCAATTTTGGAAGAAGGGATTTTTACTCTTTCAAAATAAGATTTCAACAATGACCATATTATACAAAATCATTATTAAAATTACTTACACAGTGATGCATCATTTTATGTTGTAACTTCTACATGCGGCAACTTTTTAGTGATTTTTTCACAAATTACTTAAACTGGCCACAGAATACGAAATGTCTGAACATTTGGCAAATACATTAATGATGAAAATTTTAGTATTCACATTCGGGTGTTAAAAGGTTGTTCCTTGGTTCCTTCGGAAGAAACTTCACATAATACATTGCTGTACAAAGAGCTGTGTAAAATACAAATACTATATACTACTCATTGAGTAAAAATATTTATTTTCAAGTATTTGAGTAAAATTATTTAAGTAAAAAAAAATACAAATACAATTTTCAAACACGTTTTACGTAAAAGTATTTGACTTAATTCTTTGAAATACAATTTTTTTTACAGTATATACGACTACTACATGTAGTAACCGTCACAACAGTTACTACATGTAGTAGTCGTATATAGTACTTATATGAGGTAATTATTGAAGGCAACCGCCACTGTCACTGTAGCGGCTACTATTATTGGTATTAGTATTAGTATTATTATTAATATTATTATTATTTTACTACAAAGTCAACGCTATCAGTGGATTACAACGTGCAGCAGTATATAACACCTTACTTGCATGATATAAACAAAGATAGCTCCACTGTAGTAGCTATTATTATTATTATTATTATTATTTTTATTGTTATTATTGTTATTATTTTATTACAGTGTCAGCGCCATCAGTGGATTACAACGTGCAGCAGTATATAACACCTTACCTGCATGATATAACCAAAGATGGCTCCACAGTATAAGCTATTCTTATTATTACTATTATTATTATTATAGTTATTGTTATTATTACTATTACTATTATTATTATTTTTATTATTATTACTTTTATTATGATTACTTTTATTATTATTATTGTTATTATTTTACTACAGAGTCAGCGCCATCCGTGGATTACAACGTGCAGCAGTATATAACACCTTACTTGCATGATATAACTAAAGATAGCCCCAGCTATTATTATTATTATTATTACTATTATTATTATTATTATTATTATTGTTATTATTACTATTACTATTATTATTATTAATATTATTATTGATATTATTACTACTATTAATTATACGATATACATTATTACGATATAAAAGTACTACATATTTTTTATTTATGACCTGATCGGGGTTTGTACCCAAGTCCCTTCGATTGAAAGGTTGGCGACTTAACCACTGTGCCATGACCCGGATTATATTGGATGGTTTTACATGTGGTCCGTCTACTATAGTGATATGGTAGTGGGACATCATTTTGGTTTAATATATAACCATTTTTATCTAGAAAGATAAAATGCTCAGGGGCTATAAATCCCGTGAGCAAGGTCTTTCTAATGTACTCCTCGTTGTGGTAAAATATATGAGATATTAGATCATTTTCTGCAGTATTTTGTGCTCTTTCATAATGGTTTCGAACAAGTTTTATCATAAAACTGTCGATTCTATTTATGTTTGATTCTTTTATTTGAATAGATATTTCTATTTTTATGTTTGATATTTATATTTTTAATTTATTTATGCAAACTCTAATGCACTTTTTTTCAAATTTTCGGATTTTCTCCATAAGGCTGGCGTTTATTTTATACCATATTAGTATGCCATAATTTAATGTGGGTCTTGTTAGTGTTTGATATGTTATAACTTTAGTTCTATTGCTGAGTGTTTTATTATAAAAAATCTTTTGGCAGGCGTAAAAAGCTTTATTGCCTTTTTCAATCGCCAGTTTTACGTGTTCGCTATATATTAGATTTCGGTGTGGATGCACACTTAGATACTTCACGATTGCTGTATTTGACAATATAATAGTGTTTAGCCCTTTAATTCTAAAACTCTTCCAATTTCGTTTTAGGTTGGCGTGCAGATTTGTATACGTATTTCTAAAAAGGATGGTTTCACATTTCTGAAAGTTAAGTTTTAGTAACCATATTTTGCAATAGTTAGTTACTACGTTGGACGTTACTACTTTTTGGACGCAATATTGCATGTTTTTGTGTAATTAGTTCCTTTTACACGTTCCAGTATTTTTAGCATATCTATAATATATAATTAAATTAGAACCGGTGAGTTCATAATTATTTCTACTTGTTGCAGACCGTTAGCCACATGATACATTTTGGGCACTATCAATATTTCTAGTTTCTATGTAAAATTTGTTTTCGGTGATCATACTTTGCATTAGGGCAACTAGGTGTTGAGGAAATTTATATTTAACCAGTAATTTGTATATTAACCCATCAATCCATACTAAATTGAAAGCTTTCTCAAGATCAATGCGATAAGCCCCCACTTCGTAGCCTTCGTTTATATGCCAACATATGTCGGATTTTAATTTTGTTACGGCATGTATTGTACTGTGTCTTTGCCTGAACCCGAATTGGTTTTCAGACATTAAATTATATTTATTGATGTGTTTGGTAATTTTGTCATTTCTTAGAACTTCAAAAATGTTGCTAATACTTGGTAGTAAACTTATAGACCGATAATTACTGGGGCTTGTTGGTTCTTTCCTCGGTTTAAAAACTATTAGGTGCGCTATTTTATTATATAATGTAATATTCCCAGCTAATTGGGAAGTATGAGTGATTTAGCGCATTGTTGAATAATATCACATAGTTATGTATTAACTTATCACTTAGATTTTTAAAGTTTAAATTAGCGATCCCGTTATTACGATTCGAAGTTTTATTTTTTAAATTACTTATTATAGCTTTGAGTTCACTAAAGTTTGTAAAATAATTATTTCTACTTTTTTGTTGCGAGGCTTTATTATTATCACTAAAATTATTCAGAGTTATTTGATTATTCTTTTTAGTGACGTTGGCATTTTGGAATGATTTAATTTTATTTTTAATATTATTGTGAAATAAATAATCCGGTATATTAGTTTTATGTGTACTTTCAATGTAGGAACTTATTACATTATATATATCTTTTTGGTCATTTAGTATACATTTATTATCTGCTGTTTTATTGAGTTTGGTACTGTCAATGTTATTTGCTGTTAGCAATTCGTTTGCATCAATATGGAGAGTATGGATATTTGCATTCTGTTTTTATACCCTACACCTAAAGTATAGGGTATATTAACTTTGGTATGGTGTTTGTAACCACCAAAAGGAAGCGAGTTAGGTATAGACATGTATATATATTCTGAATCAGGATCACCGCCGGAGTCGATTTAGCGATGTCCGTCCGTCCGTCCGTACGCACGATAACTCAAAAAATAATGATGCTATCTTGATGAAATTTATATAGTAGGTTACTAATTACGAAAGAAAGGCTAAGTTCGAATCTGGACAAAATCCGTCCATGGGTTCGGATTCTGGAAGCTTCCGAATGATTCCGGGCTTTTGGAGATAATCTCCGCAAACGAGATTATCTCCAAAAGCAACAAAGATAGAACCTTCAAATTTTGTACAATGATGTTTCTTCCCGTTCAATTTATGTCTCTGAAATTTAAGAGGATTTGGTCCATGGGTTTGGGTTTTGGAAGCTTCCGAACGAGCACCAGAGCAAATGAGATTATTTCCAAAACCAACAAAGATAGAACCTTTAAATTTTGTACAATGATGTTCCTTCCCGTTCGATTTATGTCTCTGAAATTTAAGAGGATTTGGTCCATGGGTTTGGATTTGGAAGCTTCCGAACGAGCCCTAGAGCAAATGAGATTATTTCCAAAACCAATAAAGATAGAACCTTTAAATTTTGTACAATGATGTTCCTTCCCGTTCGATTTATGTCTCTGAAATGTAAGAGGATTTGGTCCATGGGTTTGGATTTGGAAGCTTCCGAACGAGCACCAGAGCAAATGAGATTATCTCCAAAACCAACAAAGATATAACCTTTAAATTTGGCAGGGTGGTGTTCTTTCATGTTTTATTTAAGTCTCTGAAATGTGAGAAGATTTGGTCCATGGGTTCGGGTTTTGGAAACTTCCGAACGAGCCCCAGAGCAAACGAGATTATCTCCAAAACCAATAAAGATAGAACCTTTAAATTTTTTATAATGATGTTTCTTCCAGTTTGATTTATGTCTCTAAAATTTAAGAGGATGTGGTCCATGGGTTTGGATTTTGGAAGCTTCCGAACGAGCCCCAGAGCAAATGAGATTACCTCCAAAAACAACAAATATATAACCTTTAAATTTGGCCGAATGGTGTTTTTTCATGTTTGATTTAAGTCTCTGCAATTTGAGAGGATTTGGCCATGGGTTTAAATTTGAAAGAATTTGAACCGTGGATTCGAATTTTGGAAGCTTCCGAACGATCCGCAGAGCAAATGAGATTATATCCAATACGAACAAAGGTAGAACCTTTGAATTTGGTACAATGGTCTTCTTTCGTGTTTGATTTATGTCTCTGAAATTTAAGAGGATTTGGTCCATGGGTTTGGTTTTGGAAGCTTCCGAACGAGCCCCAGAGCAAATGAGATTATCTCCAAAACCAATAAAGATATAACCTTTACTTTTGGCATAATGGTGTTCTTTCATGTATGATTTAGGCCTCTGAAATTTGAGAGAATTTGGTCCTTGGGTTCGGATTTTGAAAGCTTCCGAACGAGCCTCAGAGCAAATGATATTATCTCCAAATGCAACAAAGATATAACCTTTAAATTAGGCAGAATGGTGTTCCTTCATGTTTGATTTATGTTTCTGAAATTTGTGAGGATTTGGTCCATGGGTTCAAATCTTGGAAGCTTCCGGACGAGCCCCAGAGCAAACGAGTATATCTCCACAACCAACAAAGATATAACTTTTATTTTTAGTACAAAGGGGTTCTGTTATGTTTCCTTTTCTGTAAAATTGGAAACTGACATTTGAAAGAATTTGAACCATGGGTTCGTATTTTGAAAACTTCCGGACGAGCACAAGAGCAACGAGCATATCTCCAAAACCAACAAAAGTAGAACCTTTAAATTTAATAGAATGGTGTTCTGGCAAGTTTTCTTTATGTTCCTGAGATGGATTCGATGAATTGGAGTGGCAATTCGGGTAGCTGACACAAACATCCCAAGGACTACCAATCTTCGAAAATAATTAAGATAGAAACTTAAAATTTTATACAAGGGTGTCAAGCATATCCCAAGCGGATGCCTCTTTTACGTTCTTGAAATTCGAGTTGAATAAGACAGAAAAGGGAAGAAGTTCAAGCAGCTGCCAAAAACACTTATGGATTTTTAATTTAATTCGAATTATTCAGGTGTAGGGTATTAATAAGTCGGTTGCATCGACTTACTGTTACATTTACTTGTTTTTTAAATATTTTGTTGATTTCGGGAAACATATTTTTATTTTTTATTAATTTTAATTATTAGGATTAATTTTGCTAATTCTATTGTGCCAGTATTTGTTTATTTCGTTTTTTATTTGTCCCTTAATTAATATATTAATATTATTTAATAGACTTTTAAGGAGATTTATTTGCTGAGTAGAGAAATTGAGTCTTTGTTTTCGTATTCTGTGTAAATCATTAAGTAAGTCATTTTTTTGGCGAAATATATGAGCCTTTGTTTCTCTCCTTTTTTCTTTTTTTATTCCGAATTTTATGTTTTATACAATATATGCTATTCCGCCAAACCACACGGATCTGCAGTGCATGACATCATGACATCGACTGCTCGCTTTTACACGAGTATTTAACAGATTCTGCAGTTGTCAATGTATGTGTGAAATTCTCTTCAATCGAGTATTGAACAATGAACACTAACTTAACTATAGATAATGCATAGAATGTTTAGTCGACTATGTTAAAAGCGGAAAGTTTTTGTTTTTTATAGGTATCTACCATCTACATATGGCAATTATTGTGTATAAAATAAAAAAAATAAAAATAATTGTTCTGTAAATAAATTTAATTTTTTAAATTTAGATTTATTTAGTCCGTTTAGATTTATTGGTAAAATTAACATCTAGATTCTAGTAGACTAAACTAACATCGATATTTTTGCAATTCTTTAATTAATTTTAATGCCTGTTCCTTAGATCAATTGTCAGTTATATGACTCATTATTTAACTAAACTTTATATTTTATCAATTAAAATATACATACTTATATATTTAATATAATCCAAAAATATTTATTAACTGTTTCTTTTTTTATAATAGAAATTTAATATGTAAACAAATATAAACAAAAAAATAATGCTAAACTTAATTTTATATTGTCTTTTGTCAATATTTAACACCACAAATATTTTAATTTTTTTCCGCTTTTATATTTTCTTTCAGTGCACAAAGTAAAATTTTGGTTGAACAATTCTCTTTCTCCCAATACCAAATATTCTCAAAATAAAATTAGTTTGTCGGAAAGAGGGTGTGAAACGAAGTGTAAAAAGTTATGCACGCAGAATCGTGTATTTTGGCCAATTGATACATGAAATAAATATCAATTAGTTTGAAATTTGAATATGAATGATATACAAATGTATTTATAGAGCTACGTAATGTTAGATATCTAAGGACTGTAATAGCTACACGTATTTTTATTTTCTTTTTTCTGTTTCTATACAATATGTACTGTTTTTAAGTATTGATATAGCTACATAGTGTTAGGTATCATAATCTACGGCTATACGTATTTTTTGTTTTATTTTGTTTTTTATGTTTCTATACAATATATGCTATTGCTATACATGTAGTTTGATATGAATAGTATAGATATGTATTTATATGTTATAGCTATGTAATGTAAGTATTTATCTAAATATTTTTTGTTTTGTTATGTTTCTTTTTCTGGGCGAAATATATGAGCCTTTGTTTTCCTCCTTTTTTCTTTTTTTTCCGAATTTTATGTTTCTATACAATATGTATATGCTATTGCTATACATATAGTTTGAATTGAAATTTGAAAATGAATGATATACAAATGTATTTATATAGCTACATAGTGTTAGGTATCTATAGTCTATGGCTAAACGTATTTTTCGTTTTGTTATGTTTCTTTTTTGTTTTTTTCTGTTTTGTGTAAAGAATGAAAGTGAATATAATATGTGTGTATTATATGATGAATGAATATGTATAATATGTAAGGTTTTTTGAGTTATAGGCAAATTGTGTATAAAAGTACATTTTGTAAAAATAAAAGCTAAAAAATGTGTGCATTGTATATAAAAATTTGCTATAATGAGTATTCGTAATTATTCTAATAAAAATTCGTCACTTCCATTGAGGTATGTAATATATCTAATATGAAAAATGATATATACATATGTATGTATTTTTGAAATTTTTTTAAGAATAAAATTTAAGCGTAGATTTTTAAATTTATACATAGGTAATAAATGTACAAAATAATTATTAAAATTATTTGTTGAAGTTTGCATCAAAATTAATATTATGATATGTATATTACTTATGCATCACAAATTCAATAATATTGTACTTCTTTCATTCAAATAAAATATTTTTTTTTTTTAAATTTGTTAAGAATTAGAAATCTGATTGCTGAAAAGAAAAGTATTCGAAAATAAATAATAATCTTCGACTTCTTGAGAAATAAAGCCACGAGTTATTATTTCTTATTAAATATGTAATAAAATCCATTTTTGTAACATTCAAACCTGAAAAAAATTTGAAAATATAAACTTATATATATAAGTAAAATATTAGATGTAAAACAATATGTATTTAATATTTATTTATTTGTCTATTCTATATTAGGAAGCATATTTAAGGTGGTTAAAAAATCAAAGTTGATGCCTTTTTCAGAGTATTTATGAATTCATGTATGCGAGACTTTGGTTACAAAACCAGGATTGCCCTTTTTTTCAAAATCTTTATATATTTCTATTTCATTTTCTAAAATTATTTAATATCAAGTATTAGAGTAAATAACAACAAATTGTTATTGTCATCATTTTTATCAAATAAAACTTACTGCAGGTAGGTATAAATAAATTTTGGATCTTCTTCAACACTTCTGCTCACAGCTGCTACATTCTCGGTTGAACGGCCACTACGTTGATAAATGTTGCCTCTGTTATCAAGAACAGATCCAGTTTCTAGAAATTTATCAACCATCAGCTTGATGGCACGATTTGTTGGAGCAATTTCTCTACCAAATTTTGTTCGAAATTTCCTAATTACATGTTGAAAACTTTTACCATTTTCAAAAAATGTTGTAATAACAAAAACACGTTGTTCCTTCGTGTAACGTTCCATATTAACTAACCGGAATGTATTTAGAATATACCTAAAGAAACCTCGTATAAAAATTCCAGGTCGAAAAAAAATGGCGGCAAAATCAAAATGATACCTCAATTTTGAACACCCTATATTATTGAATAAGTATTTTTGATCTTCTGGCAGTACTTTTATTAGTAATTCATTTTTTGGTATTGTGAAGTCAAACACAATAGCATTGTGATCGCTATCATATGGCATTGTTGCTAATTTATCATAGGTTTAGTATATAGTGTATTTATTCTGACGTATTACCAGAATATTACCAGGTCGATATATGAATTAGCTCTATTTAACGTTCGTCCATCAGTTTTCTGTAATTTGAGTTTATATAATGTTTTTGTTTTTCATCCAATTATTTAGTAGATTTCCTCTTGTGTCATTATATGTATGAGCCCAGTTTTTGTGTTTTGCATTAAAATCACCTGCTAGTTTCTTTTACAGTTACAAAAGGTCGAGGACTTTCCTATTTGTTTTTCCTCAAAGTCCCTAGCTTTGTTAAACCATGTTCTTCTAGTAAAACATCTGCCAAAGGTATCGATGAAAACCAGTTATCCATTCTAATATATCTGTTTGTCTTCTTGATAGGTTTTGATATTTTTTTTACATAATACGTAGGAACAGCTTCTTTTGCATCAGTCAAGGCAACTTTTCCAACATATGGAATACCATTCCACATATAATCAGTACAAGCAACATTCAATGGTATACCTTTCAATCCATATTAATTGGGTTTTTTGAGATTGTGGCAAATAAATTTTCATCTGCCTCAGAATCCCATTCCATGTTCATCTATAGTGCAATATTCATAATATGTGCAATATTTTTGATAGTTTTCTATATAAGTTAGACCATATTTCACTGTTTCTTGGCCAATTGCTATTTTATTCTTATCATCAAATCTTATATGAGTATCTATAAACTTAAAACGACGTTTGGACTTTGTTGCTCTGAAAATACCGTTTCCATATGTAGGAGCTCACTAGTGGCAATATGATTTTGTTTAAGAGCACCGCTTAATACAAGCAAACCAATAAAAGCTTTTGATTCATTAAAGTTATTTCTTTTTCATAAGTTTGTTTTCGAATTTCATTAGTGCTTCGAATAATTTGTTCGTTAGTATAGCGAACAATTTTTGACATCATTACTTCTGTCAAATATAGTTGAAAAGTTTTAACATGAGTTTTAACTGCTTTAGCTTTTCCTTTGGGCCCCGGTAAATGATTAACTAACATTTTTTATCGAGGACGCCCACGAGATATATCTCTGGTTGCAAGTTTTGTACACCATCTAAAAAATGAATCACAGTAAAACAAATATATTCGACATCTTTTTCTGAAATAAATTTTCTACTCATTGTAATAAGTTTAAAAAAAAATTGTAACATAAATTGCATTCTGGTGTCGCTAGTGACCCGAATAAAAGTTTTCACTTACATAACTTCTTCACCGGAAGAAGTTTTACTGAATAGTGAACTAAAAAATTAAATTTACTTACTTTCAATTGAATGAAATTTTTTTTGACAAATTTTTCAAAGAGATATTGATAAAATTAATTCTTTTGGGGTAGCGACCTCAGAATGCAGGTCGAATGAATCAGTTTTAAATAGGGTATATAATATAACAGGGTATATCAAATTGAGTTTTCAAAAGTAAATAATTAAAAGACATAGAATTTGAATTGAAACTGGAAAAGTTTTTATTTATTTTTAAAGTACAATATTTGCGATTTATACTCTGAAAATTATATCTCCCATGTGACCACCTCTTGTGTCTCTACAGTGCCTGATTCTTTTATCAAAATTATCGGTCACATTCTGGCATAGTTGCGGCTCTATCTCACCAATAACTCGAATAATTTCTGCTTTCAATGCTTCAACGTTTCGACTATTATCCTTGTAGATCTATCCTTTCACATAGTCCCGAAAAACGAAGTCTAACGGTGTCAAATCGCAGGATCTTGAAGGCCAATTCACGTCACCAAATCTGGAAATAACACGATCTGGAAAATTTATATGCAGAAATTGCAGTGTTTCTCTGGCTGTATGACGCGTAGTACCATCTTGTTGAAACCACATGTCCTCAGTATCAATATTTTCCAGTTTTGGCTATAAAAAAGTTGTGATCATGTCGCGATATCTGGTACCGTTAACGGTTATGGCTCTTCCAGCATAATTTTCGAAAAAGTCGGACCAATCACAGCACCAGACCACAATGCACACTCAACAATGACTCTTTGTGAATGCTTTGGCTTCCCTTGGATCACTCGAGGGTTTTCCTCCCCAAATACGGCAGTTTTGTTTATTAACGTAGCCACCGATTTCGAAATGTGCTTCGTCCGAAAAGATGCTTTTTTTGAAAAATCGTCGTTTTGTTCCAGTATCGTGGAAAAGTCTCGATGCATGGAATGATCTTGTGGCAGCAATTCTTGTGTCAATTGAAATTTGTAGACCTTTAAAGCTATATCTTTGTGCATAATACGCCATACAGTTGACTCAGAAAGTCCCAATTGTTGTGAACGTCGGGAAATTGACATGGTAGGGTCAGCTGTCACACTATCACTCACAGCACCAATATTTTGTTGTGAACAACCGGCATGACCATTCTGATAAATGTCTCGATTTTGTACTGCACCAGTTTCTTGAAATTTCCGCACAATATTACCAATTTGTTGCTCAGTTGGACGATTATGTCATTCATAAACATGGCGTAATTTTTTAAATAAATTTCTTACAGAACAACCATTTTCATAAAATAATTCAATAATTTCAACACGTTGTTGTAATGTATACGACTCCATTTTTATAAACGGCAAACCTTCAACTGTCAAAATGACATATAATATGGGTGCGTTCAATGTTTGAAGTGTGTTACACTGGCGCCTACTTTTGAAAACTCAATTTGAAAGACCCTTTATATGGTAAAATATACTGCAACGATTATGCAATGAAAAACTTGAGAATTCCATTCTTAAAACATTCTTTATTTTATTAAAATCACTTATTTATAACTTATTGCTAACGCTACTAATGCAATATTATATTTGATCAATTTACAATACAAAGATATAATTAAGTTAAATAAAACAATAGGATTTGGTAATCAATCCCAATTACATTTTTATCATTTATTGAAATAATATTATTATAAATAATTGTATATGGAATCATTGTTGTCAATTTTTATTTCGTCAACGTTTAGATTTTCTGTTGCTTTTTCTAATGCTCATAGAAATAACGCTAAAGTTATTTTCTTTCTAACTATAAATTTACTCATTTTTAAATTAATTATACATTTTCTTTTTCTAAATATTTTGCATAAAATTTCATTATTATTTCTTATTATTTTTATTTTGGGAACGTTCCAATTTTTTGATGCTTCATAAATTTTAATACTTTTCTTTTCATTACTATCTTCCTTAGAAGATTGTATTTTGTTTTTAAAGCTTTCGTTTTCGCTTTTATTTTTATTATTGTTATTCTTATTGTACTTGAAGAGTATTAGTATTTTAATGGATAAATTGTAAATCTTTGATATTTATACGAGGTAAGCTACTACTTTTTTTTTTTTTATTAGTTATTATTTCATTTTTTTTTTTTTTTTTTTTGTTTACAATAATTCATAAATTTTAACATAAGTCTTAAAATATAATATAATCTATAATCAGGTAAATAACATTGTAAAATATGTTAAATGTCCAAATTAAAAAAATTTTAACAAAATATAAAAAATTAAAAGAAAAAAATAAAATAATATATTTACGACCTAAGCATTTGCTTTTCTGGTCTAATATTGTATAATTGGTATTAAATTGTGTCAAAACCTATGTGCCTTAGTGTCAAAACCTATGTACCTTATATTAAAAAAAAAAAGTTATTTTAGTTTCACAATAATTAACTTCATTTCTTGTTTTATATATTATTTGTTATATGTTTTTTAATTTCCTTCTTAAAATGAGCAATATTTACTATACTTTTTAATTCACTTGGTAATTGATTATATATTTTTCCACAGTTATATAAGCAGTTGTTATTTTGATTATTTGTTTTAAATAAAGCTAAATAAAAGTGCGCCTTGTTTCTGGTATTATGATTGTGTATTTCATAATTTCTATTTATGGTGAAATTATGTTTAATATAGTCATTTACAATTTTGAAACCAATCATATACAATTCACGTTTACAAATACATTTGAAACTCATATATTTATCTGAATATAACATTTTCGTAGGGTGGCTAATTGGGTAATGATGGATTACCTTGAAAGATTTTTTATGAAGCACATCTAGTTTATTAAGCGTAATGTGCTCCACTCCAGATTAGGTTTAAATACGTTATATTTGATAGAATGTATGAGGAGTAGATTACGTATAACGTTTGACTATCAAAAAATGTTCTAAGTCGCCTTAGAATAAAAATGTAAGGAATAATTTTTTTTACTACCAAATTTATATGATCTCCCCATTTTAGTTTACTATCTAATATTAAACCTAAATAGTTAAATGCTGGTACTACTTCAATACTTTTACTATTGTAAAAAAAGTTTTGGTTGGTGAAATTTTTATTTCCGAATAATATTATTTTAGTTTTTTTTATATTTAGTAAGAGACAATGTTTAACAAGCCATTCATCAATGATTTTGAAATCCTCTTCAATAGAATATTTAGTTTCAATTTCACTGTCTGTTGCATATTTCAAAACAATGTCATCCGCATAGAGTTGGATAGCCCCTTTTAAGTTTAAATTAGCTATATCGTTTATATATATTTTAAACAAATCCGGCCCTAGAATAGAGCCTTGTGGAACCCCTTTTTTGATTGTTTTTGATTTACTGAGAACTCCATTTATTTTAACTTTTTGTTTTCGATTGTCTAAATAAACTTTGAAAAAAGAAATTTGTTCTGTCGTGAAATTCATTTTAGCAAGTTTCAATAAAAGGATTTTGTGATCCACACAGTCAAGAGCTTTTTGTAAGACAATTTAAAAAATTTTTGATAATGCGCTTAGAACGGAAACAGGACGATAGTTTGACCGATTTGTTACTTCGCCATTTTTGAAAATAGGGGTAATAATAGCGGTTTTCAGAGAATTCGGGAAAGAGCTTGCTTGAAATGAAATATTTATGAATTTTACCATTACTGGAATTTGCTGAGCAAAACGTTTTACGAATTTGGTGGAAATGCTGTCATACCCAGTGGCTGCACCCAATTTTAGCATATTAATAGCCTTACTCACTTCTTCTATGTTTGTAGGTGTTAAATCAAAGTCATAAGTAATATTTTGTCTAAAATTTTGAACATATTCACGATCTATTGAACCTGACGGACAATCTATCAAATCAGTGACATTTACAAAGTAATTATTAAATATCAAAGATTTCATTATTACATTTTATACTTTTAATGGTTGATTGAGAAAGAGGAGAACTTTTATTAAACATTATTTTTTTGTAAAGATTCCACAGTCTTTTGCTGTTTGTGGAGTCTTTTCCTATTTCGTCACAACAAAATTTTATTTTAGCCTGTTTTACTAATTTTCTAACATCAAGTTTGGATTGTTCGTACAAATTTTTCACATGCAAATCATTAGGATATTTTTTTTTTAATTTAAAATAGGAATCCCGAATTTTCATTTTAGCTAATATTTCATTTATCATCCATTCATGCTTTTTATTTTTATCTCTTACTGGTACATTTTTCATATTTTTTGTTATTAAACTAGTTAACTCATAAACTATTTCATTTAAATTATTGTAAGTATTAAGTTTAGACCATATCATATCCTTAGTTATATTTTCGTAGTTTAAGACTGTTTTAATATTTATAATATTCTCTAATATTGGCTTTTGATCCATACTTATAAAGAATAATTGGTGATCAGAGATAGTAGTGTCCAAAATATGGAAAAAATATTGATTTTTTGTAATATCCGTAATAAAATGATCTATAACTGTTTGAGACGTGTTACCAAATCTAGTCGCATATTGCTCAGACATTTTATTGTGACAACAAATCCGTTACTAAGTAGAGTATTGCAGTAAGTTTTAACATCACACGAGTTGTGATTTAACATATTTAAGTTCATATCACCTACAATAATAGAATTCTTATATTTAATGGTATATTCATCAATTTTATTAATGAAATCAGTAACATGAGTTTCATGTGATCTGTAAACGGATACAATATTTATTCTTTGTTGCAGTAATTTAACTACCAGAATATTTGATTTTGCAAATTCTTCCTCAAAAACTAATGCGCTACTTATTTTCTGATTTACAAAAATGGCAACACCACCATATGAATTTACTCTATTTGAGAAATATGCTACATATTTTGGTAGATTAAAGAAACTATTTTCATATTTATTTAGCCATATTTCCGATAAAACAATAACATGTATTTCACATTTATAAGAGTTAATCAATAGTTCTAAATCATATAGTTTATTTCGTAAACTTTGTATATTTAGATATATAATATTAAAGTTATTTAGAGTTATATTTAGAGTTAAAATCATTGTCTCCCATCCCTGTAAAATAATTTACTCTTATATTTTCATTAATGTCAATGTAATCAGCAGTTGTCATTTTGACAATGTAAAAAAAAAATTGTTTTGTTGATTAATTTTTGAAGTGTTATATAATTAGGAATAATAATGTCAGAAAAAAATAGACATTTATTAAAATGAGAATTAGAATTAATATTTAGAAAATATAAAAATTTGTTAAGTTCAACATAATAGGAAATTATAATTTTTTTAAAGCATAGTATATTGCAGGCTTTAAGTGAAGTAAATTTAATTTTAATATTAATATTATTGTAAAGTATAATAATGTAGCACATTAAAGTTTTAATTATAATTATTATTAATTTAAGTTTGTTATTATTTTTACAAAGTTTGTCGCCAAACAAGTGTTGTTTTAAGAAAATTATTGTGACTAAAAGTATAATATAAAGGTTTGTTGTTATTATTAATTTAGACGTAATATTGTTCAAGTGATATTGTAAAATATTGAAAATATATGTAAATAAAAAGAAAATATTTAGATTGATTAGATTAATGTTTAGAATAATTAATAAATAATTTGCAATTTTAAAGTGGAGATTTAATACATTTAAAATTAAAATGGGTTATAAGTTATAATTGATTCTTTTAATTAGTTTGTATAATATTTGTTTAAGTATAAGATTTATTAATTTCAGAAAGCAAAAAATTTTTAGGTTAGAAAAGTATGTGTATGTAAATTTGATAATATATAAAATATTGTTGTTAAGTGTTAAAAATTGTGTAATTTATTAAAAATATTAAATTTAAGGTGTGAAATGAATAAATAAAAAATAAGAAAAAATTATTTGTGAATAAGCAAGTTTTTTTTGTATTAAAATATCAAATTTATTAAATTTACATGTGAAAAAACCATTTAGTTTCAAAGATATAGTGGTTTTAACTATGTATCAAGAATAAAATATTATTGCAGTTGCCAGCTTGGAATAATTTGCTTTTATTATGTTAATTAAAATTAAAATGGTGTTAAAAAGGTAACTTAATGTTATTATAAATAGATTTAATAAAGTTAATATTATTGATATTAGTGATTGAGTATACCTTAGAATCCTGCTTCTCTCGTAAAAAAAATTTTCCATCTTTGATCCAGAGAAATTGTATATTTTGACTTGTTTTGATTTCTTTAGCCACGTAATACAGTTTTCTTTGTAGAGACATAAGATCGTACCAAAAAAATATCTCATTATTTTCCTGTTGAGTTTCACCAATTTCATCTGTAAATAGATGCTTGTAGGAACGTTTTTTTAACATGAGTTCATCTTTAGCCTTTTCTGAGTTTAATTCAACTTTATACAACTGCTTTGATGTATTATTAGTATTGCGTGAATGTATTGGTAAGAAGTTTTTTATATCACTTTCCACAATATTGGCATTGATTTTTTTTGCAATTTTCCTTTAATGTGTTCAATAGTAAAATTATATTCTTCTAAATCTAATCATATGTGTCAATTTGGATGAAGGATTTTTTTTCTCTATTGTATTATATTTTTTTACAGCCTTAGCCGTAGCTGTCTGGCTTAATAAATTTTTTTTTACAAGTGATGAAGTGACTTAATATCTATAATTCAATAATTCCATCTATGTTATTACAATTTGGGATTATTGAATTATAGATATAAATATATATAAATACTTAATTCATAAAGGTTACAACTAATTACTTAAATCTAACTCCTATCATTATTAATAAATATTTTTTTATTTCTTTTTTAAAAACACTTATATTACATGTTCTTTAATTCATTTGGCAGTTCAGTAAACGCTTTTAGACAATTATACAGGCAATTATTTTTTTGAGCATTGAATAGGCTTAAATAAAAATTTGACTTATTTCTAGTCTTATGCTAATGAAAATCTATGACTCTATTTAAAATAAAATTGCGTTTTGTTTTAGTAGTTTACAATTTTGAAAGCAGTTATAAGAGTTTCATATCTACAAATTTCAGAAAGGCTCAAGATTGTATTTTTCATTATTAACAGAGCTAACATTATTAGCAGATACATAATAGAATAATTGATTTTGATTGCCTTTTTGTGCAATATATCTAATTTATTTAAATGATATTGTAAAGTATTATTCCATATCGTATTTAAATAGTTTACGTTCGAACGAATGTATGAAATTAAAATAAATGTATAGGCTACTTTCATTTAAGTATTTTCACATTCTTCGTAATATGAAAACATATAGTGTAATTTTCCTTAGGTAGGTAGGTAGGTAGGGTGGTGACCTTCACGATGCTACCTTAATTAGCACTAGATTGCGCAATTTTGATACCACTGCACTCACGTGATTTGTGTTTTTAGATTGTTTGCGATTTTATATCCAACCCGAGCAGTTCAGATACGAAATCAGTTCTTTGATTCTGTGCTCGCTGAGGTTGTGGTAGAACGGTTTATCGAGTGAGAGAAGTCTGGTAAAATAGACTAGGGCCGGACATCTGCAAAGAAAGTGCTCTGGAGTTTCACTTTCGTTTTCTTCTTTACAGCTCCTGCAAGAGGTGTTGTGGGGATTCTTAGTTTGGCTGCATGCGTACTTATCGGCCAGCGACCTGTGATAATTGCCACTAGTCTGGCGATGTCTTTGCGAGATTTGGATATCAACTCGTTTGTTGTATGTGGGCACAATGTGGGCCACAATATTCTAGATATGGTATAAATACTCAGATTACTCCACCTATTTTGCCATTTCGCTATATACAAAGAGAGGATCCGTTCCTTTACAGTACTGATTGGACAACTGACTCTTTCAGGAGAGTTAGTGACTCCTTTCTTTGCTAGTTCGTCAGCTTTTTCATTTCCTTCAATATTACTATGCCCCGGCACCCACAAGAAGGTTATGTTTAGCCTTTCGCTTGTGAAGGCAAGTTCCTCTTGGCACTGCCTAACAAGCTTTGAGGTTGCAATATTCGCGTTAATGGCCTTAATCGCGGATTTATTGTCCACACAGATGGTGACCGTTCTCATTTGTGTGTTATTTCCGTTCAGAATTCGAGCAGCCTCTTCTAACTGCTAGTATCTCCGTCTGAAAGATGCCAACTGTGTCGGGGAGACTGTAGGATTTTGAAACGTTGAGTTTCTTCGAGAAGATACCAGCACCGACTCCTTCCTTCATCTTGGATCCGTCGGTGAAGATAGTTACATCGGAGTTCTTTAGTACATCTCCGCCCTTCTATTCCGCTCTAGTCGGAAATTCTACGGCTAAATTGTTCCCGAAGTTTAGTTTAGTAATTGGTCAGGGTTGGTATAAAGTCCCTTGGCAATATCTCCAGAATATTACCGTGGCCATATGGTTAAGTAGCAAACCACCCAAATTCTCTGAGTCGTACAGCACTGCACGTTGCGGTATATTTGATGTATAGATCCGGGGGTAAAAGAAATAAAATAGTATTCAGAGCATCAGTCGGACACTATCGTATTGCCCTTGTAATGCCCACTGATGCGGATCTCTGTATTCTGTTTAGTTTTGTTATATTGTATTTCCTATTCATCGCTCGCCACCACACCAGCGATCCATAGGTATGGATTGGCCGTACGACGGCTGTGTACGTCCAAAGCGCCATCTTTGGCTGCATACCCCATTTCTTGCCCATGGTTTTGTTGCAAGCATAGAGAACAACGCAAGCATTCATAACTCTATGTTCGATATTAGATTTCCAGAAGAGCTTTAGAGTGTAATTATTAAGTTTCGGTAGAACAAAAGTAGGTATTTTGGATTTTGTCGTGAAGAGTACCATTTTAGTCTCCTCCGAGTTGACACCAAGGCTACACCTTTTGGCCCAGTTGTGAACCCTGCTTAGAGCTCTATTCATGATCTCACTGATCACGGATATAAACTGGCCTGATACTAGTATCAGCACATCATCTGCATACGCCACTACTTTTATTCCTTCCTCATTAAGTGCTATTAAAATTTTGTTTATAACCATTAGCCATAGCAAAGGTGATATTACACCTCCCTGTGGTGTACCCCTGTTGACTAATTTAGCAACACTACTGTTTCCCAATTTCGCGTGACTTATTCTAGAACTAAGTATGGAGATAATCCAATGCTTCAGAAACTGTCCCCACCTGAATGAGAGCTTCTTCAAGGGATTGGATGTTTACATTGTTAAAAGCACCTTCAATATCTAAGAAAGTGGCTAAGGTAATCCAAAGTACGCTCCATGGTTTTTAAAAGAAAGGAGGGCAGACTAAGTGGCCTGAAGTCTTTCGCTGACTCATGGCCCCTTCCTCCTGTCTTTGGAATAAAGACTACTCGAACTCTCTTCCAACTGTAGGGAACATGATTAAGTTTTAAATAACTACTGAAAATGTCGACAAGCCACGAAGTAGACAGCATTAACGACTTTTGCAACATAATCGGAATTATGCCATCCACGCCAGGCGATTTATATGGAGAAAAACAAGTTCGTAACAAGTTTACGAACTTCCTCTGGTGTTGATGGATCGTCATGAGCCATATATGCAGAGGAGATGTAGAGACTATCTCCACCTAGCTTATCTAACTTGACGACAGTCAAATCGGAGGAGCTAAAATCGGGGTGAAGAAAAGCATTGAATTGTTTTTTTTACTAAAACACTAACTCTAGGTTTACCTGTATCTTTTTTGTGAAAAAGATTGTAATCTCTATGTTATAGGCAATCTCAGTACCTCTGACCCAAGGCTCTTGAATGAGGCTGATGCCTATATTTTCCTTGCTGAGGAAAACTAGCAGATTATCCGAGGTATGAGGTAGTGCCTGAGATTAATCTGCACTACCTTTGGCATAATTTCCCCTTATCGCACCACCATCACCTGGTGGCGGATCCTGTCTAAGAGGACCTCTGTCGATCGTGAAATCCTCTATCAGCTTAGAAGCCCCCTCAGGATCCTCTTCGTCGACTGGAGCCCTGCAAATTTTTAGTTTGGCATACCTTATGACGAACCTCATCCTGTAATCAGCCTTCTCCAGTTCACCTAGGCACTCCTCATTTATCATGAGCAGGAAGGACTTGCTGTTTTTTTGAGGCCCTTCAGCCTTTATAATTATCTAGTTTTCCATCTGGATTTTCGGATTCTGGAGCTTGAGACATTGACGAACCTTTCCATTGTCCACGCTCATGTTTGGTAACCAAATGCGTGTCCTAGGTCTCCTTGGAATTTCCCCAGCCGGGATAAGCTTGAGCTTCAAGCCAACCCATTTATTGCTAGTCTTAGCGACGAATTTGCTGAAGAAATCCAAAGACACCTGATCTTCGCATTTGATAACTCTGCATCCTCTCAAAACTTACGCACAGTCGAACGATATGAGAGGTCCCTCCGGGTGCTTCAATACGTCTTCCATTACACATCCCGGATAAATGAACCTCTATCTCGCTCCATCTATCCGTGATTGGCTTCCCACTGTTCGATATCCCATCAATCAATGCCTTGTTTAGGTGATTATTGGCCACTTCTTTGTAGGATTGCCTATTCTTGGCAACAACTTCAGAAGTAGCATTTCTCTCCTTGGGGTTCCTCTCACACTTAGCGCCTTCTAATGCCAATGCGCTAGTTCCCCGTTTTCTATTGGTCCTCTTAGCTACGTTGTTGATCTCATCTTGAGATCTATTACGCTTCTGGCTAGTTGTTGTATCAGGAATACCTTTCTCCCGTTCTTACCCGCTTGCACCTTTAGATATTCATCTACGACAAGCTGGTACTCAACTTTATCCGGGTTTTAGATTGACCTGGCATTGATGTATTATGGCTGGTACTTGCAATGCCTCTATTTAGCGTCTCTTGGCTAGACGCTAAAAACTCATCTTCTGATGAGCTCCCCATCTCGACTTCTTTCTCTGTTTTAGTTTTGTTTATTGTTTTGCTATCCATTTTTGATCCCACGAGGGTAATTTTCCTTACTAAATAATTTATGTATAAATTAAAATTTAACTTATTATCTATTAATAAACCTAGGTATAATTAAAATACTTAGCAATTTCAATGTTTTCATTATTAGAAGTAAAATTAATATTTGATATTTTTTTGTTCCCGAAGAACATAATTTTAGTTTTTCTAATATTTAACAACATGCGATGATTTTTTAGCCAATGTTGAATAATTTTGAAATCGTACTGTCTCTTAAATCTTTTTCATTATTAGAGGAGTATTTCACTACGCCGCTACGAACTAAACTCCAAGTCACTAACCCTCATGTCAAAAATGAACTAATCCCCAATATGTTTGGGTTTTAGTTCATTATGAATTAAGCTCCAATTATAAAAATCAGCTAATCCCGAAAAGAAACGAACTAATCCCCAAAAATTTTTTAAAAAGCATTTACTAATCCCAAAACACAAATTTTTTCTGCAGACAATAAAAATATTTACAAAAATTTTAGTACAAAACATTATTTATTTTTTTATTGTAAACCTGATTGGTGCTTGTAACAGTGCACAGTAGAATTGGTGCCAATTCTAAAACACCTCCTAATTCACAATATCACACATACTTCTATGTAAATATTCCGGAAAAAGACTATAATCCTGCTTTTGGATACAACTAATAAATGCTTTCTCATTATTATTTTTGCATACATTTTGTTGTTTAATATGCACGTGAAAAAAAAATAATTAGGAGAGACTTTAGAATTGGTTATAATAATTTACAATCCGTGCTGCCATGAAGCGCCCGGTTAGAGCTTGCGTATGCCGCCATGCATGCGCTTGTACATACATGCATGACGCCGCCATCGAGCGCTCGCGTCGCGACTGGAGGGTATCTAAAGATTTTAGAGTTGGATTCAAAATCAGGTTTATTTGCCTCTTACAGAATACTTATAATACATATTTTTGTATTCGCTATATTAAATATTTCAATTTAGGAAAATGCACTGACCTAAAAAGAAGAAATTAACTAATTCCCAAAATAAGTGAACTAATCCCTAAGCGAAATGAACTGTTCGCCAAAAAAATTGAACAGAATTGATTAAGACTTCAGTTAAAAATTTTGTACACTTCTAATAGAATTGGAGTGCGCACGATTTCTAGTAAATGATTTAAAATAAAGCTAAAAACCAAAAAAAAAAAAAAAAAACACACAAAAAGGAAAAAAAAAATAAAGAAGACAACATAAATTTTGTTTGAAAACGTCAAATCGATCGGTTGTAAAATTTTTACGCTCCTGGCTAAATTATTAGAACAAAAAAAAAAAAAAAAACAAAAATTTATCTCAATTTATTTAATTACCTAAATACAGAAAGAAAAGTACTAAAAAAAATATAATAAATAAAAAAAATATATAAAAAGTAAATAATAAATAAAAGTAATAAACCAGTAAGTACTAAAGGCTGGTTCGTTATTTATAACATCTACATACAACATATCTACCATAAAACCTAATAAAATGGTTAAATGTGTTATTTGCCAAAAAACTATTTATGTTAATAGTAGAGCAGTGCGATGCAGTGGATCTTGTGGAAGAGTTTTTCACATCAGATGTGTTAACATTTCTGATGTTCTTTTCGAAAATATCAGTAGTGCCAAATTATTATGGCGCTGCAAAAACTGCCCCTCAGCAAATGAATCATTTGTGGTAGTCGATGGTGATCAAAGTTCCCAGGAAGATGATGTATTGGACACGAGTGTTGCAATTGGTTCGGAAGATAATCGCACTGATAATAGCCCTGATCCTAGTTTAATCGAGTTACAATCAAAGGTAGCGAATGATGCAACGAATAGCTTGTACAATGGCTGTTCAACAATTTTAAATATTTCTGAAAAAGCAATGGAGTCATTCAACCCGGTCGACTGTACCCTGGATAACATAGCACAGATCTAAAAATTTGGGTTCTGTGGTTATGGATATTCAGTTATCGCAAAAATTCATTTGCCATCAATTTGATGTAGTGATGCAAACTCAAAAAACAATTATTTGTGAGAACACCAAATTAAAAAAAGATATTTTGGAAAACAGCAAAAGGCAAAAACTGTTGGAAGATAAGGTCTGCTTTTTGGAATCACTAATTGATAAAGATCAGCAAATAAAAAACAGGAACATTGTGGTCGCGGGTTTACCACCCAATCCAGGTAATTTAAAAAATATTTTTTTTGAAATTTCAAAAAAAATAAAGGCTGATATTAACATGGATGATATCGAGCGAATTGAATCATTAAACTCAAAAATTGGCGGCGAAAATAATATTAAACAACATGTAGTGCGTCTTCGATCTTATGCAATTAAAGAAGAGCTTATGTTAAAAAAAAAGAATCAGCATATATACACGTCAGAATTTTCTGCAAGTGAAGAGGGAAACAGAGAAATATACTTCAGGAATCATCTATCTCATTTTTAAAAAAAATTATACTATGAAGCTAAACAACTTAAAATTAATTATAATTTTCAATATTTATGGATTAAAGACAATATTATTAAAATTCGTAAATCTGCTTCTAGTAAAATTCATAATATTAATAATTTTAATGACATCGAGAAAATTAAAAATAACAATTTGGATAATTAATTATAATTTTGATATTAATAGAAATAACACTCTTTTCCTCTTTCACTAATGTCGGTAACTTATTATTTTTTTTTTGTTTTTGTATTTTTATTAGAATTTATTATTTAATTATACTGCATGATTTTTTTCTTAAAGCTTTAAGTATTTTCTTTCTGCACATATTATTTAAAATACAAAAACAACACTACAATTTTTTTAAAAATGTATCAATTAGATTCTTTATTTACAATTTTGCATTTAACTTAAAAATAATTATTTTTCTCTTAAATTTTATATTTGCTTATTTTTATTCAATTTTTTTAACATTCACATCAACAATATTTTTGCTACATTAACACTTTAATTTTTACAAATTACAATTTATTTTTCTTAAAAATAGCCCGCCGCGATCAGTACATATTAAACCATATTGCAATTTTATTTTGATGCATAACTTAATCTTACTATTAGATTTTCTCTTATTTTTTGAAAACATACAAAATTTATTTAACAATTCCAACTTATATTTTAAAACATTTACAAAAACTATAATTCAAACTACAATTAAAGCTATAATAAATATAATTGGGAAATTTCTTAAAATTAAAATTTAAAATAAATTATTATTTTACTTAATCTCTACCTCACTTTACTTCGATGCGTTTTTATTTGATACCGGATTAATACTGATTTCAACTTTTCTATCTTCTATTCATTTCAAATTTTTCTATCTAAAGGGCTTTATTGTTATCGTAAATAGTAATGACATCTTATAATATTGAGAATGATATGAAAGTAAATTATTATACAGAGTTACCCAAAAGTGTGATGATGAAATACAAACATAATTTGAACATTTTGTATTTAAACATTAGAAGTTTAAGAAATAAGTTAAATGATCTTGAAACACTAATTAATTCATATGGATGTGTAACACATGTTATAGTTTTAGCGGAAATTTGGTTACATAAAACTGAAAACCAATTTTTCAATCTACCCGGGTACACTGGATATTTTTCTAATCGTACTGAATCAATTCGGAACATTACGTACGGGGGAGTCGCTATATATGTGACTGAAAATATTAGTAGCGCTCCCATCATTGAGGAAGTGTACAATAATTCCAACTTTTTGATAGTTAGATTACTAAAACAAAATTTAAACCTCATGTCTTTTTATAGATCTCAACAAACTAATATTGTAGACTTTATAAATAAACTTGATTTAATTACGTTTACCTTTTTTAATTACAAGAAGAAGTACCCTAATGATGCAAAAATTAATGATCTATATGCTTTTTATAAAAAAAAAGTAAATGAACTAGTTACGCAGGCTAAAACAAATTATTGTAACCGAACTATTTCCAAGGATCCTAGGGATTTTAGGAAACTGTGGACTTTGTATAAAAAAATAATGTACAATAAAAGTATTTCAAAAACTGGCAATCAGATCAAAACTTTGAAACACAACAATAAGGTGATAGAAAATCCACAACAAATAAGTGACTTATTAAATACATTTTTCGTTAATATCACTGATACCCTTGATATTCATTTATGTCCGATTGATAAGGAATTTTTGGGGAAAATTAGTAGGAACATATTTTCTCCTTTTCAACTAACCCCAACAAATTTAACGGAAGTCAAAATTCTCTACTGAACTGTGTCCAATTTGAACAGATTATATTAACGATTCGTTTCTCACCTCAACCTTTCCAGATTCACTCAAATACGGCTTCGAAGAAAATTCCAATACTACCGCCGCATGCCTTGCTTTAACGGATTTTGTTACTCGAAGTATGGATAAAGGTAAATACACGGGTTGTATTTTTATCGATCTTCAAAAAACCTTTGACTGTGTAGATCACGAAATATTACTCTATAAATTACTTAAACTAAACTTGAGCAATAATGACATACATTTTTTCGAAACATACCTATTGCAAAAAAAACAAAGAGAATGCGTAAATGATTGCTGTAGTAATTTTACCCATGTTAAAAAGGGCGTTCCCCAAGGCTCAATTCTGGGGCCTGACCTAATCAAAATCTATATCGATGATATTACCCACATAGCACTCAAAGGAAATATCCAATTATACGCAGACGATGCAGTTATCAATTATGCTATGGACACTGAATCTGAGATAAAAAGTGCCATTTTATCTGATTTAGTTATCGTGGAGGAATGGCTTAAGAAAAACAAATTGTCCTTCAATATAAAAAGGACTAAAATTATGTTATTTGAGAACAAAACTTGGCATAACTTTAATATCAATTATAAGCATGAATCACTAGAACTAGTCGATCATTTTAACTATCTAGGTTTAGTGTTAGATAATAAACTCAAATGGTTTCCACACATCGATCATGTTATCAAGAAAATATCGCCATATATCTTTATGTTAAGGAGACTAAGAAAATTTTTTAATAAAGACGTCTTATTCCTAATATTTTCATCCTATATTTCATCACACTTATGTTACTTAAATCCTATATGGTGCAGAACGCGCAATCGTACATCAACTTTTTTTTTTTTTTTTTTTTTTTTAAATTTATTTTACTCTTTTTAACATTCTTAAATTATCTTAGCCTATAAAGCTTAGCGGCAAAATTATACATATTTGGAACTCCAATACAATATTCAATCTAAAACATCAAATATGGCCAAACAATGCTGGAAATGTAAGAGAGATTTCTCTGGCAAAACTAAATGAATTCAATGCAGCCTATGTCGGAGCTTCTTGTAAAGTGTGCCTCTATAACAGAAGATGTGGTTTTGGCAGTTGAAGCTGGTTCCGCAACATGGAAGTGCCTAAACTGTCCAAATGATTCGAATGAATCCTTTGTAATTCTGGGTGATGATGACTCCACAGTCGCTTCTTCACTTAATACAAAAGAAGCTACATCACAAAAAATCACCGATCTCCACCATATAACTCCAGCTGAATGTTCGGTAAGCTTACTAGCCTCTGTGGTGAATCAGCTGGTGTCTGTGGTAAAGGAATTTCATCGTTCATTTGATTTCTTCAGCAATCGGATTGACGACCTACTAAAAATAAATACAAGAATACAGGAAGAAAATAGCGAAATCAAAATTAAATTAAATGAAGCTGAAATTAAAACTAACTTATTGAATAAGCGACTGAATTATGTAGAGCAATTGTTGGGTGAAAAGCAGCAAACAGCAAACAAAAATAATATAATAATAGCAGGTTTACCATCAAAATTAAGTAATCCGAAAGATGTAGTTTTTAACCTAAGTAAACACATGCAGGCAAATATCACAATTCAGGACATCAACTCGGTTAGTGAACTGCAGCCTAAAATAAAAGCCAAAGAAAATATAATGTCAAATACAAATCTATACCTTTTGGAATGTAAATCCGATGTTGTCAAAGCTGAAATAATGAGCAAGAAAAAAATAGCAGGACACATATACACATCAGAAATTGGTTTAGCGGAGAAAGGCAATTGTAATATATTTTTTCGAGAACACCTTACACAACTCCAATCAAGACTGCATTACGAAGCCAGGCAAATTAAAAACAACAGCAACTGCAAATACTTATGGATTAAAAATAACATCATCCACATTAGGAAAACCGAATCTTCCAAGGTTTTTAAAATTAGAAACGACAATGATATTTTATATACTAAAAATAATATTAATTGAATTTTTAGTAACTACTAAAATTGTTTTAACTTTAAATATTAACAATGTTTTACATCAAAAACACTTTTTTACAAAAACTTTTACACAAAAGCACACAAATTACATTACTAAACACTTTAGATTAAATTTTTTAACAATATATTTCTATATTACTAACTTAGATATAAATTTTGTTTTTATTCTTAATCAACTTATATATATTTTTACAAGCATACTACACATTAAACTACATGCAAAGCATACTAAAATAATACATTATTTTTTATACAATTTCATTTATTATATTTATTTAGTTTTAACTAACAAAAATACTTTATTCTTTAATTTAACAATTTTCAATTTAAATAGCCAGTTAGTTTCCTTAGAAATTTTAATTAACAATTTCCTTATTAATTACGTTAATTTACTAATAAAAAACGCAATTATCGTAGAATTATCTAAAATACAAATATTATATTGTTTTCTAACTTTACTAACTAAAAAAGGTTAGGTAAAAGATTATTTACTACACTTTTCACTTTAGTAACTACTCACAATTATGTAATTTTTATTTTTACTTTAATTTACAATTTTAATTTTATTAATAATTCACTTGGTACCATTTTAATCTTATTTCTTATAATTAATTATTATATTTATGCATATTTTATTTACATACGAAAGCAAAATTCACTTAAATTAAAACAAAACACATATTATTTTTTATAATATTTACCTTTTTGGTACCTCACAATATTTACACTATAAACTTAACCTATTAATTTTTTATGATTTACTTTTTATTTACTTTTTTCATTTTTCGATTATAATTTTTATAATCATGTGTCAAATCATGTGTCAAAAAATTATTATTGTTTTATTTTTTCAACAATTATTCAGTTATTGTTTTTTTTTTTCCTTTTATTTTTGTACTTTTGATTTTTTTATTATTTTACAACAATCAACAACAAATTGGGTTATTTCTTAATCTAACTATTTTTTTTATTGATTTCGATTCAATTCAGTTCAGTAATTATTCAATAATTACTCTTGTAATGTGATTATTTAGCTGTGATAATTGTTATATTATGGTTTGTGTATTTACTAAATTCCAACATTCTATGTTATGTTTTAAAAAATGGTCTATGATATAGCAAACGTAAAACATTTATTAAACGTAGATTATTCTAACCATTTTGATATTAGTAAAGAAAACCAAATGTACAAAAAAAATTTTAACATAGCTTATTTAAATATTGAAAGCTTAAGAAACAAATTATATAGTGTAGAGGCTTTGATAAATAACAACTTTAAAAACCAAATTCATGTAATTGTACTTACTGAAATTTGGTTGCATATCACAGAAAATAAATTTTACAATATTGAAGAGTATAATGCTTATTTTGCCAATAGGGACAACTCTTTTGGAGGGGTTGCGATTTATGTGAGAAATGATATAAATAGTTACCAAATATACGGCGAAGAATTTCAAAAAAGTAATATTCTGGGAGTTAAACTACCAAAACAGAACACTAATATCTTTGGTATATACAGGGCACATGAAACTTCTATCGATTGTTTTATTGATAAGATAGATTATATAACATCGCAATTCAAAAAAAGTCTAATTTTAGGCGATATTAATTTAAATTTACTAAATGCAGAAAAATCCGAGATAAATCTATATTCAAACACTCTATTAAGCAACGGGTTCCTAATTTGTAATAAGGTTGATCAAGAATTTGCTACTAGATTTGGTAGGAATTCAAAGACCATTATCGATGATTTCATTAGTGATATTATTCAAAGTAAATACTGGTTTCATGTTTTAGATTCGTGCTTATCTGACCATCAAATGTTTTTTATAAGCATTAATCAAAACCCAATAACAGAGATAAACAATTCTTTTAAAACTATTTTAAATTATGAAAGTATAAGTGCGAATAACTTTTGGAATGACCTACCACTATTCGCAAATTTTGACGAAGTAGTTCTTAAAATGAAAGATATCATAAATATTAACACGCAAATTACTCCAATTAAAAAAAATAAGAAAAAAAAGGCTTGGATCACTCAAGAAATCCTAAGTGAAATGAAAATAAGAGATTCACTGTTTAAATTTTAAAAAAATACCCAGATGATTCCCATACGGAAATATTATACAAAAAACACAAACTTTTAGTTAAAACTTTATTAATCGAGGCAAAAAAAAAATATTTTTCTAATTTAATTATTAACAACTCCAATAATAGTAAGAAGCTTTGAGATTGCTATAAACACATTATTTTTAATTCCAATATTGTTAATGTAAAACAAACAATAAAAATAATACATCACAACTCCATGACACTAGAACGCGAAAATGATATTGCCACTGCCTTTAACGAGTATTTTTCGAATATTACAAAGGAAATAAATATTCCAATTGATAGCATTGATCTTAATTATATAAACAAATTCAGAAGAAATATCTATACAAATTTCGACCTCTATCTTACTAATTTAGAAGAAATATCTAAAATTATTCAATCTCTGAATTCGGCAGCTGCCACGGGATACGATAACATTTTAACCAAATTAATAAAACGATTTTCGCACCGTTTAGCTCCTGCTTTAGTCACTCTTATTAATAATGCACTTCAATCTAATACTTATCCAAATTCATTAAAAACAGCTATCACAAAGGTGGATTAGTAACCGACTGTTCGAATTATCGTCCAATCTCTGTATTATCTGGCTTGTCAAAATTTTTGAAAAAATCATTCAAAATAGACTTAACATTTTTATTAAAAATAATCCTATACTAAGTGAAAAACAGTTTGGTTTTGAAGAAAAATCAAATACTACAGCTGCCTGTCTCTTTTTAAATGACTTTATCTCAAAAAATATTGATAATGGTAAATTCGTTAGTTGTGTATTTCTTGATATAAAAAAAGCCTTTGATTGCGTTGACCACTATATTCTTCTATCAAAATTAAAGAAATTAAATTTCACATCGGGTCAGTTAAATTTTTTCAAAACATATCTTCAAGACCGTAAACAAAAAGTTAGAATAAACAATAGCTTTAGTATTTAAAAAACAATATCAAAAGGGGTTCCGCAAGGATCGATACTAGGCCCATTACTATTTAAATTATATATTGATGATATCTCTCACCTGAAGTTAAAGGGTTGTATCCAGTTATTCGCAGATGATGCCGTAATTAAATATGCCGAGGACTCTGAGGCGAATATGTATGCATTTATACAACATGATTTACTGTTAATTGAGGAATGGCTAACCAAGCATCGGCTTTTATTAAATTTAAAAAAAACTGAAATATTATTGTTTGAAAATAAGACACATAGCTCTATAAACTCACTGCAGTATAATAATGTGAATGTAGAATTTGTCAAAAACTTCAACTATCTAAGTCTAATACTTGACAGCAAATCAAATTGGAGTTCACATATAGAAAAAGTAATTAAAAATATATCTCCATACATATTCTTAATGAAGAGACTACGAAAATTCCTTTCTGATCATTCAATATACACAATATATGCATCATATATAAAATCTCACATTTCCTACCTTTTGCCCATTTGGAGTAGAGCTCCACAAAATTATCTAAACAAATTAGATATGATGCATAAAAAATGTGTCAAGTTTGCCCAAGGGCTGCCCATGTTACACCCATCTGATTCTATATACAATAATAAATATCTAAGCTTAAAAAATATTATCTTATTTGAACTCTATAAAACTGCGTTTAAAATGATTCAAAACCAACTAAAACATCACTTCATTCTAAATAGGAACCTAGACATACATAATCATAATACTAGGAATAGATCCAACTTCTACCTTTCTCTGTTTAGAACAACACATCAAAAAAAATAATTGCTTGTATAACTGTCTTAAAGCCTAGAATGAACTGCCAGAACACCTGAAGTTAATTTCTAACATTAATTTATTTAAACAAAAAATAAAATCAACCTTATTTAGCATATAACATTATAAAAAAGACTAGTAGAAATAGAAAAAAATAATAATAATAATAAATATACTAATTACACTAATAAACAAACTAAAACACTAACTAATAAATAAACTAAAAACACCAAATAAGATTAAAAAAAAAAGAAGTGTGAATTAATGGAAACTATAATATTAATAGATGTAATCTCTTTTCTTGTTTGTTAAATAATTAATTAATTGATATTATAAAATTTATAAGACCATACAGCATTATGCTAAGGTTCTTGATTTATATAAAAAAAAAAAAAAAAAATTTTAATAATTTACCAAGAGATTTGAAGGAAATCCAGTGCATAAGTGTTTTCAAAAAAAGAATTATAGTATCTGATGGGTTAGCTTATGTATTACAAATGGAATTTCAATGGTTTAAGTATTTTCATAAACTACATATTAGCAAAGTACTGAACACCAAATAACAGGTTTCCTAAATTAAAACAAAAATAAACGAATAAAAAGAATTTAAAAAAAAAACTATCGAAATGTAGATATAATAAAATTATAATAAACAAGTAAATGTAACAGTAAGTCGATGCAACCGACTTATGAATACCCTACACCTGAATAATTCAAATTAAATTAAAATCCATAAGTTTTTTTGGCAGCTGCTTGAACTTCTTCCCTTTTCTGTCTTATTCAACTCGAATTTCAGGAACTTAAAAGAGGCATCCTCTTGGGATATGCTTGACACCTTTGTAAAAAATTTTAAGTTTCTATCTTTATTAATTTCGAAGATTGTTAGTCCTTGGGAGGTGTGTGTCAGGTACCCGAATTGCCACTCCAATTCATCGAATCCATCTCAGGAACATGCCAGAACACCATTGTACTAAATTTAAAGGTTCTACTTTTGTTGGTTTTGGAGATATGCTCGTTGCTCTTGTGCTCGTCCGGAAGTTTCCAAAATACGAACCCATGGTTCAAATTCTTTCAAATGTCAGTTCCCAATTTTACAGAAAAGGAAACATAACAGAACACCTTTGTACTAAAAATAAAAGTTCAATTTTTGTTGGTTGTGGACATATACTCGTTTGCTCTGGGGCTCGTCCGGAAGCTTCCAAGATTTGAACCCATAAACCAAATCCTCACAAATTTCAGAAACATAAATCAAACATGAAGGAACACCATTCTGCCTAATTTAAAGTTTATATCTTTGTTGGTTTTGGAGATAATCTCGTTTGCTCTGGGGCTCGTTCGGAAGCTTCCAAAATCCGAACCCACGGACCAAATCCTCTCAAATTTCAGAGACCTAAATCAAACATAAAAGAACACCATTCTGCCAAATTTAAAGGTTATATCTTTGTTGATAAGCGTCATTCTTACGGTTATACAAAAAAGTCGAAATATCAGTCAAATATGTGCATACAAAGCAGGGTTAAAATTTATGATTAGTTGTTGATTGTTATTTGGTGTGAACAGTACAAAAGAAGAAATATGTATATAAATATATTTTTGTTGAAATGGATTATTCTGAAAAAAAAGAAAAGTTTTCTATTCCTTAATTTCCTTTTATGAAAATTGCTATTTACTGAATACTGTGGCACTTCAGATAATAAGTCCAATTAAATTCGTAATTAGTTCCAACATAATCAAAAATAAATCTGCAAAATTCTTATTATATCTAAGTAAATTCATAAATTTAAACATAAAAAATAATATTCTATAGCTTTTAAAATGCTCATACTCGTATATTAATATTCTATCTAAAATTTTAAATTTTTCCTTACTTATAATTTCAGAACAACCAAAAATATAAAAATTACACTTAAACACTATATTAATTAACTTACACACTAAACTATTATATTTTATTTTTTGTAATAATATAATGTTGCTTGACGTCGCGTCAAAAATTTGCAAAAGTCTATTTGGCAGTTGGTTGAATCAAAATCGAATCAAAAATCATTTGACTGATCGTCATTTTACATTACCGAAAGCACGGTACTATACATAAACAAAGAGAAACATATAATTTCAGATAACCAGTTCGGTTTCAACAATGTAAACATTAATCAATTCACGCCATAAATAAATTAACGTCGGGTATATGTAGACACGTAAAGAGTGGTGGTCCCTAGAAGGTGCCTAGTAGATTTAAAAGAAGTTTTTAACTCAGTCTGGATAAACGGATTAATTTACAAAGTCATAAATTACTAGTTTCCACCAAATCTTATGATAATACAGAATATGATTAAAAGTAAAAAATGTGTGATAAGGAAATAATAAATTTGTGTATAACAACAGGGAACCGTAAATACCCCGATTTTGTTCAACCTATATTTAAGTGGATTATTAAGTCAGTTCAATTGAAACATGGAAATAAAAAGAAGTTTAGGGTTTGATTGTATCTCACTATTTATACTTCAGGCAAAAATATAAAGGAGATACAATCCAAAATTTAAAACATGTTCGATGAAACCCAATGCTATGTTAATTCTTGGAAACTAAAAATTAACTATATCAAATGCGAGCTAATTCTATTCAGACATATTGGTAGACCAAACAAGTACATTCCAATTTCAAATACAAAATTGGAAGAAATTTAGTATAAAAACGATACAAGGTACAGAAATAGTGAGATATTTAGGCATAATATTAAAATATAATTTGAATTAGAAAATTTATATAACCAAAGAACATATCATACATAAAGAATAAGATCGAATTTGGCGTTTTTTCGACTTTATTTCACTTTTGATTTTTCGTACTTATGTCATTATGAAATAAGTACGTAAACATCAAAAATGAAATTAGTACGAAATTTCGATTTTATTTCATAATGAATAAGTACGAAATCAAAACTGAAATAAGCACGAAATTTTACCCAATATACATTTAAGAATTCTAAAAAAAGAGAAATATTATGATTTTGTAAACAACTTTAAAATCCATCCTAATTCGCAATCTCTTTTGTACATAATATACGTAAATATTCTGGGAAAGGGGAAATACCCAAATTTTGTAACCACCTATAAAAACCCTTCTCAATATCACATAAATTATTCAATATTTTCAAAAGGTTTCAAACAATTTTCTATCAGCCTCGTGGCGGCCTTCGCAGCCCTTTCTTCAAGCCACTTTTTACCCCTGACTTCGATCGAGGAAGTGGAAGTGAAAGAGGCGCCGGTCCAAATATGTGAGTTATATTCCATCTTAGGTCGTACATATGCTTTATAGATTTTCGACAGGTCCCTTGAAGAGAAATACGATTTACAGCTAAAGAGAAAATCCAAGCATTTGGCAGCACTTTTCGCTATATCAAAAATATGATCATTCCACATCATTTTGTGATTTAGTTGTATGCCCAAAATGTTCAGGTTTTCCAATCGGTGCACGATTTGCCCGAGAAACTTCAGATTAGGATTATAATTAGTTCTTTTTAATGTTATCAGACAGTATTGGATTTTGGAAGAATTAAAAAACCAAAATCTTACTCTTTGAAAATAAAATATTTTATGAACCTGTTTTTCAGTACAACAATTTTAAACTTGATGTAGTGAGAAGTCGTAATTACTTAGGGGTTGAGGTTGACACCAGAATTAAATGGGAAAAACATATTGATTATGTTTGTAAAAAAATTTGCCCTTATGTTTTTATTTTAAGAAGACTAAGTAAATTTTTCGACAAAAAAACACTTTTTATAATATATTCTTCATACATTTTGTCTAATGTAGTCTATGTTAATCCTATTTGGGGTGGAGCAACACAAATACATTTAAAAAGAATTGAAATGTTATTAAAAAAGTTCATCAAAATAATTCATAGGTATCCAATGTTGCAGCCCACCAATATGATTTACTCGCAAGAGTATCTCAGTTTTGAAATTATCTGTAAAAAGGAACTTTATATCTTGGCCTTCAAAATTATAAACAATAAAATAAAACACAACTTTATATTACAAAGGTATACAGATATTCATAATTACAACACCCGCAATAAATGCAAATTATACTTGTCATTGTTTAAAACTGACAAGCAAAGATCAAATTGTCTCTTTACTTATTCAAAAAGCTTAAATGAATTACCGGATGCTGTTAAGTCTATCGAGAACTTAAGTTTCTTTAAAAAGAAAATTATTGAACTTTTATGTTCTACTTAAATACGATTTAATTAAGTATATAATAACAGTTGTTAAGTATTGAATTCAAATAATTTTATAACAACTTGTACATGACAATGAAGAAAATACCCACAGATTTGCATGAGTTCATATTATATACAATTATATATCTAGATAATTATGTAGGTTAGATACATTGGAATAAAAAATATTACATTAAATATATGTAAAGAGAAGTTAGTATATCAATGCTATATGTATGTTAATACATTATTTATAAGTATGTTAAGATATGGATTGTGTATTTAATACAATTACATATCATAATATGTTGATGTTGATTGAATTAATGTGTTGGTTGATGATTTATTGAATAATTTATAAGTTCGATTGATCAATTATTTTTGTAGTATGTACTTTTAAAATTGTAAGACCCGTCGGCTTTGGCTTCGGTCATAAATAAATAAAAAAACAATACAAGTTTATGCTTTACTTGCTATAATTAATAAAATACTTCAATTATGTTAACTAGAATTAAATTAAGTTAACATATAAATTTGAAAATAAATAAAGAAAAAAAAACCTCACTCTGTTTTTCAGAGCCCTAACTAGCGGCTTTAGTTAGATCATCGTTAACCGTATTGGCCATAGCCAGCCTAGCTATGTATGTCAATTGCAGGGGTTGTGGCATTTGACTTTCTCGGAAAATTATAAGATGCCACCAGAGTGCTGTCGTCGGCGAAACTGTGAATTGAATTGAAAGTTGAAAATTGAAGATCGTTGACAAAACTAAAAAAAATGGTAGGTGCAAGGAGATCCTTGTGGAACGCCAGCGTTTATTGGAAATGTGTCAGACGTGTAACCGTCGACCAGAGCACGAATACAAAGATTCAAAAGATAGGCTTCAATCCATTTGCAAAAAACTGAACCAAGACCTAGAGCTTGACATTTGTTCAACAGAGCGGCATGCTATACTCGATCAAAAGCTTTCGAAATATCGAGAGCAACCACAGTACATTCACCAGAGTGGTGAATGCTGCTGTTAAGTTTACCACTGAGGTATGTCATAAGATCATCAGTGAATCGGTTGCTTCTTGATCATCAGTTAAAACCGTATTGGCGATCATGTAAGACCCTTATCGTCTAAATATTTCTTGACCTTAGAGTTGATAATAGTTTCCATAACTTTCGAAATGATAGCTATAGGTCTACAGTTGAAGGATTCGTTTTTGTCACCTTTTTTGGCGATTGGGGAAACACGAACAATCTTCCGCTGACTGGGATAGATACCAGTCGAAAACGAAATGTAAAAAAGGTTGGGCAGAGGTTTTGAAATAGAGAAGGCAGTATTTTTTAGAACCATGACGGGGATTCCATCAGGAAGGTTTTTATAGTTGGTTATAAAATCAGAATATTTCCCTTTTGCAGAATATTTATATATATATATATATATATATAAAATATGCAAAAATTTGACATAGAAGGCTTTTACAGTTGGTTAAAAAATCAGGGTATTTTCCTTCTTCCTGCATATTTACATAAATATATTATGTATCAAAGAGATTGGGAATTAGGAGGGATTTTAAAGTTGATAAGAAAATCAGGATATTTCCTCTTCCACAATTCTTACATATATATATATGCGAGATTCCGAATTAGGAGAGATTTTAGATTTGGATTCTAGAGTTGAAAAGTTTTTTTTTAAGTATTTTTAATCGAATGAGACATAGCACCACATGGCTTTATGACTCATTTGAATGGGTCATAAAGATATATTTTTAAAATATGGCTTTATGACATATGGCTTTATAACACCCAACCTATTTCAGCAACAAAGCTTTTGCAAACATTTTTCAACATCAATAACCAACAATTATACAAAAAAAATTATATTTGAATCAGAGAATAATTTATTAAAATATGGCTTTATGAACCATTCAAATGAGTCATAAGCCATATTCCCAATATGACTTTATGCCTCATTTGAATGGGTCATAAATCCATATTCGTGATATATATTTATTTCTACATATAGTATTTATTTCCATATATAGTATTTCTGTAATTAGAAAATTATTTCCTTATTTTTAATTAATAATTATAAGATTTAAGAGATTTTCATTTAATTATTCGCACTTATTTCATTTTTTGATTTTCGTACTTATTTCATTTTTTGATTTTCGTACTTATTTTATTATGAAATAAGATCGAAATTTCATACTGATTTCATTATGAAATAATTACGAAAAATTTTAAGGTGAAATAAATCCGAAAAAAATATGGGTTTTTTTTCGTTTTTATTTAATTTTTGACGTTTCGTAATTATTTTGTTCGATCTTATTTCATAGAGCTGCTATTGAGAGGACCCACCAAAATAAACAAATATTTTTTACTAGGTGTTTTATTTTACTACGAAAAAAATATATTTTTTAGAGGGAATAATTCAATCAATTTTAGTTGTTTTCATAACTCAACCATAGGCCATATGCCATATGCCAAAAAGCTTTTTCAAAAATTTTAAAAGTTTCCACGTACTGCATGAAGAACAAATATCTGCAAAATATAAAAACAGGTAAATACCTATAGAAAAACGTGGGGGAGATCGTATCTCTCATAAATTTCTTGAAAAAAAAAATAATAATCTGTAATCCAGTTTATAAAAAAAATTTACGTTCTAGAAATACATTAATGCCGATCCAAAAATTATAGAAGGCAATTTTTACCATAAGAGTTAAATATACGCAAAATGGCAAATTTATAAAATGAAGAATACCCGAATAAAAAAGTTAAAGTCAGTTACTTTAGGCACATTTTTTTTAACATCCATTTCAACATTGGATTCAAAACACCCAGCACAGACGTATGTTCGTATTGTCTAAGATTCAAAGAACAAATCAAATTAGAAATAAATTTAAGCAAACGTGTTGAACTCACTATGAGCAAAAGCATTTTTCAATAAACTAAGAGAAGTTCGCAGTGACATGATCACACTTTCTTTTGACTGCTAAAAGAATTTACCGTTGCTAAAAGTACAAGATAAGGCCGCTTATTATAGTCGTAAAATTTATTTATTCAATTTTGGCATTGTCCAAGGTTCATCAAAGTCAGAACTTACTAAAGAGAATGTTTTTTATACATTTGGACAGAAGATGCGTATTTCAAAGGATCAAATCATATTGTCTCATAGTTGTTCACAAACTATGACATATTAGTTTTAATAGAATAAAAAAGGTAGGTATCTTACAATTCAGATGTAGGCAAGAATAGTGCAATATTAAAAAAAGGTAAAAACGTATCCTCAATGACTCCCAAAGTCTTGGAACCTGGTGTTGGCATAAAAAAAGAAAAGAAGAAGGATGTTTTAATTCTTTTACAAAAACATTTCGAAGAAAACTGAGGAGAAAAAAATTAATTAATATTTTACAAAATAATTCTTGAAAGTCGACGTAAGCATGACGTATTTGAAGGTGATAATGATCCAATTTGTGAGAGACACGACGAATATGTTTCCTTAGTAGTATAAGATTATAATATTTTGTAATCGAGCAAATTAAAGTCTGCAATAATATAATTTTCACCGTTACGTATCGTTACGGTAAAAAAGCTTTTATAATATTTAAAGTGAGTATTTAATTTTGTTTAATATTTTTGAGTTTAGTTTTGATTTAATTTTTTTTAGAATTGCTTAATATATAAGTAGGTATTGGCAATATAGACTGAAAAATAATATTATGAACTTGATTTTTTTTTTATAATTTTAATTTTTAGTTTTTTTTTATTTTATATTCTTTCTTTTTTATCACCTTTATAACAGTAAAATATTTCTCAACTGTAAAAATTAAATAAAACAATGAAATTAAAAAAAAAAATAAAAGCAAAACATATTATGACTACAATAAAATAAAAAAATAAAATAAATGTACTTTCATTTTCTCGTTGCAAAACTGTCGTTTTCCATTAGATAAAATGCAAAACTACAGTTTTCGATAATTTTTTAACAAAACTCTTCTTTTCCAAGTTTGATTATCTATTAGTAGGCATATGCATCGCAGTCTATTAGTAGGCACCAGGGCATATGGATTCCAGTTCTATTGCGGAAAAATTGTTACTTCTATCATAAAGAAGCTATACTATAGTATATAGAGTACTCATCTAGAACAAAATTTTTTGACCACTTTTTCAATTTCACTTTATCTAAATTTACTCCACTACCAATGCATACTGTAATTGCATACGCGTATAATGTAATACACATAGGTTAGGTACATATACATAGGTACATACTTGAAAAATGAAAATATGTAAATGTGATATATGCTTCTGCAATATGCTGCAATATGACATATGTGATATATAAAATATAAAAAAAAAAATAAGTATACATTTATAAATTTAATTTTGCACTTTTAAAAATTTAAACACTAATAAATATGCTCCCTTAAAATTTTTATTACCAAACAAAAATAACAACAAAGAGAAAAAAAAAAGTCTGCTCGAATAAAAAGATTTATAAAAATATATACTTACAAAATACATATTTACATATATACGAACATTCATTCAAAAAAAAATTCATTTAAAAGCATGCATACATTTTTATTTTTTTATGGATATGTGCCTATTTGCCTATGCATTTCTATTTCTACTTCTTTTCTCTGTTGTATTGTTACTTAACTTTATTACTATAGTATACAATACAGTCACACAAAATATCCCGGCTAATGTATAATACTATAAGCAAATTTGGATGTTTCGTGCGATTGTATTTATTATTATTTAAATATACTAAAAATATCAACACAATCGCACGAAACATCTCAATGGGATGTTTCAAAGAAAAATGCTTAATAATTTTGTTCTATGTGAGTTCTCTATATAGTATATAGTTTCTTTATGCTTCTATATATTTACATACCTACAAAATTTATTTTGAATAAAAAGTTTGTGCATGCAAAAAATTGAACAGTTATTTTTATTTTCCACAAAATAATGAAAAGTGGAAATCAGCAGTTTTGCTTTTAACCGTCACATATTTGAACCGAATAGGAGAAGCTCAAAATAATTTAGCAGCACAGTTAACTCAAGAAAATGATGGCTATGTCAAAGATACATTAGAACTGGGATTTATCCCCCCCAGAAGCATTTACATATCTATATATTTAGATAAAAGCATAGAATTATATGTATATTAGATAATATATAAAATAGAAATTCTGCAGATAAAAGAGTAATTTATTCATCAAATGCAAATGTTAAGGAATTAAGATATTTAGGCTATGAAATCAAATTCAATACTTATCAAACTAAGAGAGATGAAAATGAAAAGACGAATCATACATGCATACATATATGATGGTTAAATCAGAATTAAAGTAAAATAAGAAGCTATTATATTTTGTTTTTATTATGTTGTTTATACCCGTATGAACTATGTTCAAGGGTATAATAAATTTGCCATTACGTTTATGACATCTTAAAGAAGTCGAGCTAGATATAGTGTCAAAGGTATGGATCGGCTCAGAATCGAATTCTGAGTCGATTAAACCATGTACGTCCGTCCATCCACACGATAACTCAAAAAATAAAGGAGCTAGGCGGCTTTACTTTGCAAAAGCTAACTAGACGTCAATTTTGCAAAATTGTTAGTTTTGCTATTTAAATGCAGCATTTTCGGTCACCAGATTTCAGTAGCTGCCATACAACTTCTCTTTTTAAATAAAAATAACTCAGTGTCTACTGAAGCTAGGAATCTTAAACTTAGTAAAGAGGTGTCGAGTTATATGCCAACAATTTTTGTAAAATTTGGTTGGTCTAAAGCCGCCGGTTCAGGCTTCTTGCACCTCTTGAAATTTAATGAAGCTAGGCGCCTAAAATCTTACAAATGATGATCAAGTTGTATGCAATAACTTCTGTAAAATTTGGTTGTGCTTGTGCAATAGATTCGGGTAGCTGTCATACAACTCCACAATTTACATAAATATATCTCTGTAGTTAACGTCGGTACTAAAACATGGTCAAGTTTTGTACAAACAGGGTATATTACATTCATACGGGTATCCCAGAATTTACACATCTACTCTACTGTACTCTTCCTCGTTTTTTTTTTTTTTTTTATTCAAAATAATCTATATTAATAGAAAAATAAAAATAATTTGTAACTTAAAACTAGTTTTTTTAATATTTAAAATATATAAAATGATTTAATGACCTTTTTATTATATTATTTTATTTTAAATCTAGATAATAAGAAGTATAAGTTATATACATATGTATATTTTAAACTTGAAAATTATATATGTTTTTTTTAAATTTTGCAAGTAAAATCATTAACTACATATATATCATATAAAGCTACAACTAGTAAAAAAATAATATATTTAAATTAGAAATACGTAAAATTATAAATACATAAATTTTTAGAGAGCTCCTAATAGAGACATTAAAAATAAATAAAATTAAAAATAAAATCGTAATGTTTAAGGAATTTTGTACACGAAAAAAAAAAGGGATACTATGGTAAATGTTGTACCCGCGTAGGACCAAATGACTATATCTGAAAGATACTTGGTGTTACCACCTTTCCAAAAATATATATTTTTAATGGCGTATTTTATCCTTTAAGGACGAAAAGGACATTTAAAAGAATCCTTGTTGTTTTAGTATTTTTATATAAAAACCGTTATATCTGATAATCTGTAAGATATATATATATTCAGTTTTTTATTTTATAAGATAGTAATCTGAAAAATATTTTAACAGTTATTTGGTGACGATAGGTGTTGCCGTTCTGGAGATATTGTAGTTCAAAGTTGAAAATTTTTGAAAAAAAAAACAATCTTTTTCATTTTTCTTTAAAAACCAAATATCTCATGATTTTACCTTTTATACACTTTTGGAAAGGTCAAATCATAAAATATTTTTGTAACGCCCCCCGTTTAGGAGCTGTAAGTGGTCAAAAAATGAAAATTCCCTATTTTTAAACACCTGTAACTTGAATACATATTCAAATTATTTTGAAGTAATGCATAAAACTTAAAGCTCCAACATTATACTTTTATTTCTGTTAGGAACTTTTCTTAATAATATAGGGTAACCTTAAAATTGACGAAAGTGTAATTTGATTTTTTTCAAATTTTCTAACAAATTTTTTTGAACTTTTTTTTACTCGATAATTTAAAATAGAGTACATAGATACCTTTACATATGCATATGTATGTATATAGCGGTGTATTTATACGTGTTTTATTATAGTTATAAGCTAAGTCGAGACTCACATCAATTATCAGGCCATGAAGTGCAAAGAGTAAAAGCTTAATAAGGGGCCAGCTTTTAACAAATTTACACGTAGTCTTATGGAAAAAAATAGGGGGCCGACTATAAATCTTGAAATAATACAAAAACCATTTACTTTATTCAATTTGGTCCAAAGAGAAAATTAAAGTCGCATCTTTTTTATATAATTCATTAAAGAAAAATTTTTTAAAATATAATATTTTCATTCATAAATATGCATTTAAAAAATTGTCTTCCTTTAAATTTTTTATTTTAAAAGCTTCTTAAAGTTCTTAAGATTCGAGTCTCGCGAAAGTCAATGAGAGTGTTTTTATAGTACACTACTGGTAACAAAAAAAGTTTTAATGACAGTTTTGATTTTAAATTAACTTAGTAAAAATTTTTATTAAATTTTAAAAATAAAAAATTATTAACTGAAATATAAGTTATTGTGAAGTAAGCAAAAATTAAATAATATTTATATAAGTAATAATTTATAATATCTAAAAATTATTCCCATTCCCACACCACCTTTGAGGTAGGGAATATGGAGCGTTTTTTTTAAAGTGGTGTTCCCAATAGGTCTAATCTCCCCAATTCTAAAAAAAACAGTGTAATATTTATGAAGTAGAAACAAAAATATTAATAAAAAAACAATAAATAAAAAAAATATCACAAAATTCAAAATTAACAAAATATCACGAAATTTAAAAATATCACAAAAAATTATATAACCCTTCTTAATTTTGAAATATTTTTAATTTGCGATTTTGTCTATTAGATTTTAATACATATATCATTTCCCGTTTTGTGTAATTATTTAATAAAATATTTGCAAATGTTTTACTTATTTGGAAAAAAATTATGCGGCTACTATTGCCGCATTTACACGTCGATTCCAAATCAATGTCATTCATCCCAAACAAAGACTATTTAAAGTCAGTTCAATTAGTATTCTTTTTTGATTACTTTGCTCAAAGAAATTTTTTTTTAAATTTGTTTCCCGTAAAATCTCCTAAAAAATTGCTGTCATATGAAATAAAACATAATTTGTCTGATCCGTCGGTAAAGAAAGACCCCCTCTGTTAAGTTCGTCAAAGTAAAATTGCACCCAGCTAGAGAACGATATAAACGAATTCTATTTTCTAAAGAATCAGTTTGTAATTTGCCTAATAAAACATAGTACATTTGAAGCTCCGTTAAGGATAGATGAACTAAATCTATTAATGTTTTAGTAGTGAATACTAAAGCATTGAAAGTGTCTTTCGAAAATCTATTTTTATTATCATTTGTATTCCAAACTGATAACCAATGATAATTAAATAATTATTAATAAAAAATTAAAAAGGGCTATATAAAAAAATAAAATAAAAGACAAAAAAATATAACAACTTATAAAAAACAAAAAAACCGTAAATACAAAATTATTTATTTTATTTATTTATTTATTAAGCCTTAAAAAAAAATAAAAAAATTATGTGTACAAAAAAGCCAATATTTACAAATTTAGAAGATCATACTATAATAGGAGTATTTTCAACTTTGACTTAAAATTAAGAGAAAAGAATTAATATTTATTATTAAAAAATTTAGTTGGTGTAGGAAAAATGGCTAAAAAACCTACTGACACATTTTTTAACGACTTATAACTAGATACTTAAAACTAACCTATAGACTAATTATTAAATTTAGAATTTACATGTAGTTAACTTAGATTATACTGAAAATATTATTTATTAGAGGATTTGAATTGTTAAAGCAGTTCTCTTGAAAAATTGGAAAAAGTCTATCAATTTTGTCTTGAATTTAGGCACTTGGGCGATTTCATGTAACCTTGCGGTTGAAAAGCATCTGATTTTCTTTAGAATTAATTTTAGCACGGAGTTCTACTTTCTTTGTAAAAGAAGTAAATTCGATTTTGCAGAATCCATCCATACGGCGAAAGCGTAGAAAAGAATGCTGCTAAATATCGCTTTATATATTAATAATTTATTGTCTATGCTCAGATACGATTTTCTGTTTAAAATTATAAAACTAATTTAACACAAAAAACAAACAAAACTAATTATAATAAGTATTAATTAATTAATTATATCGTATAAAAAAAAATTTAAAATTACTTATATCTCCTACACCACTACTTTTTTTTTATGGAGTGTATCAAAATATTTAATAATTTGCTTACCAGAATTTGTGACTCCCTTTTTTTATGTGCTCGAAATATGGCTGAAAAATACGAGTTGAAAATTAATTTTCTTACAAGAGGAAAGAAAAAATTCTAAATTTTAATTATATGACATTTTTAAAATGTTTAAATAAAATTAAAAATATTAAAACTCAATTTGATTATAAAAGTACTTACCCATTTCATATACAATTTTTATATAAATTTTAGGTTATGGTTGAAAGCTTTGAAATAAAACTTTCAATCCCACTCTTATTTTTTGAAAAAAAATTCTCTTCTTCTACTTTTACAAATGTCAAAAAGCAAGCGGAAAAAAATAACTAAAAAGACCTAAAAGTAATTTTATTAAATATTAAGTTAAAATTACGAGTTGAAAGCTAATTTTTTGATATGTTGTAGGACATATTTTGGAGAATATTTCATAACGAAAACTCGTAATGAAAATTGTTAAAAATGGGCATTTTTTCGAAAAAAACAACAAAATAATAAGAACAAAAAAAATCTTTTAAAATTAAATTTTAATGTCATTTGTTTGAATGTATGCGAGACTCGATTGCCATTCTCTCACAACTACATTCATGCGTTTTCAGTTCTTGGCCTGTTTATTTAGGTCTTGGCTAAGTAAACAGGCCAAGAACTGAAAACACATGAATGTAGTTGTGAGAGAATTGCAATCGATTCTCACGTATCGCGCGTGTGAATAATTTCATAATTGATGTGAGTCTCGATTATAGTAATATATGTAAGCATATATGTAAGCGTGTACAAAATTTTAAAGTATGAAAGTAGTCTCGACGTATACTATTACGATATTGAGGCAATTTATCTTTAGAAGCTTTTAAAATAAAAAATTTAAAGGAAGACAATTTTTTAAATGCATATTTATGAATGAAAATATATATTATATTTAAAAATATTTTTCTTTAATGAATTATGTAAAAAAGATGCGACTTTAATTTTCTCTTTGGACCAAATTGAATAAAGTAAATGGTTTTTGTGTTATTTCAAGATTTATAGTCGGCCTCCTATTTTTTTCCATAAGACTACGTGTAAATTTGTTAAAAGCTGGCCCCTTATTAAGCTTTTACTCTCTGCTCTTCATGGTCTGATAATTGATGTGAGTCTCGGTTATAAGAAATTATTCTATGAATGAAATATTTTTAAAGAAATGTTGTAATTTATGGCGATATATAATATAATAAACATATACATATATAAATTTGGTATTTTGTAGTAAGTTTAGTATAAATGAATATTTGTATATTTGCCGCATAGTAATAAATGGTAATAGCATATTTTTGGAAAAGTTTTCGTTTGATAATCGTTAGCGGAAGATTAGAATCTACTTTTGATTTTAAATTAAAAAATTATTTAAATTAAAAAAATAATATTATGTGCAGTGTCGAACTATGAACATAGTGTCGGGTTCGTACGGGTATCTAAGAGTTGACAAAGGTATCTGTATAATTCTTCGTTAACTGTTAAATTACGTAATAAAAATGATTAAAATTATAAAATTAAATTAATTAAAGTGATAAAAAAGTTCTTAATATGGGTCCAATAACAACTTATTGTGGTATGTATTATTAATTTAATAAAGGGTTAATAAAATCATAACAAATTGGAGAGAACAAAATCGAGAGAGAAAAATCAGTCGTGAGCATAAATGGTATATTTATAATAAAATTGTTAATTTATTATGTGATTATGGTAGGTGGTTTTTAATTTAATAAAAAAAGTTGTCAATTTAATAATCGAAAATTGAAATTATCTTTTAAAGAGTCAGAATTGGAAATTTAATAGTAAAACTATTAGTTTAAATGACATAGTTTTTAATTTAATAGTAGAAGATATTAATTTAATAATCGTATATTAAAAATTCAGAATGGTGAATTTAAAATAATACATGTATGTATAATAATACAAAGTATTTTAAATACTTTGCATGAACTGTAAGCTTAAAAACAGATCAGGGTTATAAATTTAATCCAATTTAAAAAGAAAATAGATTGTTTTAAGTATATCTTGTTAGCATTAAATTGTTATTCATCTTTAATAATACGAAACGATTTTAAATATCAATGTCAAAAGTTCTGCCCAGTTAAAAATAATAAAATTAATCAGTTACCCCTCTATAACATTTCAAGATATAAAGTAAAAGTATAAAAAGTATAAAAGTATACATACAGTATAAAATTAAAAATCTTATTGAATTTACTTTTTTCCACAATAATATACAAAGTTGAAATGGTGTTAAATAAAATCATTCATAAAATTTATTGTGTATATATATAGCTTTTTAAAAAACGTTTTTAGCTTTGATAAAAATTTATGTCATTATAGTTACTTCTGCATATCTTATTGTTGCAGTAATAACAACAATTTTTTTTCAGAGCAAATTTTAACAATTTTTACTATTATTATAACATCAAAAGTGAATTGTTTTTATTACAACAAAGTTATTTATTTAATAGTGATATGTTTTATCAAATTAATAATTACAACTGTTAAACAATTTTTCTTATTAATATTATCATCGGAATAATTTTTACTATTGTTTATGAGAAAAAATGAAAATTACAATTGATTTAAATAGAAATATTATTTTTTAAAAAAATTTACTATTAATTCAATAAATATTGTTATTAGGCGTTACTAAGCCGTTTTTGTAATTGAAATATTATAAAAACTGTAAACATTTTTTTAATCTATAAACCAGATTTCAATATTTCATTTAATTATGCCAAATTACCAGAGTATGTATTGCAAAATATTTACAATATGTATTACAATAAAAATCTCTTACAAATTTGGTAAAACTTCTTTAGAATATGCTGTGGGTACAGAGTCAATAGGAAGAAAAAAAGTATATTAGTTGCCCACCTTGATGCTATCAACAAGTGTACAGTATATTACTGATTGTAATGCTGAATACAGTAGATAGTTGTATTACCTTTTTTAAAATAAATAATTAAACTTATCCATACGTATCTAAAATATGTGCTTAATATTATTTATTTCTTTTAACTGACCTGCATAGTTATGTATAGTTGATTTATATTTTTTTTTTAAACCTTTTTTAAAAACCATTGCTTTTAATATACACAACTAGCAGGAGTACCCGGCGTTGTCCGGAGTAATTTGTTGGATTTATGAAATATAAAATTATTAACTTTTGTTTTTGCGTTAATATAATTTAATTAATATAGTTCACTTAGTACTATGCATTTACACATGCTGGTAGTTAATATTTTCATTTTCATTACATTTAATTACATTTCATTAAATTTTTTTTTAGCAAATTGAATAAACAGAGCGAAGAATGTCTCTAATTCGTTTACAAAAAATCTTTAAAGGAATCAGTAATCTATTGAGTATACTTTTAAGGCGAAGTGAGTTTTCACAATATATTATTTGCTAATACCGAAACATAAAATAGCTTTTCAATTATAACAGACCATAATGTAATACATTTTTTTTTCGTAAATTATGTCATTTCATGTTTTAATGAATTATCCTTTTAAGCACATTTTGAAAAATTTCACTCCGAAAAGTTTCACTATGTCCGCCCGTCTGTTTAAGAACCTTATACACTGTTTAATAAAGAGCAATGAAATATTAACCATGCATACGTCTCTTAAAAGAGCAATGTTTGTAGAACAACTTTTTTATGTAGCCTCTCCGTTGGAGCTCCTACAGCACCTACAACTCTTCATATTTTGAAAAAGCTTCTTTTTAAATGAATACACTTCAGGTTCTGTTTAACTATTTTTCATAAAAAAAAAAAACAGGATTGTTTTTTACCTTTATAAATCAATCAGAGTTTTTTTACGTTAACTTTTTCTAATAAGTAATTATGTTTTCAAATTGATATATATGCTAAAAATATGTGTAAAAATTATATATGGATAAGAATGTAAGGGTTTCTGTTCTTTAAATATGTGTGTACTCATTTTTGATTAAATACTGTACAGACATGTGAATATGTTTTCTAATTTAATTGATTGTGTTTGTAGTATTTTTAAACATACGTACATTATACATAATATAGTATATACATATTTCAATGATATTTTTTGAGAAAATGTTATGCTGTTAAAACTCAAACACAGTATTCTTAAAATACTTAATTAGGTTATTTTAATTACTATTATATATTAGAAATTTGCATTGAAATCTTTTTATGGAATATTAAAAGCAGTACAGACAAAAGTGAAGAGTGTTGGAAATATCAAAACGTTAAGAGTGTTAATAATATAATAACAGTACAAAAAATTTAACAGAATATTTTTAATAGGTACTGGTGCGAAAATCGGTTAACAAACGTTAACAAAAATTTGTCACAGGCGTTTTTTAGAACCGTACATTCATCCTGCCAAATTTGACAAAAATTAGGAATAAAAATTTTTTTGGCAGTTTATCTTGCCAAAATGGGTTAATGTATCACGGCAGAAAGGATGAGCTTCTATCTTAAAGTGAAATATTTGTGCCAATTTTCAATTTGCCAAGCCGTTTAAGCACGGCAACAAAATAATGAAAAACAACTCATTTGATCACATCGTTTAAGCGTGACAACAAAGTAAATTAAAAAACTTTCCTGAGCCGAGGTGCCAAAACCGGTTATTGGATCGTAACTAAATTAACCTAGTGAGCTAGATCGTAACCAAATTCACCTAGTGAGCTTTTCTATTAAAGAGCAACAATTGTGCGAATTATCAAATGAATTGATTAAACCGTTTGCAGGACAACAAAAAAATTTACTGAACTTCGTTTGACTCTCGCGCCAAACCGGGTTACCACTTACCAGAACTTCGTAAAAATTTGTCAGTGGCTTTTTTACAGACCATAAAACCACCATACATAATTGAACATAAGTCGGAAACAAAAAATATTTTGGAAGCCCGCCGAGGCGAATCTGGATAATATATTGCAACCACATTTCTTCGACACACTCCCAAGGCTAAGAAGAACATTTGTGAAAATTTTCAACTGAGTCGGTCAAACCGTTTAGGCAGGACAATGAAAAAACCAAAAGGCTCTCGGGGCGCTATGGGTTAATGAACCGAAACGCAATATAGCATATAACTCTTTCCGGGCTCGTAGAAATGTTCCTGTAAAATTTTGTTGCAATTGGACTGGCGGTTTTTACGTGAATCGGGCATAGACAAACAAACAGAATTTTCTCTTTATATATTAGATTAATCTTATGAATGATTGAATGGTTTTTCTTTGATTCGTGTTTTATTTTTATGATTTAAAAATTACTTATAATAAAAATTATATGAAATTTCACTAATAATTAAACCATAAATCATTTACCGTTTCAAAATACTAAACATGTTTCACAACTTCAGGAAGCCAAGCCATATGTCTTGTTGTAATAATGTTTTTATAAAATGGGTTAGAGATTTTCTTTCGTATTGTTCGATTTTTCTTTATTTTTTCCACCAATTTTCTATACAGACAATAGCTTCAATACCACTTCTTATAAATAACACAAAACTCTAACATATAATTTAGCAATTTTTAGTCTTTGAAAATAAACATAAGTTAAGTCAGGAAAAAATGGTGTATTCTATACCCACCACCAGGAATCTTGACACATTTGTAAATTTTTTAAAGATGAGATTCGGATATTGAAGAAAGTGTCTTGATTTTTCAAAATTAAAAATCATGTAAAAAAATTATGTAAGAAAATAATACTTCTCTGTTAGTTCTAATTTTTTGATCATTCCGCAGCTAGTAAAGTAAATAAGTAAATTTAGAACTAAAAAAACACAATATATACTATGTAGTTTTAAGTATTACTTTTTTATACAAAAATAAACAACTAAATAGAATGCTTGTCGTGTAATTATTGCCAAAATTTAAGTAAATGTTTTTCTTTTTCTATTATTTTAGATTATCTGGTCAAAATTGGCTACAATTTCAACAACAAAAATTGCGTGAAAAAAAGAACCAGCAATTATTAGATGAAAGGAAATATTTTGAAAATATCAACACGGAAATTAAAAATAGATCACAAAAGTAAGCAACAATTATAGAAGATTTTTACCAAGTTAATTGCTTGGTATTATTTTATTTCATTTTTACCAACATTTAATTATTTATTATAGATATAGAATGATACACAATGACGGTTATGCTAGCGATTCTGCAGCTTTCAGCGATGAAATAGATTATCGTCAACCACTTCATATTCAAACTTCAAATAATGCGCAAAGGTAAATTAAAATGTCAAGTTAATCAAAAAGTTTTATTTATTATAAATTATAATTATTTAATGTGATACTTAAGATATAACCTTCACAATATTAAATAAATCATTAATTTAATTGTAGTAATGTAAGAACATAAATTTTATTTTAAATTTAAAGTTCTCCAGAAAGAAAGTACAATACTATTGCAACAACAACGACAACTGTATCAAAAGAGCGTCCATTCGTTCCTTTTAAGCGGGTTGATCCAACTACACGTGAAGCAGATCTTGTAAGTATTTAAAAAAAAATTTAAAAATATTTATTTAATTTTTTTCTTAAGTAATCAAAATCAAATCAATTTAAAAGAAATCATTTTAACCATATTAAAAGTTTTAATGTTTAAATTATTAATAATACAATATTAAAAAAACTATCTCTTTAATTTCAAAATTGAGTTAAAATAACAGGTGAAAAATTTTATAAAGCTTATCGCAATTTTATAATTAAGACTTAAATTTTCAAGTTAATTTTAAACTTAATATAAATTTACAAAGTTAACAACCATTAGATTTTTAAATTATTTTTAATAATTAATAACATTGCTCTATATTTCATTTACTTATCACATTTTTTACAATAAGCCCAACATTCTATGTTAATATTTTATTGATTAATTTTTACTTTATACAATTTCAATAAAAAAAATATTTCCCGCTTTTTTTTATTTTGTCTTTTATTTTTTAATTTTTTTTATGTGTTATTTTCATATTTTCATCTTATTTCATCTTATAATAATCATTTTCATCAATAAATTCACCTCAAACCAAAAATCAAATACATAATAATATGTATGCATGTTTGTATTTACATTTGACAATATTATAATAAATTGTTTTATTGGTAACAAACACATGGATTACTAGGAATCTGATATTTTTTTCAACAATCTCGATGATATTATAGAGGCATGCAAAACCATGACTGCTAATAATAATAATAATAACAATAATAACAATAATAATAATAATAATAGTAAGAATAATAATAATAATAATTACAATAATAATAATAATAATAATAATAATAATAATAATAATAATAATGACGGTAACAATAACAATAAAAATAGAAATAAAAATGTCAATAATCATCTTAAAAATAAATATAACTATAATAATATTCATCATAACCATTTTAGCTATATAAATCATAACAATAACAACAATCACCTATTAAAATCTTTTGCTAATAACAATTCCACCACATCTAATATCGTCAATTTACACAATTTCGCTACATCTTCTAGTTCTAATAATGTTAATTTAAATAGCAGTCATAACAATATTTTATCAATTACAAATCATCAATCTAATTATAATAAGTTTATATATAATAATAATAAACAAATACATAATTATACAAAAGTAAATGGTCAACCAGATTTAAAAAACATGAAAAATAAACATAATGGCACTGAAACTATTATAGATGATGATAACATTTATTTTTTTAATAAAAATAATTATCTTTTGAATAAAAATTATAATGAAGATCATTTTAAAATAAATATTTCTCCTACAATTAAAACCAATGATAATAAAATTAAAGATATCTATAATACTACCAATACCAATACAACATTAAAATTAATTTCACCATCAAAAATTGAAACAAATTTAATGAGTTGTAAATTTCACAAGAAAAATAAATCTAATTCAGGCACTGATAATATTACTAGATATAATAATGTAGTGAGTGCAAATGTCATAAATTCAGAATTTGATTCAAATCAAAATAATAATGATAATTTCGTAAATAAAGAAAATTTTAAAAAATTTCATCATCCTAATGGCACAATAAATAGTTTTACATTAAAAGAAAATACAAAGGAAAAATCTAATAAAGCTCAAGAATTATATGAAGTAATTGCTAATTTAACAGAATTCACGCGACATGAGAAATTAAATCAAAACATAATCAAAGGAGATAATAATATAACAACTAAAAAAAAAATTTTTTATAGTACTGATACTGATATACTAAATGATAAAAATTCTGGTTCTTATGCTGCTATCAATTACAATGAAACTAATGATGATGCGAATAATAGTAATAGTAATAATAATTCCAAATCAAAAATAATGTCAAAAAAATATATTGTATTTGGATCTGATCATAGTACATCTACATCACCAAGTCTATCTGAGAGAAGCAATCATGCCATTTGGAGTGATCAGGTATAATTAAACGCAACATCCAAACCTTTAATTATTTTTATTTTACTCTTTTTTCAAATTTTGTAACCGATCATAATCGTACTCTTTTCAGATACAAACTTTATTTAAAATTAAAAATATTCAATTTGGTTAAATTATATGTATATATTATATTTAAATATATATATAAGTTTTAAGTATATATGAGTTTTAAATATAATTAATTATATAATTAACACTATATACCTATATGTACGTATTAATTAAATGTACCTATAATTATTGCGAAAAACGAATGTTGAATATATTTTTCAGTTTTCATTTTGTTTGTTTTCTTTTTTAGGTACGCGAGGAATCAATCTCTTCATATCGTTTTGAAACTGATACTGAATTATCAAATGCTAGTTCACCAAGACCGGAAACCCCTGCATTTCCAACAACACCACGAACACCACATGGGTTAAATAATGGTAGTGTTAATTCAACTCTTCCACCTAAAAGTCCGATATCTCAACGGTAATAGTATAAATATTTACCAAAATTTTGAAATATAATTTCTTTTACCTTAAACTTTGAACATTACTTCTAAGCAGTTCTAATTTTATTAATAATTAAATTTTTTATAATTACTTGCAAATATTTTGATAAATAGGATACTTTTTCTAAAAAATACATAGAAATTAATTTTTTTTCATTTACTCTAACGTTTAAAACTCAAAACAATTTCTGATAACTAACTTGTCAGTCATTCTTTGAAAGAAGATTTCAATAGGTAAAGAGGCATGGGAAATAATCATGCCATATCACACCGAAGACAACATCCACCTCGACCTATATTTTGATTGATGGGTTTTATTAATGGGTTGTAGGTTATTCTTGGTTATTAGTTCAAAAACTTGTTTGCTTGTTTTGGTTTAAGTTTTAAGTTAGGTATAAGCGTGGTAAGATAAGTTCCAAGTGGAGGTTGTTGGTACTGTATAAATTGGAAGGCAAGGTTAATAAACTGAACAATGAGTTTTATGTAGGTTTTTGTTGGTTATTAGGATAAAAACTTGTTTTGATTGTTTTGCTTTAGGTTTTAAGTTAGGTAATAAAGTGGGTTGTTAACTTGTAAGTTACATGTGGTTATATAGTAGGAAGTGAAGGTTGTTGGTACTGAGTAACTTGGCAGGCAGCGTTAATGAACTGAATAAGGATATTTATATTTCTCAATAAATTAATTGGTACTTTGTAATAGGATACCACACAAATAGTAAAAAAATAATTTTTTCAATCAAGTTTCATGCAATACCTTATGGTGCAACAGGTTCGGGTAGCTGCCATACAATTTCTCCTTTTCAAATGAAAATAACTCTGAGTCTATTGAAGCTAGATGTTCGAAATTCTTTGAAAAGATGTCGAGTTGTGTACTAGCAACTTCTGTAAAATTTGGTTGTGCTAGAGCAGCAGGTTCATCTAGTTTGCACATCTTGGAAGTTAACGAAGCTTTACCAAAATTTACATAAATATATCTCGGTACTTAACGTTGGTACCAAAACATCTGAAATTTTATAAAAGATTGTCAAGTTTTATGGAAACAACATATATTACGTTCTTTCGGATATTCCACAGGTGACACAGTCTAGCTACTGCACTCTTCCTCGTTTTTTTTTATTTTACTGAGCTATAATTTATTAGAAGGTCTTTTGGCTGCAATGTTGCAAATTATATTTTTAATTCTTTTCTATTTTATTAAGATTGGTTTAAGTTCACATTTTTGGATTTATAATTTAACAAAATGTTATTATATGCTTTTATATTAACTCGTCGCTGTCGGTTGATTTATTTATTTATTTATTTGTCATTCTGTCACGCTTTTTATTATCTTCGTAATCGGTTAGCAACATTTGTAAGTGTAGTATGGTGCAGAGGATAGTGAACAGGTTTCAAAAGTGGGGATCATGTTGTTCGAATCCAGTTCACATGCAACATTTTTTTTTTTTAACTATCTATTCATCAACATTTTTTGAATAAAATATGTATACATTTTTGTATATATCAATTTAAAACTTACATTTTTATCTCTTATTCATGCATACAAACATACACATTATATTTTTGATCTTTCCTGGTGGTTTGTATTAGCATAATTAGCAAAACACAATCCATACATACAATATTTTTATGTATGTTGCTAAGTTATTTTGTTTACAACATTTGTTTAGTATTTAAATCAAAATATTTGCTGTCAACATTCCTTAATGCATGTTGAATATACATGGTTAAAAATTAAGATTTTATGTTCGTAATATGTTCATTAAATATTTAAGTGTTGTATAGTACAGAGGAGAGTGTAGACGTTTCGAAAGTAAGAGTGATTTGGTTCGAATCCAATTCGTGTACGTACATTTTTTTTTTTTTGTTAACTGTATTCATCAACATTTTTTTAATAAAATTTTATGTATAATATACACATATTATTTGATCTTTCCTCCTATAATAATTTAGTTCAATCAATCTTGATGTGTACATTTGTTTTGTATTAGGATTTAGCAAAACACAAAATATATAGGTACAATATTTTTATGTTGCTAAATTATCTTGTTTTAAAATATTTGTTTAGGATTTAAATCAGAATATTTGTTGTCAACATTCTTTATTGCATATTGAATATGCATGTCGTTAAAAATTAATGTTTTATGATTAATGTGTATATAAATATATATAAAATTAATGTGTTTTATTTAGGAACATTTATTATGTATATTGTGTATATATGTATACAAATAAAATTTTATTCAAAATAATTCCAATTGCCGAATTCAAACTACATACATACATAATATTATTTTTGTACATAGAAAAGAATATAAAAAGTAAAGATCATTACAAAATTATGCTTTTGCGCATTACGCATTATGATTTACAAACAAAATTTTGTCAACACAAAAAATTTAAACTACGTATGTAAATATATACGTACGTATGTACATAATATTTATTTATTTATTTATATTCAGGTACCGTGGTACATAAATGTGCCAGGTAGCTATAACCCTTGTTTCCTGGTAGGAATGTTTACTTGATATAATGATATATTATAAAGTATTTACATATTGCGATATAAGAATTTTTTTTTTTTATATTATAATTATTGTACTCAGCCGGGAATCGAACCCGAGACTTCTCATTCCCTTATGAATGAGAAGCGGTGCGTCAACTACTGCACCAATGGCTGGATACACATAATATTATGTTAAACTAATTTCCTAAATTATTTTGTTCCGCTCCATTTGTTTATAATTTAAATCAAGATATTTGTCAACATTTTTGACCGCATGATCTTATTAAGCGATTAGATAGGTAGGTGTTCAAGGTTAGATGTTTGTTTGGATATACGATATACTACTAATAGTATACTATAGAAATATACAGTAAAGTACATTTATGTATATCATTTTCATTCGAGTTATGTTGTTGGATTGTAATATTTATATAATCACAGTATTTTGGTACATATTTTACTCTTCGATGTACTTTCTTTATTTATGAATTCCATACTGGAATAAAAGATTTTTACTCTTGCTGTAATGGAATCGATTTAACATCTCTTAATTTATTTAAACATTTGGTATAAAATTATAAAACGTATTTTATATCAGAAGCAATAATTAATGTATGTATGAATAAAAAATATCCCATATTTTTAAATTCAAATTATATGTTTCATTTAAAACTAAAAAGTATAAAATTAAATAATATGTAAAAAAAATATTTTTTAAAATATGCTTTTATCGAAACTAAATTCGCCTCCTAAAAAGTAGAAAATAAAATTGATTGCAAAACTTTAGCTTTTTTGACTGTTATAATATAAAAGTGAATTGCTAGTGCAAGCATTTTGGACTGTTATAATATAAAAGTAAATTGCTGGAATAAAAAAGAAACACGAACCTCAAATTTCCTAGATTTTTATTTAACCTTATTCCAGCAATTTACTTTTATATTATAACAGTCCAAAATGCTTGCACTAGCAATTCACTTTTATATTATAACAGTCAAAAAAGCTAAAGTTTTGCAATCAATTTTATTTTCTACTTTTTAGGGGGCGAATTTGGTTTCGATAAAAGCATATTTTAAAAAATATTTTTTTTACATAATATTTTATTTTACAAAAATTTCTAAATTGAAGTTCGATAAATTCAAAAATAGTACAATATTCTATTAAAAATGTCAGTTTGACTTTTGTAAACGTTATAATATACGCGGTTGTAAGATAAAATTTAACATATCACTGGCACCAGATAATGCTTATGCAATAAATTAAATGAAGGGTGTTCTACATTACATTGTAAAAGATGGTACGAAAAATGTATCCAAAATGTTTCCATTTGATCGGAATAAAATTCAGAGGGTAAGTACAACTTTGTTTTTAATTTAATTGATTTGAATATTATGTTCCTTTTATTTACTTTCTCTTTCATATTTACGAGATTAAGTACGCAAATTTTTTGCTTAGAAATTACACTTCAGATTACCTGTTGGAAGTGGAAGGAATAAAACGTTTGTTTCACTCACTGCAGCATTTGCTGTGTATTATTATTGAACAATGCCACATTCTTTATCATCATCAAAATCAATATAGATTTTCATAAATCAAGCATATGCCCTAAAAATCACCGATATGCCCTTATTAATTGTTAACTGAAATTTGTTGAAATTAAATAAAAAAGTAATAATCCAAAGTGTTTTAAATTGTTTATTGAATTGTATTTTAATTGAAAATTTTATATAGATGTTATTCAGATAGTTTAGAAAATAAATCTATAAATATTTTAGTAAAATTAGTACAGAAAAAGATTTAGGATATAGATTATATCAACTTTTAAAAAATAATTTTAATTATGACTGTTGTAATAAATGTAACAAATCTTATTTTATAAAACTATGTGTATATGTATACTCTTCACTTCAAATTTGTCCTTTTTAACATTATATCTGTCTTTTTTCAAAATCAAATTCGTCCAAATCTTCAAGATCAATTTTGTCTGTTTTTAAAACCATTTTTTTTTTATAGGCTGGGTTTCATGAAAAAAATATAGCGTACTACCAGTGGGAAAGATGGAGACAAAATATTATATTATTACAAAATGTTACACCAACACTTTGACAGTTAAAAATGTACATAAAGTAGATTATTAATGTTTATATTCATATTTAGCTAGAAATTTAAAATTTTTTATTTATAAAGTTGTTAAAAATAATATAATATAGTTTATTGTTAATATTTTTATACCTATAATATAGTAGTTATAATATATTCTCACTAGGTTAGGTTAGGTTAGATTAAGGTGGCTGACAAAAAAAGGCAGACTTAGACCGTATTTGGTTCATTGTGATACCACATAGAAACTTTTCTATCCCACTTGTTAAAACCAATTTGAGCTTTTTGCAAAGCAAAGAATACTCGCTATTAGACAGTGATCGGATATTATACCCATTGCCATTCCAATATCTGCCCTTATAAGAGAAAGCAGATCATTGGATCGTCTTAAATCGTTTTTGGGCCATATCAATCTTGTGATGTTGCACGAAGTTTGACCATTTGTTATTTACCATATCCGTTATTTCTTTTCGAAGTAACGTTTTACTTGTCGATAGAGGTACTCCTAGTTTTGCCTTGTCCGGTAGGACTTGTAAGGTTGTACCAATTCTTGCAAGTTTATCAGCTTTTTCATTTCCCGGAATACCTAGATGACCTGGTTCCCAGCAAAGCTGAATGCTAAACTACCTCGTCATCTCGTTAAGAAGTTTTCGGCAGTTTATTCAGTAGAGTCAAGGCTTCTTGGATTGCCATAATTTTCGCTTGGAATACGCTACAATGATCTGTTAATCGGATATTGTGACTGATATTCAGATTTTCTGAGAAGACCCCGCATCCTACACTACTGTTAATTTTGAACCATCCATGTAGATTTGTACTCCTTCGAAGGTCATCACTGTGTCCTATAACAACTTTAACGGCTTGGTATGCTCATCGCGTGAGATTTCCCGAAGAAGTAAGTGGGGGACGTGTAGTCCACCAAAATGGGAGTGGACTTGAATTGGTTTATGATATCTGAGTGACCTTCTCCTGAATTGATCCGCTGGAATGTAGCTTTTAATCTTACAGTTGTGTTTGCGCCTTGCTATAATATTCTACAGGCATTAGATTAAGCATGATATCTAATGCCGCAGAAGGGGTTGTTATTAAACAGCCACTAATATATAGTGTGGCAGAATTTTGAACCCTAGCGATTGCCTTGGAGTCGACCTCTTCATCAATTGCCCTCCACCATACTAGGACTCCGTACATAAGAATAGGTGTTATTACGGATGTGTATAGCAAGTAAGTCATTTATTTAAGTAAGTCATGTGTATAGCAAGTAAGTCATTTCTTACCAATGACTTTTTTGCACAATTAGAGTGCTATAGAGGCCGTCTTTACTCTTTCTGAGATGTTAGCCTTCCAGCTTAACTTCCTGTCTAGAGTTAGACACATAAATGTCGCCGTTTCGCTAAACACAAGAGCGGAGCCACTTAACGAAGGCGGCTTTATTTTGGAAATTTTATATTTTCTTGTAAAGAGAACCAGTTCGGTTTTCTGTGGATTTACTGACAGTACACCGTCTGTAGCCCATGTTATGATTTTGTTTAGTGCAAGTTGCAAAACGTCCCTGAAATTGTCTGGGAACTTGCCACTGACAACGATAGCAACATCGTCCGCATAGGATTGTTGTACAGCCCGCCTCCTCCAGGGTTTTTATCAGTTTGTTTACTTCCACATTCCAAAGAAGGGGAGATAGCACCCCTCCTTGCTGAGTCCCTCTCTTAGCAAACCTTTTTGCAGAAGCGTTGCCTTTATTGGCACTGATTACCCTGCAGCATATCAGCTATCAGTGCTTTTAGTTCCCGTTTTACTCTTAGGCTTATGAGTGCGTCTACAATTGCTGCCTGATTGACGTTATTAAACGCTCCCTCAATGTCTATAAATGCTGCAAGAGTATACTCTTTGCAATTTAGAGATCCTTCAATCGAGATATTCAAGGTATAGAGTACGATATCCACTGACTTCCCTTTAACCTTAGAATGTTGAGAGGCTGACAACAGATTTTTATCTAAGTTTCAGCGGATATGGATGTCGATCAATCTTTCTAAGGTTGTTAGAAAGAAAGATGACAGGCTTGCAGGCCGAAAGTTTTCGAATAGACGTGATTACTTTTGCCGGCCTTGGATATGAACACTACTCTGACCTGCTTCCATTTAACTGGGATTTGACCCAAATTAAGAGAAGCACTGAAAATGCTTTTTAGCCAAGCCAGGGTAGTGGATAAAGTTTTCTGGATCTCAGCGGGTTTAACACCATCCGGTGCGCTTGACTTGAATGGTTTGAAACTCTCTTTAGTCCATTGTAGTTTGTCTAGTGTAACCACTACCTCTGACATCGTAGAGGGAAGATTCAGGAGAGAAGCCACTTCTGAGCTATTATTTATGCACCCAGGAAAATGGGTTACATTCCACCAAGATGGTTTAGATTTTCCCATAGGCTTACTGATGGGACACAATTGCTCTAAGGACGTATTTCAGGCCTTAGTAAAAACGTTGAGTAGTCTATTTAGATCCGGGATATTTTTAGGAATTCCAGGAGTTAAAGAGGGAAGCGTTGACTTTAAGTGCTCACTGTATTTATTTCAGTCAGTTATCTTAAGATTACGACACACTGACTTTATTTGAGGACTTTCGTCCTGACTCAGAAACTAAAAAATCATAGTCAGAAACTAAAAAATGCGCAGGAATGCTCTGAGACTAAAGTTATGTTTATGACTTCTTGCCTATTACTAATATCAAAGTTAGGTTCTCTGCCAATGTTACAGATAAGAAAGTTAGTACGTAAATTGTAATCAAAAAGTGATTCACCTCTTTCGTTGGTATCTGAACTACCCCAAATGTCATAATTAGCATTGGCGTCGCAGCTTATGATGACCTAAATGTTCATTCTTCTAGCATCCGCTACCAACCCTGCAAGATTGTATGGGGGAAGTGAATCCTGCGAGTCGTGAGGAAGATACACCGTAACAACCCAAAGCCTCGAGTGCTTTAGCTCTAGGCTTGCCGCGACCAGATTAACATTACTGTAATTAAACATAAAAGTTAAATTTAAAATATTTTTAGCAAGTATACACACTCTAGGTTAGCATACCAGAATCAGCAGATCGTCTTCGTAGTCAACCTTGATGACGTCATCCGCTCTCTTTGGAGACGAGGAGGATGCTACGTCAACGACATCGAATAGGTCAGAGTCTGCCTCTTGGGCTTGACTTGGGCCTTCTTCGATATTTTTAAGGCTTCCACGTCATCCTTCTTATACATCCTTGGCGTTACCGCCGTGAAGGCGTAACTAATTACTTCTGCGGCTTTCGCTAAGGGTTGTAGGGAGTCATTATTGACTATGACCGCTCCCGTCTGGTTTCTCCTACTTGGCAATCTTCCAATTGTGAGTTTGGCATTTGACACTTTCATAATATTGATGATTTTGTCTACTTCTCTACACAGCCCGGTTTGGTCGCTTTACTTGCCGACTTTTGGGAAGTGCCGTCTAACTCTTTTCGAATCTTCTTTTTTATATTTTGTTCCATAATTGAACCCACGAGTACGAAGAAAAAGAAGGTCCATAGGACATAGATGCATAGGGTAAGGTTAATTAATTCGGAGGGTCGCCAGATACTCCGAATACTCCGTTCGCTACTGATCCCCCAGCCAGGCTGATCATCGGCACGGGTGGTATGTCACCTTGCATCCGGCTCAGGTTTACCCCAATCCGATGGTTCCGGTAAAAACTGAGGTGTCAATAATAGGATACATAAAAACAGACCCAGTTTACCTTTCCCTTAGTACCTAACCACCTAGTAGATGATTATTTCCGGTCGGCACCCACGATAATAAAAACATTTGAACATCTGTTTATTTTAAAACATTTCTTAATTTTTGACACTTCAAAATTTAAATGCCATGGTATTTAGTCAGCAATTTTTTTTGTAAGATATACAATTTTTGCATATGTATTAAAAATATCCACAATATTTATTTTATTTTATTTTATTATAAATACCAAGCAAGGTATGTACATATTATATGAATTCAATTCGTTTCTTGTTTTTTTAACAATGATATAATACACAAAAAAAGAAAACAAAAACATGAAATATGATTACAGGGCGCTTAACTTAACTTAAAAAAAATTTTTAAAATTAAATTATTACTTTTCAATTTTTACTTTTTTCTTTTTTAACGTTGACATTAAATACAAAACAGTACTTAAATTCGTAAAAAAACTTTAATTTTTACAATATGACATAATACTTTAATAACTTTAATACAAAAATTGATGACTTAAACAAAATGCACTTTAAAAATTTAAATGTATAATTATGAGTTAGAATGACTTAAAAAAAAAGTTGTGTAAGGTCATTGAAGGGAAAAATGTTGGTGTAATTTAGATTTAAATGTTCTTTTTGAAATTAATAACGAAAAAAGATGACTGTGCTTATTGAACATAGTGCAACATTTGTTAATTGGTTCATTTCTTCCGTATTCTGTTCTATGGAAGGATTAAACTGAATTCTTAAAGCAAATAAGAGAAATTGTTTTTGAACTGATTCAATTCTATCAGAATTTATTTGAAAAACTGGATCCCAAATAATGTTACCATATTCTAAAATAGATCGTATTAGGGAACAGTAGAGAGCTTTTGTCACTGCTATATTGTTAAATTCTTTCGCTCTTCTTTTAAAAAGTCCCAACATTTTATTTGCTTTAGAGATCAAGAAGTCATAGTGTAAGTTAAAGCTAAGTTTATCGTCGAGGATAATACCAAGATCAGTAATACTGTATACCCGTTCAAGGGTTAGGTTTTGAATGACTATACACGTTAAGGATAGAAAATCATTTATGAGTGAAACTAATGGTTTTACATTTCTGTACGTTTAATTCCAAATTGTTCAATAAGCACCATTCTTGTAAATTATTGAGTTTTGACTGCAGTAACGTTATATCAGAACTATTTTTAATGACTTGATATACTTTTAAGTCGTCTGCAAACGCAATGTGCGAAATATCACCTAATTTGTCAGATAAGTCAAAAACAAATATATTAAACAATAGTGGACCTTAATGACTACCTTGAGGTACTTCTGAAGTGACATCGATAGTTTTGGATAATATACCTTGGAATTTAACATTTTGAGTTCTTCCAGTAAGATAAGAATGGAGCCATAAAAGAAAAGAACCAGATATACCAAACGTGGCAAGTTTTTTTTAACAAAATGATGCAATCAATACGAGCAAAAGCTTTGCTGAAATCTGTGTAAATTGCATCAACTTGGTACCCTTTTTCAATTTGATTCAAAATTTCAGATGTGTATATCATGGTTCGTAGTAGTAGAACGGCCTTTTCTAAAACCATGCTGTTGTTCATTAAGTTTTGTATCGATAATTGGCATAATTTTACCGACAAGAATTTTTTCGAACATTTTAGGTATAGTCGATGAAATAGCTATACCACGGTAGTTTTCCACAGATGCTTTATCACCCTTTTTATGAATAGGAGTCAAAGGGGAGGATTTCCATACATCCTCCTGTCGATAATGACCAATTAAAAATAGTATGCAGCGGGTACTATTAAGATATTGAGCACAATTGTACGAAACGGTCGGTGGGATTAAGTCAGGACCAGCTTCTTTTTTGGTGTCAAGGTTCTTTAATGCTTCAAAAATGTCATTGTCAGAAAGATGCAAGTGGGAAATTAATGAATTAGGACTATTTATTGAATTGAAATTCATATAATTCCTATTAGGGAAGAGTTCTTGTAGCCGATAAACTTTTTGAAAATTATCAGCAAAGTAATTACAGATATCTCTTGGACAAGAGGAAAAAGTATTGTCAATTGACATAAAATTTGGATAACCAAATGTTTTACGTTTAGTGTTAACGATGTCAAAAAATATTTTTGGGATCTGTAATTTATTAATCTATTACCGTTATTAGTAACATAATTGGTTAATGCTGAATTTGCTTTAAGCTTAAAATCTAAGGCAATATCTTTGTAAGTATTCAGCAAGTTAATGTTAGTTACGCAATGTCCTGAGATCTCTATTTAACCAAGGTTCAGTGGTTTTATCTTTTTTTCGTATTTTTGGCACAAATGAATTAATTATTTCAAAAATTTTAAGATAGAGATAGATGAGTTAATATTCCGTTGTGATAACAGGTCGGGCCAATTAATAACTGACAAAGCATAATTTATACTTTGGTAGTCAGAGTTTTGAAAATCATATACAATTGCATTATTGTATGATTTGGAAAAGTAGTTGTAAACTCGAAGATGATTGCGTTATGATGAGTGGTGTTACTAAAAAGATTTTCTGCATCATCGGCGAGTTTTACCACCATTCTGTCATATGCATTAGAAAATGCAAAATCCAAACATTTGTTGTTGTTTTAGGAAAACTGCTAATCTGTTGCAAATCGTTACCATAAAAAGCACTAATTAGATCGAAATCTATTTCGTCAGGAAAATTGATTGGTAGCAACAGATTATCTGATTCGTGAATTACAAAAGAAATTGTAGGGCGATTAAAATCACCAAATGATAGCAATAATACTGTCATATATATCGTAAAAATGCAAATATGAAGAGTTGTCAGAATTAGGAGGAAAGTAAACTATATCAAGGTACAAGTAATTTGTACCTAGGTCTATTTTTATAAATTGGTGTTCGAATAAGTGACTCGTTCTAGTAACTAGAGGTATACTAGACAAGTTATTTTTTACTGCAATTAGCACACCGCCTCCTCTTGAACAGTTATTGGAAAGATAATCACGGTCGCGTCTGTAAACAGACCAATTTCTGTCCAGTATTTCTTCGTTTTTAAAAGGGTTATTTAACCATGTTTCAGTGATAGCTAGTACACTAAAATTACATGATTTTGCATCAATATATAATTGTTTAAGTTTGCTTCTCATACCACTGCAGTTGTGGTACAAAATTTTAAGATTATTGATATTAAGTTTGTTAATGTGATTAGCTAATGTAATACTGTTTATATTGTTGTTAATGGAAGAAATTGGACATTTACTTGGAGTTGGGCCGAAAAAACTTGTTATAATTTTCTCGCTACTGATATAAGTGGTTGTAATAATTACTATTGCAATAGCTACGATAAGCACGAAGGTCGTCAGCGATCTCTATCAACGTTAATCCTATACTTTTATGGTATCTAATATAGAGATTCAGTAAGTCTTTATAATTAGATGGCAAACCCTCATTATGTATTAGAACTTGTAAATTAGTTCTTGTTTTGCCTTCTATAACACAGTTGTTGCAGTCATTATGCAAATATGCAAGATATAGTCTTACATAGTTGAGAAATCTCTCATCTCTAAATCTGGAAAGTGCATACGTGTTATCCTTGCTTAGTGATTGTTGAATCATTTTTACAATTGGAGGTATTAACGGATTAAGCGATAACATATTGTTATTATTATTATTGTTATTATTATTGTTATTATTATTATTGTTATTATTATTATTATTATTATTCTTCTTATTCTTCTTGTTCTTATACTTCTTATTCTTCTTATTATTCTTATTATTATTCTTATTCTTATTATTATTCTTATTCTTATTATTATTATTATTCTTATTATTATTCTTATTATTATTATTCTTATTATTATTATTCTTATTACTATTCTTATTATTATTCTTATTCTTATTATTATTCTTATTATTATTATTCTTATTATTATTATTTATTATTTTTATTATTATTATTTATTATTATTATTATTATTATTATTATTGTTATTATTGTTATTATTATTATTATTATTGTTATTATTATTATTATTATTATTATTATTATTATTATTATTGTTATTATTATTGTTATTATTATTATTATTGTTTTATTATTGTTATTGTTATTATTATTATTATAAATATTATAAATATTATTAATATTATTATTATTATTAATATTATTATTATTAATATTATTATTATTATTAATATTATTATTATTAATATTATTATTATTATTAATATTATTATTATTATTAACATTATTATTATTAATATTATTATTATTAATATTATTATTATTATTATTATTATTATTATTATTATTAATATTATTATTATTAACATTATTATTATTATTAATATTATTATTATTATTAATATTACTATTAATATTATTATTATTATTAATATTATTATTATTAATATTATTATTATTATTATTATTATTAATATTATTATTAATATTATTATTATTAATATTATTAATAATATTATAATTGTTATTATTATTATTATTTGACGATCTTGTTCCCTGTTTGAACGTTTTCCTTTGTACAAAATTCCCATATCTTTTTCTAACTAGTATTTGTGTATCTGAGATAATATCAGTATTAGGTGGATGTGTACTGAAATGAACTGTTTTTTTTTTTGGATTTGAAAGAAGTTGCACATAGATTGAGAAGAAATGATTTAGTACGAGTCGATAGATTAGTGTTATTGGATTGATTCATTAATTTTTATTATTATATTTTATTATCTTTTGTGTCTGAATTGCTGTGTAGTGCAGAGTCAGTGTTATTATTTTATATATATATCTTTAAAATATATTAGTATATTATATCTTTAAAAATCTGAACTATAATATCTTTTTTCCAAAACTTGTGAGCTAGTATATCATTGACTTTTGATTTTGGTACAGTAACTTTAAATGATTTATATTTTGGTTTGTATTTTAAATTCTTAGGCGTAATATCAACTAATTTGTATGTATTATTTCAAAAAAGTTTGAACAGGTGTTTATAATATTAAAAAATGGTTTTACTTTTATTTAATATTATTTTATTAACAATTAATTATAATATAAAAATATGGCTTTATTTAATATTATTTTATTAGCATTATTCTATTAATTAAATGTTTGTGGTTTTATCACTTAACGTCTTAACACTGACTTAGACTAACTATGCTAGGTTTTATATAGTATAATTTATTGTATAACACTTAATTATAACATTTAGTAAGAGAAATTTTATTATACATTATAAGAATAATATTAGAGAAAGTACAGTAAGTAATAGTCATATGTTTATCAGTGACGATACACATTATGAATATGAGGTGGCTACAATACTCCCCCCTAAAAGGAAAATGTATATACATACATTTTTATTTAAGATAATAATTTAATAAAAATAAATTTTTTTTTTATTTTTAGTATTTCTTAAATTAATTATGGAATAGTAAATTGAAATTTTCATTAATCTATTCCATTTAATCTTAATCCATTTCCATTTCCATTTAATCTTAATCTCAGTCAATAAAGTGTTTTGAATTCAAATTATTAAAAAAAAAAAAATAATAATACAAAAATTTTAAATATTTAATTTTTATCTTATTTTAGCGAAAATTAATTAATAGTAAATAGTTCATTTCATTTTATATTAAAAAAAAAAAAAATTATTAACTAATACTAAAATTTGGTTTATCAACATACTTTATGCATGTGTTGTAGGAAAATAAATATTTATCTATGGAAACGTTCGAAGAAACCATTAGATTATGGATGGTATGTCGTAGTGCTTATTTTACGGATCCCAAGAACTTGAGAAATTTCTTTGAATAGAGAGGTTTCGAACTGAGTGCCTTGATCCGTGGTAATAGAAGAAGTTACTCCAAATCTAGGTACGTAACCGTTAGTGAAAGTTTTTACCACTACTTCCGCGGAAATACCTTTCAGTGGTATAGCTTCTGGCCAGTGACTAAATCTATCTCTGATGGTTAAGAGATAAGAGTACACATTTGAAAGAGGTAATGGACCAACTGAGTCCATGTGAATATGTTCAGATCTATCTTGTGGTGGATTGATTTCGCCAAATGGTGAGACTGTGTGTCTAACGACCTTGGCCTTTAGGCAATTTACACAAGTTTAAGCCCATAATCCAATATTTTTATTCATCCCAGGCCAGAAGTATTTAGAGCTAATAAGTTATCTAATACTTCTGATTCCTGGATGCGAAAGATTATGAAGCTTAAAAAATATAGTACGTCGCATGGATGGGTACAAAAGGTCTATTTTTACCGCTTAAAGTTTCTCACCAGGTTCCTTCGTTTTCATTAGGTATAAAAATCTTTTTTAAAATAAAGCGCCATTTCTTATTTTTACCTTTTCTGGTAATAAGATTTTGGAGCTCTTTATCAGCCAACTGTTCCTTATTTAAGTTAGGAAAACTGATTGATTGTTCGATTGAGTCTAGAAAAAAAAGGTGATAAAGTATCAATAACTACATTATCACTACTTTTAACATACTTGATATCGTTTGTGAATTGTGACACAAAGTCGAGATACCTAGTGTGGCGTGGTGATTTTTCTGAACTGTATGAAAACACCGTCGAGAGAGGCTTATGATCCGTAGAAACGATCAAATTTCTGCCCTCTACGATATGCCGAAAAAGCTTAATCGACAAGTAAATTGCCAACAGTTCTCTGTCAAAGGTGGAATATTTTTTTTGAGCTGGATTGAAGCGGCGTGAAGAAAATTGATTGGTTCCCAGCGTTTACAAGTTTTTTGTTGGAGGACTGAACCAACTGCATCACCGGAAGCATCTACGCTAATACTAATTTGTGCTTCCGGATCTAAATGTGCCAGAAGCAGGTAATCCTCAAAACCCTTTTTTATGTTAACAAAAGCTTTTTCGGGCACTTCCAACCAAATAAAATCTACTTTGGTCTTTTTTCGGTTATTACAATTCTTTAATATGTCGTACAATGGAATTGACAAGCTAATGATATTAGGGAGTAATCTATGATAAAAATTTACCATCCCCAAAAAACGTTGCAATTTCTTGAGCGAATCAGGTGAAGGAAAATTTTTAATCTCATCAGTTTTGTCTGGTGATGGAACAATTCCTGTTGCATATAACCTAGAAAATGTAACTCGTACTTGCCTAACTCACATTTGTCCCTATTAACGTTAATACCGAACTCATTTAATTTAGAAAAAACGGTATGCAAATGTTTTTTATGTTCCTCTACAGATCTGCTCGCTATATAAAGACGAAATCTAAAGTAGCGAGAACCTTGTGCATAAAACGTTGGAAAGTTTGAACCGCGTTTTTACGGCCAAAAGGCACGCGAGTAAACTCAAACGGTCCAAAAGGTGTTGTTACGGCTGTTTTGAAAACATCGGCTTCCGCCACTGGAATTTGGTGGTAAGCGCGAACTAAATCAATTTTCGAAAATATTTTGCATTTTTTTAAATTTGAGTTAAAATCTTGTATGTTCGGCAGAGGATATTTGTAGAAGATGGTGATTGCGTTGAATTGTCTGAAATCACCGCATGGTCTCCATTCGTTGGTCACCTTTTTGGGGTCCATGTGAAGAGGTGGTGCAACCGAGGAAGAAGATGGTCGACATACACCCATCCGATTCATTATTTCGAAATCTTTCCTGGTGATATTAAACTTCTCCGAATTCAAACGAAGCAGGCGAGCTGAAGGTAGTGGTCCCTCAGTATGTATGTAGTGTACAATATCATGTTTAATCTTCTTATTAAAATCTGGAGGAGCGACCAATGATGAAAAAGCTCTTAAGATTGTTTCGGCTTCGTTTGTGTTTTTAATCGGATATAACTTGGATGAAATAACATCTATCTGTTTCGTGATACATTTAACTTTAAGTTTAGTGATGTGATCGACTAACTGTTTATCGCGAAGATCCACCATCAGTTTAAATTTATATAGAAAGTTTGATACTAGAATGGCATGATCAATTGCTGCAATTGCGAAAAGGTGATCAAAGTTCCGGTTGAATTTTAAATTCAAAGACAAAGCCAATAAGTGGGAATTCAATTCCAAAAGTGGGAATTCAATTTTTTATTTCGCCTACTATTTGGAAAAAATTTTTTGGGTATCAAAGAAATTTCGGCCCCTGTGTCAATTAGGAAAATTGATTTGAGTGTTGGGGTCTAAAACAAATAGACGGCTGTATTTATTGTTATGCTTCGCCATCGTGCTCGAAGTGACATTCACTCGTTTTTCGACTGCTTTGAAATGTTTTTATCACAAGGAAATACACATTTCTTAGCCTGTTTACCGTACTTTTTGTGGTACCAACAGATTTTAGAATTCGTTTTAGAAAAGAATTTTACGCAGAATCAGTACGATTTGGAGAATGAGAACGGATTGTCGACCGACTTCTTGCCCTGGAACGATTATTAATTTCTAAATTCTGTAATCGTTTCTCCAGCCTTTTTAAGCAATCCATCACTGTATTGTTAGTTTGGCTAACTGTTGCCACTTTGGTGGAGTGAACCGTCGAAGTATCACGAATTTTTCAGCTATGCTAAGTAAATCTTCATGAGTATGAGAAGCTTCTGTAGTGACTAGACAGGTTTGCACGTATTGTGGCATTTTGTTAAGCCATAATTTTTTAAGTAAACTTTTATATATAAGGCTATTACTAGTAGCGAGTAGTTCCATCCGCCTGCATAGTTCCGATGGTTTAGAATCTCCTAATTCGAACCTGTGTAATAGAGTGCCTAATCGACGTTCTTTGGAATCTGTGTTCCTTGCTGCTAATAATTTTTTTAATTGTTCGTACCGATTTTCTTTTCGGGGATCTAAAACCATATCAGCAACAACTTCCATGGTTTCTGGAGGTAGTGTCGAAACTAAATAGTCGTATTTAGTATTAGAAACCGTTATGCCTTTTGTTTTAAATTGAGACTCGACTTGTACAAACCATAGGTCCGGACGGTTGTTCCAGAAGGGAGAGATCTTGACATTTGAAACTTGTGGAAACATTAATGAATCAGACCATTTTTCATCATTGACATCAATGTTCTCGGATTCTGGAGCGCTATTTTCTGTGTCAGGTGCGCTCCAAATTAATTATTATACTAAAATTATACCAAAAAGAAAATGTAAGTTATGAAAATGTAACTATTATTGTTAATTATTTATTATATAATATTTAATATAATATAAATAATTAATATATAATAATTAATAGTTAATTATATTAAATATTTGAAAATAAAAAATTGAGAGAAAAATTAAAACTGATATCTATTGCTAATTTAATTGATGAATCCAAATTAGAACCAAATGCCCGGACTTTGCTTAAAATGAATTTAAAAAAAAGAAAAATTTGGTCAAATGAAGAAAAAGAACTTGCTTTGAATATTTATTTCAATTCCCCTAAAGGTTACAAATTTTTGCGGAATTCAATAAATCTGAATTTACGTCACTATTCATCTCTCAATCGATGGTTTCCCATAAAATATTTAGATGTAGGTTTTAATGAAAAAAAAAAAAGAAGAATTGCGCAATATTTTCAAGAAAACGAACAAAATTTCTAAAGAACCTGTTTTGATATTCGACGAAATTTTGATTCGAAAAGGTTTTAGATGAGATTACAGGTTTCTTAGACTATGGTTTCAAATGAAGTAGAGTAATAGCTAAATATGTATGTGTCTTTGTATTAAGAGGACTCGTATCAAATTGGAAATAGTGTTTAGTTATTATACTACAAATAAAGGTATTTGTGGGGAAAACCTTCAGGAAATATTATATTTAAATTTAAAAGTAGCTTTTGGTTTAGATCTTAACACTAACAGATCTTCGCGCTGTAATATGTGATCAAGGTACAAACAATAGGAAATGATTTAGTTTATTAGGCGCTACAAATAACCGTCCTTATTTTTTATATAATTTTAATGGATCTGAAAAAAAAAATATATGCAATTTTTGATCCAATACATTTAGTAAAATCCCTACGCAATAATCTTCTAAAATATGATTTTCAAACTAAAGACGGTGAAATTTCATTTAATATAATAAGATCTTTGTATCTTTTCGAACGTAATAATACAAAAAAAATGTGCCCAAGACTTTCTCAAAAACATGTTTTTCCGAAACCATTTTAAAGAATGAATGTAGGCTTAGTTTCTCAGGTATTCAGTAAAACTGTTGCTGCCGCGATAAAACCTTGGTTGAATTAAAAAAATTTATACACATTAGGAGTTGTGTTTTATCCACCGCGGAATTTATTTCTAAAATAGATAAATTGTTTGATTTTCTGAACAATAGAGTCCTTTACGATAAGAATCCTTATCGTTCAGCTTTACAAGCAAATAACAATATATCGGAATATTTAATTGAGATGATAGATTATTTTAACAAAATAGTTCCAACTACGTCACAAAAAATTTATTGCATCAATGAAATGGTTCAAAGTTTGTCTGCAATAATTCAATTAAGCAAAGACATTTTTGCTTATTACAACAACTCTGATTGTTTCTTTTTATTATTATCTAGACTTAGTCAAGATGTAATAGAAAATTTATTTGCTTAAATTCGTTACAGAAATGGCTGTAACATTTATCCTTCAGTGATGGAATTAAATAAAATTTTAGCCAAAATAATTTGAACTGAACTGAATTTCAAAATTCTAATTGTGAACCAGATGACGCAAACTTTCTATGTAAAGATTTTCAAAATATTATTTCTGAGGAAGATTATTCCAATTTGTATTCAAGTATAATAATAAATGAAGAAAATGAAAATAATAATAATGATAAATCCTCAACTAGCAATAATATTTTATGTAATTCTGAAAGATATATTTGTGGCTACGTTGTTTTCAAATTATTAAAAAAATGTTTTGCCAAATCTGTGAAAATATATTTTTAAAAAATCAAATGAAATTTTAGCGCTTGAATCTGAAAAATTTATTTTTCAAAAAAACTACAATACAAAATTTTTGATGTAGCAAAATTTCATATGAGAATATTTGACGATTACTTTTCAGTAAATTATTATAAAAAAAATCTTTTGAAAAATATTATTTTTATTTGCTTAGACGCTACAAAAAAGTCAACCAAACATTCTCAACGGTTTTCTAAAAGTGATGATTAGAGTTAATGAAAGAGAGATTGGAGTTAATGATTCTTCTTTTATTAAAAAAGAATTCTACGTGGTTGAAAGAAAAACTAATAAGGACAGAAAATGAAGAAAAAGGAAAGAAAAAAAAAGAAAAACCAAAATCTCAAAAACAAAAATATATAAACTTGAAAAAGCACAACTCCTTTTTTTTCTAAACATATTTTCATTTTTAGGTACATAACTAAATTTTATTTATCTCTCATGTATTAATAATCATTGGCTTCTGAAAAACTGATATGCAAATTAATAGCTGTGTGAAATTTGAAATTGATTTTTGAAAAAATTTAAATGTTATTGTTTTTCTTATTTTATTTTGTATTTGTTAAGTTTAAATTTTGTTTAAATTTTTATATTCTATTTATTTTGTAAATATTTATTATTTATTTAAAAAAAAATGAAATATGTAATTATGTAAAATTTATTTATTTTTAAAAAAGGGTTTTTTATGCAGAATTGAAGTTAAATTAAATTTCAAAACTTTCAAACTTCAACTCGGCTTTTTCCTTTAGTTAAAAATATATGCAAGTGTACAAATTTTAATTACAAATTCGAATTTTCATTTATAATAGGTTCATAGCATAAGTACATATATACATATGTGGAAACTTATACAACTACTCCTTATATTTTTAAATGAATAAGAATTTTTCATGAATAAAATTTCTTTTTTCTCAAAAAATATCCGAAAAATTGTTACGTGTACCTCCAATCTTTAATACAATATAATATACACAGTACAATACATCACACAATATAAATAATTTCTGCTATAATTGCATTGCATAAGTAGTAGTATTAATTTATTTTTTAAAATTTTTTATCAAGGAATTCAACCTAAACGTATAATACCGAGCTATGACACAAACCCCATTTTTATTTTATTTATCGGTGGAAAAATTGAATTGAAATAATAATTGAAAAAGGGGCCCAATGTCATTTTTTGTTTGAAACATTTTTTCGTTCTACATGATTTGTCTGATTTGTTAAAATTCCAGAAAAATCCTATTTTCACATATTTTCTTATTACAAAAAATGTCTTAAATTTTCGAATTTTTATGCAAGTCACAACTCTAAACAGTTTGTATTGTGTTTTGGAAATGTGCGCTTTTAAAAAACGTTGGTTTACATTCTATCTTGTTTGTCTTCTTTTCACATGATAAACTCTTATTACTATCTATTTCTTTCAATTTTGTTGTTTTTTCGAGTAGTATAAAAATTTTTGGTCACGTGGCCCATCTTATTGTAATAGATAATCTTTGGTTATAATGCGATTGTGTAATACGATTGTATAATATTATGTCATGATGTTACAATATTGATTGCAATTACCATTTAGTAATAGTATTTTGTTTATTCCTTTTTTTAAGCAAATTCTCATTCCTTATACATAATTTTATTCGTTTACTTTAAAATATCGGTATTTAATTCTGTAATGTAGGAAACAAATTACCGAACGTTTGTTTTTGTTTTCTTTTTTCAATATTCATCGTCAATTTTATTTGTGTTGTTTATGTTTTGCTTGAGTTTAAATGTAAGCAGAAAAGTGAATTTGATAAAAGTATATATGAATGTGTGAATATTTTTTTTTTAACTTTTCGAATTTTTATGATTTACAGATTAAATATTATGCTTAATGCTTGATTACATACATATATATATATGTATGTATACATATTTAAATTGAAATTATGCGTATCATTTAAAACTAAAAAGTATGAAATAAAATAATGCAAACGTTTTTTAAATAATAGGTATGTACATAAAAATATTAAATTTTATAACAGACTTTTTTTTAAACAATATAAATCGACCGATCTTAAATAACAGCATTTGTGTGCCAAATTCTTTCTAAGCATACTACTAAAGATCAAGTAATTTCTAAAAAATAAATAATAATTTTCTTTTACATTTTTACATACTATATAAATAATCAAATTTTATAATTTTTAAATTAATAAAGAGCTTGCTAATATTTGTTTAAATCACATATATTTAAATTTGGTTGATTTGTTAATTATAATTATTTAATTTTTTGTTTTCATCTTTTTTGATTAGTTTAATTTAATAATTATAATTTCTAATAATATAATTATAAACATCTTATTTTTCTCATAGTTGATAATAATGTATAATTTTTGTAATGATAATGATTCTTCATCTGATAGTACCTACATTCCTAATATTGTTCTTAAAGCTGCCTTAAACGATAGTAATCTTTTGGATGTGGTTCACATAAATATCAGAAGCCTCTTGCCAACAATTGATGCTTTAAGATCATGTATTCACAAAACGAATGTTCATGTTTTGATGATTTCGGAAACATGGCTCGATCCTGATATTCCTTCAGATATTGTCAAAATACCGGGTTATAAGCTCTTCAGGTGCGACCGTGATAAAACGGATGGTGTTGGTAAATGGGTAAGAGATGGTGGAGTTGCTATGTATGTTAAATGTTGTCTTTCTGTAAAAGTTGTAGCACAATCCACAGCAAGTGATGCGATGGAATTTATGTTTGTTGAAGTAAAAAACAGCAACAACTGTCTTTTTCTTGGCACTGTGTATTTCAATCCTCATCCTGCAGCACATAAATTATCACCACTTAGTGATAATCCTCATCCTGCAGCAAACTTTTAGATGAGTTTGCAGGTCAATTCGAAAATGTTATCATTGGAGGGTATTTTAATATTAATATCCTAGATAATAATAATATCTTAAAAAATGTTTCTTATCAATTTATTAATACTTTTTCATTAAGTGTAGTGAATACTGCGAATGTGGATGAAAAACTGAATCTTGTTAATGGTATGCTACTACATTTATATGATGCATATATTCCTTTAAGATCTGTTATAATCAGGAATAATTATGTGCCTTACTTTAGCTCGGAAATCCAAAATCTGGCTAATGATTGGGATGCTGCCTTTAATAAGTGGAAGAGCACAAGTAATGGCACTGATAGAGAATTATACAATCGTTTTCGAAATAGAGTAAATTTAAAAATTAGACAAGCTAAAGTGCAACATTTTTCAAAATTACTGGAAGTTCGAAATTCTAAAACATTCTTGTCCAACGCTTACGCTGGTCTTATGAAGGAAAAAAGAACTAGTTGTACTGATGATTTTGATGTAAATGAGTTAAATAAGAAATTTTGTGTTTCGGGGACGAATTTTTCAATGCCTACTAATTATTCTACTAACAGTTTAACAGATATGTTTTCCTTTCGCAACATTACTTCTGAAGAAGTATATACATGTGTCAGCGAAATGAAATCTAATGCTATAGGGCCAGATTTAGTACCTATGAAATTTATTAAACTTATGTTTCCTGTTGTTTTACAATATATTGTGCATATTTTTAATACGATAATTAATACTGGTACATATCCTTCATTATGGAAATGTGCAAAAGTAATACCTTTTCCTTAGAAAGCAAATCCAACTATTGATAATCTAAGACCAATTAGTCTACTTTCGGGGCTTTTTAAATGGTTCGAACGTATCTTGTTACAACAAATTAATCGGTGTCTACAATCAAATGAACTCTTATACGAATTTCAATCAGGCTTTCGTGAAAATCGCAGTATATCTTCATCATTACTAGAAATAACGCATACAGATAAATCGATAAAAGAAATGCTGTTATTTTACGGCTTTTGGATTTCTCCAAGGCTTTCGATTTTTGTAGACTTAATCTTTGTAGACTTAGACTTAATAGGATTCTACCTAACTAGAAGAAGTCAACATGTGGAACGCAATGGTATTACCTCTGACTGTGTGCCTGTTAACTGTGGCGTGCTCAAGGCTCCATATTAGGACCATTATTATTTTCCTTATTTATCAATGATCTACCTAATTGTTTATCTGATGCTAAATGCCTACTATGTGTATGCATATGACGCTCAGATTTTTTCTAGCTATCCTGTTTCAAACATTGTCAAGGTGAATGATGACCTAGATGCAATTGGGTTTTGGGCCAAACAAAATGGCATAAAACTAAATTCGTCTAAATCACAGGCCATGATTATATACGTACCAAATATAGACACTAGTACTCTTCCAAATATTAAATTAAATGATAACAAAATTGAATATGTTAGCATGGCAAAGAACCTAGGTGTTATCTTTTCAAAAACTTCTACTTGGAATGATCATATTAATTATATTTTTAATCGTGTTTTTTCAATTCTTCTTCAGACTAAAATAATCTTATCACTCGTTTTACCCATTTTTTCTTATTGTGATGTTGTCTATGCTGGAATGAGTGCAGTTGAGTTAGCAAGATTGAATATTGTTTTCTATGCATGCACACGATTTGTTACGGGTCGTCGTAGATTTGATCATATTAGTGATGTTTCGAAAATAGTTCTTAGTTGTTCGTTCGCTTACTTTTTAAACAATAAGTATCTATATTTTCTAAAAAAAATAATGTTAGGTAACACACCAATCTTTAAATAACTTAGTATAAGTTTAAGGCTATATATGAATTTTGTTTTCATCACATACAATTCACTTTATAATTTCTATAATATACAATTGTAGAGATTAACCGTCTCATGTGTATTAAAATTTGTTTATCAATTAAATAAATAATATATATAAATAAATAAATATTTTAAATAAATTTTATAATTCACACAAAACAAAAATATTCACACACATACATATTTTTTTAAAAATTACAAATTCACTTTTTTCTTTAACTTTAAACTCAAGTAAATAACACAAAAAAAATTGAATATTGACGGACGATGAGACGATGAAAAAAAAATCCAATAATTTGCTACATTACAGAATTAATTAGAGACATTTTTAAGAAAAGAAATGAGAATTCGCCTAAAAAAAAGAATATTACATTAACAAATGCTAAATTGTTAATATAGCTATCGTATTATAACATTACAGAATTAGTTTACAGAAATTAGTTTAGAAAAAAAACTCTATATTACATACTAATTTATGGAAACAAAGAAATTTGATTAAAAGAGTTATAAATGGAAAATCATTGGTCCGATTTATATGGTTAATATTTTATTAGATTAATAAAAAAAATTATAAAAAAGTTTATACTTTGTTAATTTATGATGTTTACTGTTAGAAGATATGGGCCCATAAAAACAAAATTTATCTTCTGTATTACCCGCTTCTGAAAAATGTTACTAAAAAATTTGCTTTTATTTTATTATAGGTACATACATAAAGATGTACCATATATTATTGAAAATATGGAAAATTTGTGATTGATTTTTTATACATACATGTATCTATATTATGTCTATTTAAGTATGCATAACATACCTATTAATATTGAAATTTTTGAAATGAGAATTTCCCAAGGAAAAAATAATCCATATTAAGAAAATATTGTGTAATTTATTTTCATCTATTTTCTATCTATTTCAATTATTTAATCTATCCTATTATGACTACAAAATTAATTTCAAAAATTATTTCTAGCAAAAAATAAGAAAAAAGATCAAAATACTTAACTCGTCATCTAATGCATTTTACTGTTGCTTATTTTTTACATTAGTGTTAAGTATATCTATTACACTACAGTATGTAACCTACATTATACACACATTATTTAAAAATTAAAAAAAAAAAAATTTAATTTAATAGGTACTTACTTATTCTTCAGGACTAAAAAGGATAAAATGTAATAATAATAAAAAAAAATTTTAAAAAACAGCTTTTTTTGAACTAAAAAGTAGAAAATAAATTTTTAATTGTGAATTTTTCTGTAATTTTCTAAATTACATTGTTATGATGGAAGTTTCTTTAAAAAAATTTATCTCAATATAGCATTTTTATATATGCTATGAAGCCAGTGAAATTAAAATAAAAGCTGCAGACATTAATCGCATAACTATAAAATTATATTCTGAAAATATTGCCTCCAGCTTTTATATTAATTTGTGGCGTATTCTAATTATAAATGGCGTATGCCGCAAACATTAAAAAGCTATATTAGCTTTTACCTCTTTTAACTAATGCATTATAGTGGTAAAAAATTGCATTAGATTTACGTAAACGAATAGTGAAACTTATACTAATCTCTATTCTTTGTTATTAACAACACAATATAAATTATAATTACCAATCAGTAAATACTAACAAAAACAGAAGTAAAAAAATATAAATAAACCATCAATAAGTAAACGATAAATTTAATTTTCTATTTATTTCTATTTGTTATTAATTATTATAAGCAAAGAGAAAAATATTGTTATTATTTTGTTTTGTTAAAAAAAAAAGAGAACAATGATAAATTTAATAATTTCGCGTAATGAGTATTGATTGCAGGTTGTAGTATAGTACTAGTACTAAAGTATATCTATTTACAATAAGTACCCAGTCGAAAATCGGACTAGTTCCGCACTAGTTAGATCACAGAGAATTAGTAAATGTATTATCTAACCTATTACCATAATGTAAATTTAGCATTACATTTTACACACAATGTCCTAGGCGGGAATCAATCGCCTCCGTTCAGCATTACCTAGAATTAGTTACTGAACTAGTTACCGGTAACGAGTTAGGTAATGAGTTTGATAAAAAAAATACGGATAAAATATAAGCTTATTTATTATTTATTTTTATTTATTTATTTTACTATATAATAGTATAGTACTAGTATAATAGAAAAGAACAATTTAATAAGTTTAAAATTTATGTATATATATTAAACAGTAATATTAATTTTTTTAGTATTTAAACAAACTATTCATATTTTTAGTATTATTAAAATTTTTTATTAATAAAAATGAAAAAATATGAAATATTGAAATAAAATTATTAATTATATTTTTATAATTGTTTTTACCGTAAAACTCGCTTTTATAAGTTAAGTATGTAATTTTTTGAATATACCAAAAAAATTTTAATAACACCTTAAAGGTTGAATATTTCAAATTTTTTCATTTTTATAATTAAAAATTTTTAATATTAAATGGTCACTATACCAATTTGAAAAAAAAAAATTTTTTTTCTAAACTTTTATTCTATTTTTACATCTTGCAGTTGATTTTATTAAAATTTTATATAAAGCACTGCGGTGGATAAAAATTTAGTTGGAGTTATCTAGGTAGTCCAACACTACAAGTTACCTACTGAAGAGTCCAATAGTGTTTGGATGGATGAAGCACTCCAAAATTAACTTCATTTTGAAGTTAAAAAAAAATAAGAATGTATATCATAGATTATAATAATGGCATGTATATCATGTTGAAACGCATTCGCTCATAAATGAAAGTTTTTTCTTTCATTTAAATTTTGTGTAAAACCTTAAAGGTATTATAGTTCAAATTATTCAAAAAATTACATACTTAACTTACCTCATTATTACTTTTTACATTTCAACCAAACTATTACCTTCTGCACTACTTTTTCAAAAATTATATCAGTTCTAAAACTAGTTACTAAAGAGTAGTTATAGAACTATTTATTTAGAGCACCATTTCTCTGATTTTTTACAGGGTAGTTGCATGACTATAAAATGTTCTTGTTAGCCCACATATACATTTGCAAAAATTTAATTTAGTTGTAAAAAGTGGATAGTAATAAGAATTTATCATGCACGAAAACGACAAAAAATAAAAAAAAAAACGCGATTTGACATTGAAACATACCAAAATTCAATTCAATTGAATATTCATTTCCGTACCCGAATACATACACACAATTTTAGTTGTTCGTTCCGTATACCTAGTGCATTATACATACAAATGCATTCATTTGGGTACCCAAATAAAATTACATTATAAAAATATATAGTTTTGTTTTTTTTAAAAAAAATTTATTGTACCTACTAACTTTTTTGTTGTAGAAAAATGCATTAGTATAGTGCAACTACTTATTGTAAAAGATGTACTTTGATTATAATAGTTTTAGATCCAAATTTAATTAAAATAAAAAAAAACAATAATTTCTTTTAACACTTTTATTTTTTTCTCGCTTAAATTATATTACACAAATTATTTGTTAATTAAATTCACAATTACTTCATTTAATAATACATACTTCGATTTTTGAATTTAATTATTTATTAAGAATGAGTTTGAAATCCAAAACAGAACTTAACTTAATTCGTTTATTTCCTGATATTTATATTATAATTTTTGCTTATGGAAATTAATTGAAACTACATTTTATGGGAACAATAAAAGTTCAATGAGTAGGATTTTTATCTGCGTGAAAATAATTATGGTTTTATAATAATGTTCCAGATGCTGAATTTGCAGGAATGTGTAAAATCATTTATATAATTTCAGAAATACCAACTTTTCCTTTTGAATCCAAAATGACTTGCTCATTTAAATTGTTTGCAAAAGCTGGCAATGTAATTCCTGCTGGTAATAATTCGTGGATGAATCGCTTAGTAAAGTAATATAAAATTCATCGTTTATTTGTATACTGTGCTTGAGCTGTTTAATTTATTCTTAAAAATGGGAAAGTTAAATTTTATTTGAGTATTACCTGTAATAGCTGACCGTAAAACACGTCTTGATGAATTGCTTAAATCTTTGCTATTTATAGTTTTTTCTTTCTTCGTTAATGGATTGGAGTTGTCTAGAAAACTGTTATTATGTCTTCTGCATCAGTTTCAAAAATTTCTACATTTATATTTCTAATAGATTTAATTTTTCTAAAACGTTCTCCAGCGGAAGCAGCTGACATTGTTTTTGTAAAAACTTCTTTTCCATTTCATCATTAAATATTCATGCCATCATTAACATTCTTATTTTTTGAACTTCAAAATGAAGCTAATTTTGGAGTGTTTTGTCCATCCAAACACTTTGTCAGTAGGTAACTTGTAGCGTTGGACTACCTAAACAACTCCAACTAAATTTTTATCTACCACAGTGCTTTTTATAAATTTCTATTTTACATCTCGCAGATACCAAAAGTAAAATTTAAATTTTTAATCAGTTTTTACATCCCGCAGTTAATTTTATTAAAATTTTATATAAAGCACTGCTGTGGATAAAAATTTAGTTGGAGTTGTCTAGGTGGTCACTACAAGTTACCTACTGAGAAATCCAGTAGTGTTTAGCATTCGCTCATAAATTAAAGTTTTTTCTTTCATTTAAATTTAGTATAAAACCTTAAAGGTGTTATAAAATTTTTTGTATATTCAAAAAATTACATATTTAACTTATCTTATAAATGGATTTTACGGTTTTGAAAAAACAATTATAAAAAAATAATTAATATTTTTTTTCATTTTTATAATTAAAAAAATTTTTATATGTTGTATTATTCATTTTATAAATTTTTCGATTATATCTGTCAGTACTGCACCAAGAAGTGTAAGTAAAAATCCTCCTCTTGAATAATGATTTTCTTTATAAATTTTTGACGGTAAATGAGGAATGTCAATTCTCTTTGATACTTTCGTAATTGGGTCGTTGCTTTTTTACTTAGATTGCAAGTACGTATTAAAATATTTATAGCAATTTAACAAAATGTTTTGATTACTTCAGCGTTACAGAGTTTTATAATTACTTTCTAAAATGTTGGTTTGAGGTTTTTATTATGTGCAATATATGACGGTTGCCTTCAAGCGTTTCATATTCTTTTCCATATTCTTCTACTTTATTTTTTGTACAAAACACAAATTTATGCTAAATATATCACTTCTTAATCGAAATAAATGATTAACGTCCTAAGAAAGATCTATTAATATATAACCGTATTGATCTTCCTTATATACTATTTCAAATGCTTTGATTTGGTTTGGATAAACTTGGTGAGCTAAAGGTAATATCTGTAATTTGTCTCTTCGATTTTTAAAGAGTACTAAATATTTACAGTTAAGTAAAATATCTTTTGAAAACTTACCCTGATGAAACACATTTTGAGTTATAAATATTACAGGACAAATTTCTATGATGTGAACCTCTAGTAAATAAATCACGCACATATCATCAGAATTTAACATCATATCATCGATATCAATCAACAAAGATTCTTGATTATCATCAAAATCTTATATTGCGTTACTATATCTCCATCTTTCATATATAATGGAACCTCATTTTTGTCTGGGTTATACGAAATAATTTTAATGTAATATTAATGTATGTCGGTATGGCAATATGCCAAAACTCCCTAGCGCGGGGGGGGGGGGGGCTTAACCGACTAGTCAAAACACCCCGGGAAATTATAATTCCTGTAAAACGGCCAAAAGTTTCTCGGGGAATTATAAACTGAAAAATTTAAAAGTCATTTTTTTATATTAAATATATAAACAAATAAAATGAAATTCAGTATTAAAACAATTAATAATTCCCAAAATATATAAAAATATAATTATTCACAAAAAAATAATAAAAATAAAATGAAATATGCCTTTCAAAAATAATTTTAACAAATGCTTCTGTATAAATTTGTATAATTGTCCTGCAAAATGAGCATAATGGTTTTGAATCCTGCCTGCTTTCTAATATTTTATTAAAACAATCTTTGCACATTTTCAGTTCTTTGCAGCGTAATTCTAATAAATAAGGAAGAAATTCTGTTTGTTTGTGTGTGCCCTTTTCACGTAAAAACCACCAGTCCGATTGCAACCAAATTTCGCAGGAATATTTATACGACCCCGGAAAGTGCTATAGGCTATTTGGTGTTTTGGTTCATTAACCCATTGCGGCCCGAGAGCCATTTAAAGCTTTTTCGTTTTTTCGTTGTCCTGCCTAAACGGTTTGATCGATTGAGTTGAAAATTTGTACAAATGTTCTTCTTAGCTTTGGACGGGTGCCAAAGAAATTTGGATACAACATGTTACCCGAATTCGGCCCGGCGGGCTTCCAAAAAAATTTTTGTTTCCGATTTATGTCCAATTTTGTATGGTGGTTTTATGGTTCGAAAAAAAGCCTGTGACAAATTTTTATGAAGTTTCGTTAACCCGTTTGGGCAGGAGAGCCGAACGAAGTTCATTAAATTTTTCTGTTGTCCTGCTTAAACGGTTTGACAAATTGAGTTGAAAATTTACAATAGTGTAGCTCTTTACCACAGGAGCTCACTGAGTTGATCTGGTTGCGATCCATTAACCCGTTTCGGCAACAGGGGACAGTGAAGTTTTGTAATTTACTTAGTTGTCGCACTTAAACTGTTTGACCAATTGAGTTAAAAATTTAAAAAAGTGTAGCTGTTTACAACAGGAGCTTACTGAGTTGATTTGGTTACGATCCATTAACCCGTTTTGGCACCAGGGCTCAATAGCATTTTTTAATTTCTTTGCTGTCGCTCTTAAACGGTTTTACCAATTGAGTTAAAAATTTACAAAAGTGTAGGTCTTTATAACAAAAGCTTTCTGAGTTGATTTTGTTACGATACATTAACCCATCAGGCTTCAGGCAATGAAATTCTCATTTTTTGTGGTTGTGCTTAAACGATTTGATCCATTGAAAATTTGCACAAGTATTGCACTTTGACACACAAACTTATTCAATAAATTTTGTTGTGATACATTAACACATTTCGACACGATAGACTGTCAAAAAAAAAATTTCGTTTCTAATTTCTGTCTAATTTGGCAGGATGAATTTATGGTTCTAAATTAAGCCTGTGACAAAATGTTTGTTAACGTTTGTTAACCCATTTCCGCACGAGCACTTATTAATAATATTTTGCCGAATTTTGTGTATTGTTATTATTATTAAAAAGATATTTCCAACACTCTTTACTTTTATCTATACTGTTTCTAATATTCCATAAAAACCTTTCAATGCAAATTTCTAATATAGAACAGTAATTAAAGTAACCTTATTAAGTATCTTAAGAATACTGTGTTTAAGTCTTAACAACATAACATTTTCGGCAGTTGTTAAAAAACAGAAACAATCTCCTACATTAGACAATCATCATGTCATCATTCAGAAATGCATTACTTACATTTGGTCTTTACATGTGGTCTACCTATATAATATGCATGTGTATAACAAATAAAATAAAATATCATTGAAATATGTACATATAGTATGTATAATATCCGTATATTTAAAAAAACTATAAACTTAATCAATTAAATTAGAAAACATATTCACATTTCTGTACAGCATTTAATCAAAAATGAGTACATATACTTGTATATTTAAAGAACAGAAAACCTTACATTCTTATCCATATACAATTATTACACATATTTTTACCTAATCAATTTGGAAACATAATTAGAAAAACTAAAGGTACATATACTTGTATATTTAAAGAACAGAAAACCTTACATTCTTATCCATATACAATTATTACACATACTGGTAGATTTATAAAGGTAAAAAACAATCATGTATTTCTTATATTGAAAATATGTTAAACAGAACCTGAAATGTACGCATTTAAAAAGAAGTTTTTTCAAAATTTGAAGAGCTGTCGGTGCTGTAGGATCTCCAACGGTGAGGGTACATAAAAAAGTTGTTCTACAACATTACTCTTTTAAGAGACCTATGCATAGTTAATATTTCATTGCTCTTTATTAAACAGTATATAAGTTTTAACAGACGGAGGGACAAAGCGAACTTAATAACAAATTTTTCAAAATTTGCTTAAAAGGATAATTCACCAAAACATGAAGTGACATTACTTACAAAAAAAAACTTGATTACGTTATGGTCTTTTATAATTTAAATGCGATTTAAATGCGATTTATGTTTCCGATTTATGTCCAATTTTGTATGGCGGTTTTATGGTTCGAAAAAAAGCCTGTGACAAATTTTTATGAAGTTCTGTTAACCCGTTTGGGCAGGAGAGCCGAACGAAGTTCATTAAATTTTTCTGTTGTCCTGCTTAAACGGTTTGACCAATTGAGTTGAAAATTTACAATAGTGTAGCTCTTTACAACAGGAGCTTACTGAGTTGATTTGGTTACGATCCATTAATCCGTTTCGGCACCAGTGGTCAGTGAAGTTTTGTAATTTACTTAGTTGTCGCACTTAAACTGTTTGACCAATTGAGTTGAAAATTTACAATAGTGTAGTTCTTTACCACAGAAGCTCACTGAGTTCATTTGGTTACGTACCATTAACCCGTTTCGGCACCAGGGGCCTGTGACCAAGTTTGACAATGTTTGTTAACGTTTGTTAACCCATTTCCGCACGAGCACTTATTAATAATATTTTGCCGAATTTTGTGTATTGTTATTATTTCCAACACTCTTTACTTTTATCTATACTGTTTCTAATATTCCATAAAAACCTTTCAATGCAAATTTCTAAAATAGAACAGTAATTAAAGTAACCTTATTCAGTATCTTAAGAATACTGTGTTTAAATCTTAACAACATAACATTTTCAGCCATTGTTAAAAAACAGAAACAATCTCCTATATTAGGCAATCATCATGTCAGCATTCAGAAATGCATTACTTACATGTGGTCTTTATATGTGGTCTACTTATACAAGATGCATGTGTATAACATATTTCCCATAAAATGTCGGTGCTGTAGGATCGCCAACGGTGAGGGTACATAAAAATGTTGTTCTACAACATTACTCTTTTAAAAAACCTATGCATAGTTAATATTTCATTGCTCTTTATTAAACAGTATATAAGTTTTGTAAACAGAAGGATTGACAGAGCGAAATAGCTAATAGCAAATTTTTCAAAATGTGCTTAAAAGAATAATTCACAAAAACATGAAGTGACATTACTTACGAAAAAAAATTATTACATTATGGTCTTTTATAATTGAAATGAAATTTTATGTTTCGGTATTAACGTATATATTGTGAAAACTCACTTCGCCGTAATTGTGTACTCAATAGATTATTAAGTCTTTTAAAGATTTTTTGTAGACGAATTGTCCCTGATTCTTCCTCTGTTTATTCAATTTAACTAAATGTAACAAAACATAGAATATTAACTACCAGTATCTGAAAATGCATAGTAATACGTGAACTATATTAATTACATTATATTAACTCAAAAGCAAAAGTTAATAATTTTTATTTCATAAAGCCGATCAAATACTTCCGGCAACGCCTCTCCTAGTCTAATATATAAAGCAGAAATTCTGTTTGTTCGTTTGTTTGTTTGTGCCCTTTTCACGTAAAAACCACCAGTCCGATTGCAGCCAAATTTTGCAGGAACATTTCTACGACCCCGGAAAGTGTTATAGGCTATTACGGTGTTTCGGTTCATTAACCCATTGCGGTCCGAGAGCCATTTAAAGCTTTTTCTTTTTTTCGTTGCCCTGCCTAAACGGTTTGATCGATTGAGTTGAAAATTTGTACAAATGTTCTTCTTAGCTTTGGACGGGTGCCGAAGGAATTTGGATACAATAAATTATCCGGATTCGGCCGGGCGGGCTTCCATAAAAATTTTTGTTTCCGATTTATGTCCAATTTTGTATGGTGGTTTTATGGTCCGAAAAAAAGCTTGTGACTAATTTTTATGAAGTTCCGTTAACCCGTTTGGGCAGGAGAGCCGAACGAATTTCGTTAAATTTTTCTGTTTTCCTGCTTTAACGGTTTGACCAATTGAGTTGAAAATTTACAGTAGTGTAGCTCTTTACCACAGAAGCTCACTGAGTTGATTTGGTTACGATCCATTAACCCGTTTCGGATCCAGGGGTCAGTGAAATTTTGTAATTTACTTAGTTGTCGCACTTAAACTGTTTGACCAATTGAGTTAAAAATTTATCAAAGTGTAGCTGTTTACAACAGGAGCTTACTGAGTTGATTTGGTTACGATTAATTAATCCGTTTCGGCACCAGTGGTCAGTGAAGTTTTGTAATTTACTTAGTTGTCGCACTTAAACTGTTTGACCAATTAGTTAAAAATTTATCAAAGTATAGCTCTTTACCACAGGAGCTCACTGAGTTGATTTGGTTACCATTCATTAACGCGTTTCGGCACCAGGGCTCAATGAAGTTTTTCAATTTCTTTGTTGTCGCGCTTAAACAGTTTTTACCAATTCAGTTGCAAATTTACAAAAGTGTAGGTCTTCAACCCAGAACATCACTCATTTGTTACGACATCATTGGTTACGATCCGTTAATCTGTTTCGGCACCAGGGCCAAATGAAGTTTTTTAATTTCTTTGTTGTTGCGCTTTGTTGTTGCGCTTAAATTTTGTCGGGATACGATATTTGTGTCTAATTTGGCAGGATGAATTTATGGTCCTAAATAAAGCCTGTGACAAAATGCTAACCCATTTCCGCACGAGCACCTATTAAAAGTATTCTGCCTAGTTTTTTGTATTATTGTTATTATTAAAAAAATATTTCCAATACTCTTTACTTTTATATATACTGTTTTTAATACTCCATAAAAACTTTTCAATGTAAATTTGTAATATATAACAGTAATTAAAATAACCTTAATTAAATATCTTAAGAATACTGTTTTTAAGTCTTAACAACATAACATTTTTGGACGTTGTTAAAAAACAGAAACAATCTCCTGCATACGACAATCATCATGTCATCATTCAGAAATGCATTACTTACATGTGGTCTACCTATATAAGATGCATGTGCATAACAGATTTCCCATGAAATATCATTGAATTATGTATCATCAAATAATGTACGTATGTTAAAAATACTATAAATACAGTCAATTATATTATAAAAGATATTCACATTTCTGTACAGTATTTAATCAAAAATGAGTACATGCATATTTAAAGAACTGGAAACCTTACATTCTTATCCATATACAATTCTTACACATATTTTTAGCCAATCAATTTGAAAACATAATTACAAAAAGTAAACGTAAAAAAAATCTGATTGATTTATAAAGGGGAAAAACAATTATGTAGTTTTTATATTGAAAATATGTTAAACAGAACCTGAACGAACTGTATGGATTTATAAAGAAGTTTATTCTTAAACTCATTGAATAGGATAGACGTGTATTTTTTTTACCGCGCATAAATTCTTATATTTTTTTTTATTTTTTTTTTTTTTTCTTTGAAAGAAAATAAATTACTTTGAGATACTGAAATTATCAACTTAAATTATTTTACTAAAAAAAAGAAAAAAATGAAAAAAAAAAAATTTTTGTTAAAAAGCAAAACACAAAAATTTAAACAAAAAATTTAATTCAAGTACAAAACAAAAAAAAATTATTTTTGCATAAAATGGGTGTGTGAGAAATGCAATAGAGCCGTAAATGGAAAATCAAAAGCATTAAAAGGCAAGGTATGTGCTAAGCTATATCACTCAGGCTGCGCACCAGTTTCATATGAATTGTACAAATTAATTAAACCTGGAAATGTGCAAATTGTCCGTCGCAACTAAATGATTCTATAATAGTTGAAGATGGTGGAGAACATCAAAATGAATTCGAAGATAGCGACGACAGTATTGTTTTAACTAAAACTGTAGGTAAACTTAATGGCAGTAATGAAAATGTTTTTAATGGCGGTAAGAAAACAGAAATTGTATTACCAGTGATAACAACAAGCGATTGTGTAGGCGAAAAGTTGGCTGTTGGTTTACAACAATTCCTTACGGCTGTTAATAATATTCATAAATCACAATCTTTTTTTATTGATCAAATTGATGAAGTTATTAAAACCAATGTGGAAATATTACAAGAAAATAAATTATTGAAACTAAATGTAAAAGCAACCGAGGAACGTACATCCAAATTAGAGAGGCTAGTTCATAAGCTACAAAGGTCAGTTAGATGAAAGCCAACAGCAAAAGAATAAAAATAACATCGTTCTCTCTAGTTTGCCAGCCAGTATAAATTCCCCAAAAGAAATTGTCATGAAAATTATTACAAAAATCAAAGCTGATGTCAACACAGGAGATATACTTAATATTACTCGTTTAAATACATACCACAATAAAGATGATAAAAATATTTTTTATTTACTTCAACTAAAATCACAAACTGCAAAAGATGAACTCATATCCAAAACAAAAAACAATCAAAAGCATGTCTTCACTTCTGAAATTGGATTAGAGGACTCAAATAAGGAAATATTTTTTCGAGAACACTTCACTCCTTTACAAGCGAAATTATATTACGAAGCTCAGATTAAGTCAACCAACAGCTTTAAATATCTTTGGATCAAACATAATGACATCTTTTTGCCGCAAACCGAAAATTCGAAGGTATTTAAAATTAAAGATCTCAACGATATTAATTTTATTGAATCTAAACTTCTTAATCAATAAAAGTTTAAATAAGAATTGTAAACAATTACAAACTATTTTGAAATAACTTTTTATTTTTCTTTTAAAAACTTTATAATAATTCGATATCATTTATTTACTTTGATATCATTTTTTTCTAAATACAAAATTTTTTATTTTTCATCTTACATAACCTTCAAAAATTTAAATCATTAGATTTTCATTTTATTGCATTTACTATTTTTAAGTGCATTTACAATATTTTTATACATATTAATTTCGTGTATTTTTCAACATTTTTTTTATTTTTACACATTAACTATATTTTCAACCAACTTTATATCTAAATTCATAATAATTAATATTTCAAAAAAAAATCAAAACATACAATTGTTATTTACACTTTTAACATTTTATCTAAACATTTATGTATTTAATTTTTTTTATTTTTTTTTATATTACTTAACCTATAAAAATTTTGGGAGTTCACTATACCAAATATTTTTGATTATTTACTTCTTAAAATTTAAATTTACATTTGCTTTAATTAATTACTTATATTATTTTTGTTTTTTTTATATTTTTTTTTTAATTATTACTTATTTAAATTCTTATATATTACATGTTACTATACATATATACATTACATATTCTTTTTTACATCACATTTTTATTTAAACTTAATTTTTAATACTTTTATTATTATTATATTATATACTAGTAATAATACAGGCTACTACTATTGTTATATTATATGCATTATATTCTCCAGTTTAAAATATTTCCTCCCGATTTTTTTTAATTACATCCGAATAATATTTAGAACGAATTTAAAACATTTCTTTTTGATATTTATTTACATACTAATAATATTTACAAACACGATAAATAATTATGACAAAACAGTATCAGCTGATCATGTTAATGCATATGTAACAAAATTTATTTTCTTTGGTATTTACAATTACTTATTCAAAATATACTTTTCTTATAAGTTGACAGTTAATCAAAAAACTTTTTATTTTCTCTTCTATATCAATGCTTTCTAACGAGACAGGGAACATTGAAAACAATTTAAGGGTAGCATACTTCTTAGGTTATGATAATATGTCAATGAGTACTAAATATAGGGATAATATCAATATTTTGTATTTAAATATTCAAAGTCTTCGAAATAAACTTGATCAAGTAGAAACCCTAATAAAAAGTTTTAATTGTGAAGTACACGCTGTGGTATTAACTGAAATATGGATAATTGATTCTGAAAAAAAAATTTTTAATATACCAGGATATGATGAACCATAAGTTGCCACCCGTGATGCCTCATATGGCGGTGTGGCTATATACATAAAAAATAAATTTTAAAATTTTACATAAAAATAAATTTTATTTTTAACGAGGAGTTTGAATATACTAATATACTAGAAGTAAAATTAGTAAAACAAAATATTAATATTATAGGTGTGTATAGATCTCACCATACGAGTATTTCAAATTTTATTAATAGACTTGATGAGCTAACATATAAGTATAAAAGATCTATTGTAATAGGCGATATGAACCTTAATTTAATAAATATGAATCTCAGGGTTATTCAATCGTATTATAGTATGTTTTTAAGTAATATCTTCTTAGTTGGTAACAAAATCTCAGAAGAGTATGCAACCAGGATCGGTAATAGCTCTAAAACAATTATAGATCATTTTGTTACAGATATTTTCGATAAGAAATATTTCTTTCACGTGTTAGACACTGATTTGTCGGACCATCAAATCATTTTTATTAGCTCTATTCGAAAACCGGTAATAACTAATAAAAATCAATATAAAACTATTTTGAATTACTCAAATATTAGTCGTAATAATATTTGGGCGAACCTTGATTCATATGATCATTTTGATGAGGTCATCAATAAATTGAATTTACTAGCAAAAGACAATACTCAGCGTGTCGAAATAAAAAAGAATAGACAAAAAAAACGGAATGATTAACTGAAGATATTTTTAGATTAATGAAAATTAGAGATTCTTTTTACAAATATAGGAAAAAATATCCAAATGATCTTCATTTTGGACATCTGTACGCTTATTATAGGAATAAGGTTAAAAAATTAGTAACCGAAGCAAAAAAAAAAATATTATTCAGATAAATTATTACAACAAAAAAGCAACACGGGAAAACTATGGCATTTATATAAACAAGTTATGTTTAACTCCGATAGCGTTGACTCTAAAAATAAAATCAAAGCTATTTGTCAGAATAATAAAATGCTAGAGAATGAAAATCATATTTCGGAAGCTTTTAATAACTACTTTATTAATGTTACTAAGGAAATTAATATATCGAATCAAAATATTGACTACTCCTACTTAAATCTATTCGGTCGCAATATTCTCCTTCCATTTAAACCCATTCCATTTAAACCCAACCAATGAAGACAAAGTCAGATTAACAATGAATTCAGTAAATGTTTCGGCAGCCACAGGATATGATAATATCTCAACAAAATTTATTAGAAAATTTTCTGATCAACTGACTCCGCTATTAATAAAATTCATAAACAAATCATTTCAAACTGGCATTTTCCAGTCCATCATTGTTAAAAACCGACTAAATGACTTTATGTATAATAATAGTCTCTTAAGTATGGATTTGAAAAAACATCAAATACAACTGCTGCTTGTCTCAGTTTAACGGATTTTATTTCAAAAAATAGAGATATGGGAAAATATGTAAGCTTCATTTTTTTAGACTTACAGAAAGCCTTCGATTGTGTAGATTATGATGTTTTATTATTTAAACTTGAAAAGCTTAATTTTATAAATATTCACTTAGAGTATTTTAAATCATATATGCGTAAGCGAAAACAAATTGTTCGTATAGGAGACTTTTGTAGCTCGGAAAAGTATATTGTAAAAAGTGTTCCACAAGGCTCCATTCTAGGTCCAGACCTCTTCAAGATTTACATTGATGATTTAACTCGTCTGAATCTAAAAGGCAGTTTACAACTATATGCAGATGATGCTGTTCTTAAATATGCTGAAAGTAATGAAATAGATTTAAACTCGGCAATTCCAAATGGTCTTGATACTATTCAAGAATGGTTATTTAAGAACCGCCTGTTTGAATGTAGATAAAACTAAAATAATATTTTTCGAGCACAGATCTCTAACTACAAGACCAAACCTTCAGCATAGAAATAGTATAATAGAAGTTGTACAAAGTTTTAATTACTTGGGATTAATATTACATGCTAAACTTAATTGAAGTAATCATTTACAATATATAATAAAAAAAATTGCACCATACATCTTTATTATGCGTAGACTAAGAAACTATGTATCCATGGATTATACAATTTATTCTGCGTATATAAAATCACGTATTTGCTATCTCAATCCCATTTGGAATAGGGCTTCGCAAGTATACATGAATAAACTAGAGATACTACACAAAAAAAGTATTCAAATTATTCGTGAACTCCCTATACGACATCCGACGAGCATGTTATATACTAGTCAGTATATTGGTCTTAAAGATATAGGTAAATTTGAGCTTTATGTACTTGCTTTTAAAATAATAAACAACCAAATAAAACACAATTTTATTTTAAATAGAAGAATAGAACTACATAATCATAACACGCGTAACAAAACAAACTTCTACTTATCGTTGTTTAGAACTAATAATCAAACTAACAACTGCCTATTCCATTGTTTAAAGATGTATAATGAACTCCCAGAAAGTTTTGAATCTATTAATAATATAGTAGAATTTAAATGTAAAATTAAACATATGGTATCAACTGTAAATTAATTAATAAAGATCAAACATATTAATAGTAAATGTAATAAAATTTATTTACGTCTAACAAATTAAATATAAGCAAGAAAAAAAAACAATAAAAAACAATAGTATCTAGTAAATTATGAGGGTCATATTAGCTCTAACTAAGGCCTTAAACATAAAAATTCTATTTGTTAAATATACTTATTTTTATAACACTATGTATTTAAATTTTAATAAAGGAAAAAAAAAAAAAGTTTTTTCAAAATTTGAAGAGCTGTCGATGCTGTAGGATCTTGTAGGAGGTTCTGTAGGAAAATTTGAAAAGCTTGTCGGTGCTGCACGATGAGGGTACATAAAAAAGTTGTTCTACAACATTACTCTGTTAAGAGACCTATGCATAGTTAATATTTCATTGCTTTTTATTAAACAGTATATAAGTTTTGTAAACAGACGGAGGGACAGAGTGAACCTAATAGCAAATTTTTCAAAATGTGCTTAAAAGGATAATTCACAAAAACATGAAGTGACATTACTTACTGAAAACAATGTATTACCTAATGGTCTTTTATAATTGAAATTCGATTTTATGTTTCGGTATTAACGAATATATTGTGAAAACTCACTTCGGCGTAATTGTGTACTCAATAGATTATTAATTCCTTTAAAGATTTTTTGTAAGTAGACGAATTGTCTCTAATTCTTCTCTCTGTTTATTCAATTTAACTAAATGTAATATAAAATAGAATATTAGATTAGATTTTTAGATTTAGATGTTTTCTTTATTTTCTTTTATAAATAGCTACAATTCAAATATAATATATAATATATAATTCAATTAAATACAGAAGAATTATTTAATTTTACCAGGGTTGCAAAGTAATATTAATAATTATTATAATATAAAAATGAAATAGTTATAGTGATATTTTTTATTTTACTGTAGTACAAAATATTTTTTAAATGTCACTTCAATTCATATTTGTATTAATTAGAATAATAATAGTATTATAAACTAAAAATTTTAAAAAGTTATGTAGGGTGAACAATTTAAATTAAATTAATTAGTATAAAATTTATTAATTAGAATTATATAATGCAAAAAATACAAGTAGCAAATGAATGGCAAAAAATAAACTATAGACTAAACAGGATTCTCTAGCAAAATTTCAATTTCTTTATGCCCAAAATTTAGAAGCCAAGATTTTAATAACTTCAGAAATTTGTTTAGGTTTCGCGTATACCTTAATGATTCAGGAAATTTATTGAAAAGTCTATTAACTACCAGCATCTGTAAATGCATATTAATAAGTTAACTATATTAATTAAATTATATTAACGCAGAAACAAAAGTTAATCATTTTTATTTCATAAAGCCAATAAAACACGCCGGGTACTCTGCTAGTCGTGTATAAAGAAGAAATTCTGTTTGTTTTTTTGTGCCCTTTTCACGTAAAAACCATCAGTCTGATTGCAATCAAATTTTGCACGAAAATATCTAAGGCCCCGGAAAGTGTTATAGGTTATGTCGCGTTTCGGTTCTTTAACCCATTGCGACCGAGATCCATTTTAAGCTTTTTCATTTTTTCGTTGTCCTGCTTAAACGGTTTGATCGATTGAGTAAAAAATTTGTACAATTGTTCTTCTTAGCTTTTTCTTCAAGATATTTTAATGCAATATGTTACCCCGATTTGGCCCGGCGGGCTTCCAAAAATTTTTTTGTTTCGGATTCATGTCCAATTTTGTATGGTGCTTTTATGGTCTGAAAAAAAGCCTGTGACAAATTTTTATGAAGTTCCGGTAACCCGTTTGGGCACGAGAACCGAACAAAGTTCATTAAATTTTTTGTTGTCCTGCTTAAACGGTTTAACCAATTGATTTGAAAATTCGCAAAATTCTTAAAGCAGAAAAGCTCACTATGTTAATTTGGTTACGATCCATTAACCCCTTTTGGCAACAGGGGTCAGTGAAGTTTTGTAATTTACTCTGTTGTCGCGCTTAAACGGTTTGACCAACTGAGTTAAAAATTTATCAAAGTGTAGCTCTTTACCACATGAGCTCACTGAGTTGATTTGATTACGATCCATTAACCTGTTGCGGCACCCGGGCTCAATGAAGTTTCTTAATTTCTTTGTTGTCGCGCTAAAACGTTTTACCAATTCAGTTGCAAATTTACAAAAGTGTAGGTCTTCAACCCAGAATATCACTCAGTTGATTTGGTTACGATCCGTTAATCTGTTTCGGCACCAGCGCCAAATGAAGTTTTTTAATTTCTTTGTTGTTGCGCTTAAATGGTTTGAGCAATTGAGTTGCAAATTCACGAAAGTGTAGGTCTTTATCACAAAAGCTTTGTGAGTTGATTTGGTTACGATACATTGATCCGTTTCAGCGTCAGGCTTCAGGCCATGAAGTTTCTAATTGTTTTGTTGTTGTGCTTAAACGATTTGACCAATTGAAAATTTTCACAAGTATTGCACTTTGGCACACAAACTCATTCAATAAATTTTCTCGTGATACATTAACACATTTCGGCACGATAGACTGTCAAAAAAAATATTTGTTTCTAATTTGTGTCTAATTCGGCAGGATGAATTTATGGTTCTAAATAAAGCCTGTGACAAAATGAATCAAATTAACGTTTGTTCACCTATTTCCGCACAAGCACCTATTAAAAATATTCTGCCTAATTTTTTGTATTGCTATTATTATTAAAAAAAATATTTCCAACACTCTTTTAATTTTGTTTATACTGTTTTTAATATTCCATAAAAGCCTTTCAATGCAATTTCTAATATTAAAAATTAACAGAAAACCTTACATTCTTATCCATATACAATTCTTACACATATTTTTAGTCAATCAATTTGAAAACATAATTAGAAAAAGTAAACCTAAAAAAATTCTGGTTGATTTATGAAGATAAAAAACAATCATGTATTTTTTATATTGAAAATATGTTAAACAGAACCTGAAATGTATGCATTTATAAAGTTTGAAGAGCTATCGGTGCTGTAGGTTCTCCAACGGTGAGGGTACATAAAAAAGTTGTTCTACAACATTATTCTGTTAAGAGACCTATGCATAATTAATATTTCAATAGCAAATTTTTCAAAATGTGCTTAAAAGGATAATTCACAAAAACATAAAGTTACATTACTTATGAAAAAAAGTATTACATTATGGGCTTTTATAATTGAAATGCGATTTTATGTTTCGGTATTAACGAAGATATTGTGAAAACTCACTTCGCCGTAATTGTGTACTCAATAGCTTATTAATTCTTTTAAAGATTTTTTGTAGACGAATTGTCTCTGATTCTTCCTCTGTTTATTCAATTTAACTAAATGTAATAAAAAATAGAATATTAACTACCAGCATCTGTAAATGTATAGTAATAAGTTAATTATATTAATTAAATTATATTAACGCAGAAACAAAAGTTAATAATTTTTATTTCATAAAGCCAATAAAATACTCCGGACAACGCCGGGTACTCTGCTAGTAATAATATATTTCCTGGTTAAACAAAGTATATACAACATTTTAATTGATTCTGAAATTGGCTTAGCTTCGAATATAATTCTTTGTGTGTATCAGCATCATCTTCATTGTTATTGTTATCATCAATACAGTGCTGCAAATTAAAATAACCGCAATTACTTTTTTTCTTAATATTTTAAGTATTTGCATACTTATTTGAAAACTTCACTCGTTTTGATTATGTGTTAGCAGGTGTTTTAATATTTTATTAAATTTTGACAGAGCCCTTTGACTGTTATTTTATAATATTATTTTAGTATTGAAAAAATAATACAATTTTTATATGGAAATTAGAATAGCCTCAGTACAGTTTTAAGCGAATAACGATAAAATAATAAAATGTATTTTTATTTTATAAAAATTTTAAATAAATCTAAAGTTTTCTGGTGAGTATGTATTGCAAATTTTAGGAAAAGAAATTAAGAATGCCTTTTTTTAACACCGTATAAAAATCCTTTGTTATGTGAAATTATTTTAATTTCCTGCACTGTATATTCATTTTCAATGTGATTGGAATTGGAAAGTTGATTAATACAGTTATTTAATGAACTTTTCCTCTTGTGCAACTTATCAATCAAAGATTCGATAATTTTATCGCGATTTGCCCAGTGTTTTGCTTTATTGTTGAAAATATCGATGGTTTGTCCATTGAACGAGATCAAACAATTAATTGTAACATGATATTTTCGTTTATTGAACAATCTACAAATTTGTAAAAATATCCATTTATCATAATTTTTTTACTTAATTGTCAGTTATAATTTTCCTATTTACTTATTGTTTGGAAATTTTGTTTGTACACCGAAAATTGATTTGATATTAAAATTACAGCAATGATAAAAAACAACAATGTGTTTACAAAAGTTATGATTTTTACTTTTTTAATCCATTGCCTTTCAAAGTAACTTGTAAATGCTGGAAAATTTTACTGTTGAATTCCTTCATTTGCCAAGTTTTGAAATGCTGTTATAATATCGTCCGGTTTTAGTAAAGGTAAAACAAATTTTGTAAAATTTTTTTTATTTTTTATTGGTAAATTCAAAAAAAGTGCAATGCACTTGTGTAGATTTCACATTTAAAATATTTACAGTCTGTTATTAAAATTAATCAACAAATCAAAATTACATTTTATATAAAATTATAGTTATTTAAATATTATGATTGTAAAATAACTTAAAGTATATAATATACAATTTCTAGGTAAGATTATTATACAATAAACATTATATTATATACGTACATATCAAAAAAAGAAAAAAGCAAAGAAAACAATAAAATACGAAATGTGGATTAGTTAGTCATAAGATACTTTTTGAGATGATGTTTAAACAAGATAGAATTCAAATTTTTTATTCGAAGTGGTATGTTATTGAAATGAAAAATCATAGTAGATACGAGCGTATGCATTGGAATACTTTGATCTTATAAATTATTTCGATTTCTTGTATTATACAAATGAGTTTGAGATATTTTGGATAGAATCATGCCAGATTTTATTTTTATACCCGTACGATAGGATCGGGTATAATAAAATTACTCCTCCGTTTGTAACACCTCGAAATAAGCGAGCTAGATATACCTTCAAAGGTATGGATCGGATCAGAAAAAAATTCTAAGACTTTTGAGCCATGTCCGTCCGTCCGTCCGTCCGTCAGCACGCTAACTCAAAAACTAAGAAAGCTAGAATCTTGAAATTTACACAAAATATTCATGGAGTAATTTGTAGGTTCCCTATTTGGTTGAGTTCCGACCAAAACTTCGGGTAGCTTTCGAACACCAAAGTTTTAGATCCCCACATTTGTTTTGAAATAGAGCTATGAAATTTTAACTGCTGATAGATCTTATAAAAATATTAATTTTATTTTTAATAACTTTTTTTTGTAGTCCCACCCGTTACGGAGCTACAGCTCCCCAAAGGTTCAAAAAAGCTCTATATTTAAATTGTTATAGCACAAGTTGTATAAGGTATATCTTCATTTTGAAAACGCCAAACGATTACTGTTTTTATTAGCTTTAAAAGTATATATACCATATATACTTGTGGCATACGGTGTCTTAATTTACCGTTATGCGAAACTCAAATTTTGCAAAATCCTTTAACCCTTCTAAACGGTTTAAGTTGAAAACTTGAAATTTTTACAGAAGTTAGATCTTTAAAAATAAGTATGAGTCATTTCAGAAATTTTTTTTGTATCAGCCCCCGTTTGGAGCTGTAAGGGGTCAAAAACTGAAAATTTCCTACTTTTAAACACCTGTAACTTGAACACTGTTAAATTTTTTTTGAAGTAATACACAAAAGTTAAAGCTTCAACATTATACTCTTATTTCTGTTAACAACTTTTTTTAATAATATAGGGTTACTTTATAATTGACGAAAGTGTTACTTGATTTTTTCAAATTTTCTAACAAATTTCTTTTACGAATTTTTTCCATTTTGTTTTACTCGATAATTTGAAATTGTTGAGGATATAATGCGTAGTACAAAAAAACGTAAATAAATAAACAACATAACGGTTGCTTGAAGAATTTTTATTTATATGATATTGATATACATACATACTTATATAATATCATTTATTTACATATCGTATATGTCACTGATGAATGAATGATAAGAGTATAGATGTATATTATATAGCGCCGTGTATTTACATACATATATGTATTTTATTGTACTTATAAGAAATTATTCTATGAATGGAATTATTTTTAAAGAAATATTGCAATGTATGGCAATATACTTATAACAATATAAATATACTATGTGCGTATTAATATAATATGATATTTAAAATTATGTTTACTATTTTGTAATTTAATATACATTTACCGCTTAGTATTAAATGGTACTATAGAATATTTGAAAAAGTTCGTTATATGGAAGGTTAGAATATGCTTTTGAAGAATGTATAAACATATAGTTTAAATATATGTACAACTCATAGTTCTAGAAATTATAAAATTCACCGAAATTATTTTAAAATACTAAAATATTAAAAAAATAATATTGTAAGAATGATAGGCTGTGAACATACTAACGGTTCGTACGGGTATCTAAGAGTTGACAAAAGCAACTGAATTCTTTCTCGTTTCTTTATATAATTGATATGGGTTTCCAATTTTAGATTTTTATCAATGTAGTGTCCGAGATATTTCAACGAATTTACATTTTCAATAGTTGTATTATTTATTGCTAGTTGGTATATATTAGAAATATTTTTTTTAAATATTATATATTTTGTTTTCAAAATATTTATTTTAAGTTTATTGATACCAAAATAATCATTGAGTAAGTTCAAGTCAAATTGTATGTTTTCAAAAATTTCTTCAACTGAAATATCATTATAAACCAAAACAGCATCATTCACATACATAGTTAAAGTATCATTTAAGGGAAGATCAAAGACATCATTAATATAAATAATAAATAGAAGTGGACCAAGAATTGATCCCTGCGAACAGCATTCTTTATTTCGTGCTTGTTGCCTTTATAATTTCCGAACATAACATATTGTTGTTTGAACATATTGTTGACGGTTAGATAAATAACTATTAATCATCTTTACCGCTTCATTTGAAAAGTGCAATTTTTTTAGTGTTCTTAATAAAACTTCATGATGCTTTTTGTAAATGCTTTTGCAAGTGCTTTTTGTAAATCAATACTAATTAAACCTGTTACATTATTTTTGGATAACGATGATGAATCATGTTCACAACTTCAACACAAGCAGAAGTTGTACTTGAAGTTGGAACAAACCCAAATTGATTTTTATTAATTATGCTAAAATTGGTAAGATGGCTCCATATTTGACTAAAAATAACTTTTTGAAGAAGTTTAGAAATAAGTGGAAGCACTGATATACTTCGATAATTATTTAAATCTATATTCGATCCCCCTTTATGCAAAGTGTAATTCGCGCAATCTTAAGTTTATCAGGAAATTGACAATTATTAATAAAACCATTGAAAACTTCGGTTAGCAGGCTAATTTTGCTATTTGAGAGACATTTCAGATCACCTGCAAACAAATTCTGAGGAAATATCATGGTCCTCTTAATTTTAACCAAAAAATTTGATAATTTTGCTGCCCTCTTTTTTATTGCTCGTATATAATGAAACCAGCAACCCCAAATTTTCGTAGTTGGAAAATATTTTTAACGCATTTCTGAGTCCCTTTTCAAAATTCATTCGAAAGGAAAATACGCGAAATTAAAATAAACTAGCATCTATATATTGAAATGATGCCTCTACGTTTCTTCAGACTTATTACTCAATAATATGTAGAGAAAAGAAAAAACATGAAATTAGAAAAAATCAATTACTAAATTCAATGAAAAAACGAATTTAGCGTTTAATAACCTGAACAAATTCTTCCTGTTTATAATATTTTTGATATTGGAGTTCATCTGAGAAAAGAAAAATGAAATGTAGTTTTAAAAAATATGAAATTATATATTTTCAACTTGTAACAGAACTGATAGTTGTTTTATATCAACAATAAATTATTATTGTTATCAAGTATAACTTCTAACTATTGTTCTAATTATTCTAATTATTGTTCTAAGTACAACTTGTTGTTTACTATAATACTTGATATTAAATAATTTTAATAAATTAAATAGAAGCAAATACTTTGGAAAAAAGAGTTATCTTGATTTTGTAACCAAAATCTCGCATACATGAATACATAAATACACTAAAACAAGAGTCACTGTAACCAACTTTAAAAAAACTGGAAAAGGAATAACCTTTATTTTGTAACCAACTTTAATTTGTCCCGTAATATAGAATCTGGCATAGACAAATATATAAATACTTATTGTTTTACATAATAGAGAATTGATATAGAAGAGAATTGATATAGAATAGAAGAGAATTTCAGAAGTTTATTCATAATAAAAATAAAATTCGACTTTATTTGACTTTTTGGTCTACTCGTCAAAGTTATTATTCAGCGAGGGCTTTTGACTAGTTAAATAAGTTATAAGTTCCTAGGGGACTTTTGACTCCGGGATTTTTGACATATCGCCTGTTGGTATATTTTATTAAATTATGAATGTAAGTGGTTTTACCACAGCAAGATGGTCCAGCCATCATAATTGTAAATGGATGAAACAGCATAATAATACAATTGTATTATTTAAAAACTAGCATTACTAAGCTATATATAGTAATCCTTACAGATGTATGGGTATACAGCATTGAAATCATGACTTATAATATTCCAAACTATAAGGCAGTTTTCAAAACCAGAAATGAAGAAAGAGGGGGAACGGTCATCTTTATAAAAGATAATGTAAACTTTACTGAAGTATTAAAAGATAAAAATTATAATTTAATTAATTTAATTATTTAATCAAAATCCTAAATTATCAACCTAACCTAAGAACTGGTGCATTTTACAAGGCCCCAGCGGAAAATAGCAACATATTTATAGATTATTTAGAAAGTAAACTAAGGAATAAGGGAAATTACATATTTTTTGCTGATACCAATTTAAATCTGTTCGATAATTCTAATGTAGTAATTAAATATAAAGATATGATAACCACATCGGTTATGGTATAGTTAACAAAACACAAAGTACCACATACACAGTTATAACACTTATGTGACCTTAATTGATCATATTATAACAAACTTTATCGATAAATATAATATTAGTTCTTCAATAAAAAATAATAATCTATCTGATCACCAATTAGCAATAGTATTATTAAAAGCATTTAGTATTATGAAAATCCCAATGAAAAAACATACTATAAGTAAAACTGATTATAACCAGATGTATCATATTCTAAATAATAAAATAGAAAATACAAATATTTTTGAAATCGATACGTTAATTAAAATAATACAGGAAGCAAAAGTTTTATGACTTCAGTGTCAGTTAGGACTAGAAATAATTCTTAGATAACACAGTTGATATACGAAAAATTAGAAAAACTATATGCTAACTATAAAAAAGATCCTGAGAACACTGATAAAAGGATGAAATATAAACAATTCAAGAAAAAGGTGGAGAAATTAATAAAGGAAGCAAAAACAAACTATGTCAATAGAAGTATTGAGAATGCCGGAAGTAACTCTAGAAAACTGTGGAAAGTATTAAATAACACTATAAAGAATTCTAACGAGGTAATTTCTGAACATATTACTAGTGTGGTAAAAATAAACGGAGAGAAGTTAAAGAATGAAAATGATACACGTTAAATGCATATTTTAATGAAGTAGGAGAATCCGTTATTAAGGGAATAAAAAAAAATAATGTAGTTTATAATTCTCTTCAACATAAAAGAAATAGCCAAACGTTAGTTCTATTCCCAGTTACGGAAACAGAGATTTCTAAAATTATTATGAAATTTAACAGAAATTCAGGTCCGGAACTAGATAAAATATTTACAGTAAAAAATTTACAAGAATTAGTTAACATCATCAAACAACCTATAGCAAAATTTATCAATAAATGCTTTATGGAAGGAGCATTCCCTGATTCATTAAAAAAAGGATATAGGTTCAGGAAAGGATTATAGATTCATAAAAGTGGTTCAAAAATTAATGTGGTAATTATAGACCAATTTCCATATTAAATTCAATTCCCAAAATATTTGAAAAAGCAATTAATATATAAGGAAAAAAAAGTTTGTTTTATAAACAGTTGGTTTTGACCCAAATCAGTATGGTTTACTAGAAAATTTGTGGTACAGAATCTGCAATTACAGCTAATTGGAACAAATTTATGATGGACTTAATGAAGGATATTTTTTGGGTGCAGTATTTATCGATCTTACAAAAGCCTTCCATGTAGTAAATCATAGTAGACCAGTTAATTTTCTAGACAAGCTGGGTATAAGAGGTAATTGCAATCTCCTATTAAAAAGTTACTTAACAAATCGAACTCAGTGTGTTAAAGTGAACGAAGTTTTAAGTGATAAACTTACTATAAAAACTGGTGTGCCACAAGGTTCTTTCCTAGGACGGTTTTTATATCTCTTACATATTCTGAATATACCGAGGATTAACATTATTTCAAACTATAATCTGTATGCAGATGATACTAACATCATAGCAAAAGCTAAATCGGTAAAAGAACTAGATCACTTACAAAATCAGAACCAATTAATCTATTTTGAAAAATGCAAATATATTTATAAAATCCTAAATACTAATCTGAAATCAAACATAATTTTAAAGAATAGAGAAAATATTCATAAATCAATAGGCCAACAGTATGGAGATGATCATACATAATTAATTGTTATTTACCTCTATGTATACCTCTAGTAAGTTAAGCAACGCTTATTCTTATGTTTCTGACTCTTTATCATCTGGTGACGACTGGTTATTGTGAGTAAAAAAACCCAGGATCAGTTGGCTATTGTGTGAGATGAGATTTGTACTGTTGCGTCCAATACATCTATGACTCATGAATTTCATTTTGTGAAAGGTATTAGTTTTTATGGACTTAAGCAGATAAGTCAAATAATGAATAACAATGAAAGGCAGCTTGATTTGTTTTTTATCTCTGATATTGGCAGTCATTCATTGAGAGTACTATTCATTAATTTATGTTTGTGTGATTTTGATACTTATCAGCCACCATTGCTAGCGACTTCGCCTTTTAATCGATTAATAATGCCTATTCATTTGAAAATATCATGAAATTTAATTTTCAAAGAGTTAACTTGCAAGAGCTGAACCAACTGTTAGCAGATATTGATTTCTCGTATATGCTAATCAAGTTCTTTCTACAGATCCTAGGTTTTTGTTTGATGTAGATGATACGATTCTAGCTCCTAAACTGCTCTCCTCCTATTCAATAAAGCAAGATTTAAAAGATGATTTTTCTTGTTGTCCAGATGGTTTACCGGCTATAACCGTCAGGAAATTTTCGTCTCCTTGGGCCGCTCCAATCACTGACCTTTCCAATTTATTATTGCGTAGTGCCACATTGCTAGTTTTCTGTAAAAAGTCACACTATTTCTTTTCACCAAAAGGTTACTTGTTCTGATATTATGAATTACCGGCCTATCGCTAAGTTGTATTGTTTGCCAAAATTGTTAGAAAAACTTCTGCTTAATCACTTCTACAAGTTCCTTGTACCTTTGATTAATCCATTTCAACATAGTTTTCAGATCTTTCAGATGATCTTCCCACGTTTATTAGAGATTCATTTATTGACTGTTTTGTCGATGATACTAAGTTTTCGAGTGAAATTTTAAAGGTATCTGATTATATCTCACTTCAAGCCAATTTGCATAGTTTCGCTCCTTGGTGCAAGTTTAATGGCTTAGAGTTTAATGCTTAGAGTCAGATGCTTAATTTCAAAACTTATCATGACTATATGATTAGTAAAGCTAATTGAGTCTTCGATTTTATTAGACGCTGGCCATGTGAGTTTCGAGACCCTCATATGACTAAATTACTGTACGTAACTTATGTGAAAGCTATATTTGAGTACCCGTGTCAGATATGGTGTTCTCATTGTAGTGTAAATGTTTGTAGAATTGATTCAATTCAAAAGCGATTTTCGCGTTTTGCTTTAAGTCACAATCGTTGGTCTGATCCCTTCAGATTAGCTAGATTAGATATCCGAACAATTTGTTTAACGCAATAATGGACATGATTTTAGGTGTGGTGAGATCGTTACTAGCCCTTTTCACGCAACTGATTATGCTATGTTTGAGCCTACTACAAAAATGTTGCGTGCGGTTAACTTTCACTCTTCCTGTTTTGTAACTTCTAACAATAAATTAGCTTTAAAATGTAAATTGAAGTATTATTTTAGTAACACTTAATATAAGACAATTACTACAATCACTTTTGTATGCTCATTACTCTAATAGTATATTTTTTCTCTAAATAATTACTGTAAATATTAGTTTGTTTGTAAATAATAAAGTACTCTAGTTTTATTTGTAAATGATTAACAAATTGACAATTACTAATGTATCTTTAGTTTGGTATATTCTTAGTGTGTATCATGTCATATTGTTATATTATAACTCTATAATGTATTGATACTCTTTATTACGTATTATATCTCTAACTAAATATGTTTCCATCATAGTTTTTGTTGCTAATACTTCGGTTTTAGTCTATATTATTGTATGTATTCTATATTAAGTTTGGTTGCAATCAGATATAGTGTGTATAGGAATGTATAAATAACAAACAAACTTTGTGCTAAGCAAATCTAAGCAAATATTTAACATAGGTGAATTTCGCAATATTCTAATTGATCGTTAAAAATTGATTTACTTTGTTTTATTGGAATCACTAGAAATTAAAAAAGCTATAAAACAAAATAAATCAATTTTGAACGAACAATTAGAATTTCGAAATTCACCTATGTTAAATATTTGCTTAGATTTGTAATTAATTAGTAGGTATAAATGTAATGTTAAAAAAAAAGAAACTTATTCATGTTTAGTATTAAATTGTATTCGCCCTGATGATGGCAGTGATGCCGAAATATATTTAGGCTTTATAATAAATAAATATAATATTTTAAGAATTATAAAAATAAAATATTAATAAAATTATTTTGTGGACAAAAAGTATAAATAAAAAACAATTTTTTACTGAATAAATCTAATAAAGATGTTCCACAAACTTACGGATGAAAAAATTCAAGGATGTAAAACTGCTTGTACAGCAAAATTAACCATAAAATACAAGAAATACATGGATAAATCGAAGAAAGCCAAAAATCAAATTTGGTTTAACTCACAATGTAAAAAACGTAATATTTTTCCTAATTACATAAAAATAAAAACTAAGGACAATTTATATCATAATGCACTAAAAATTATTACTATAGCAAAAGAAAAATGGCTATCGGAAGAAATAAGGAAATTATAATCTACAAGAGATGACCTACGACTTCATTTAAAGGTAATTCATAGTGAACTGACCTATAGATTACATGCCGTAGAGTTTGATAACTTACAAGAAAAAATCTTCGAACAAAGCACGAGAGAAAGCAATCAACATCTTCACTTCTTGCAGAAAAAGCTTTTCTCTCTAACAAAAGAAAACACGAACTCGAACTCAACAGAAAATACAAGTGTTATTCAAAACTTTTAGCCTAGAATTAAAAGTTTCAGTAACAGAAGAAGACAACGTATTAAAATCTGTTTGCGCTAGGGCTATTAGAAGAGAAAGTGCAACTTTTAATTATAATAACAACAAAAATGAAAAAGCAGTACTCACATCTATTAATAAAAAATAAAACAAAATGATTTAATAGTTAGTAAAGCGGATAAAGACAATATGTACATTAACAATAATGAATAAAGATGATTATGATGCAAAAATTGATGAAGTTATAAAAGAATGTTTACCTACAAAATGCAAAATTGATCCTACTAAAAAATTCCAGAACGATGTTAAAAATTATATTAAAGATTGTAATACAATTTTTGAACATAAATATGGATATAAACACATAGATATGAATCCAAAGGCACCTTACATTAAAGGTTTACTTAAGTTACACAAGTTAGAAAATATTAATGAAATTCCACTTAGACCAGTAGTTCCATACAATAGTGCACCAGCTTATAAATTATGTAAAACTTTTAACGAAATATTTTTAAAAGAAACAACATTTAAACCACAGCACAGAATAAAAAATAGCGTTGATTTATGCAACCAAATAAAAAATCTTGATATACCAGCCAATGCAATTTTAATATCGTTAGATGTAAAAAGCTTATTCACTTCTATACCAATTAATAAATTAAAAGCAATAGTATATAGCATAATAAATAAAACAGTCAACGACAAAAATGTTAAAAGAGAACTTAAGGTAATATTCAATTTATGTGTGGACCAAAATTATTTTAAATTCGAAAACAAATTTTACAAAATGCTAAAAGGCTGTCCAATGGGTTCACCAATTTCACCTCTACTAGCAGACATATTTATGGATTATTTAGAGAAGAAAATATTTAGAACAAGCTGCCAATAAACAGAATACATAGTTTTTAATCATACATCGGTTCAATAAAAATGTACAATTCACATCAGAAATAGAATCAAATTGTAAAATAAACTTTTTAGATTTAAAAATAATTCGTAAGAATAGTAGATTAAGTTTTGAAATATATAGGAAAAACACTTATTCAGATATAATCATACCTAAAAATTCTAAGCATCCAACAAATTTAAAATTATCAGTATTTCATTCCATGATTAATAGAATTAATATTCCATTAGATGAATTAGCTTATAAAAAAGAACTTCACACAATAATAAATATAGGTTTAGAAAATGGGTATACAGAAAAAATTATCTATAAATTACTTGACAATAAAACCAAAAAACTAATAAACAATGAAATATACCCTGCAAATTATCTAAAAAATGACAACAAAAAGTATGTAAAAATAAATTATATAAGTTCTATTTCTAATAAAATGGCTAATATAGTAGAAAAAGAAACGGATTTAAAGGTAGCTTTCTATAACAATAATAACATAGGTAAAATTATAACAAATAATAAAGAAAAATTAGATAAATTAAAAAATTCAGGTGTATACGAAATTAAATGTGATAGTCCAAGTCCAATTTTGCCAATCACTTAATGGAAAAAAACTATTCTAGCAATATAAATAACCTTAAAATCTTACATATTGATAAAAAAGGTAAAAAGTTGGATTTATTGGAATCACTAGAAATTAAAAAAGCTATAAAACAAAATAAATCAATTTTGAACGAACAATTAGAATTGCGAAATTCACCTATGTTAAATATTTGTTTAGATTTGTAATTAATTAGTAGGTACCTATAAATGTAATGTTAAAAAATAGGAAAATTATTCATGTTTAGTATTAAATTGTAATAGCCCTGATGATGGCAGTGATGCCGAAATATAAATAGCTAATATTTTAAGAATTATAAAAATAAAATTATTTTGTGGACAAAAAGTATAAATAAAAAACAATTTTTTACTCAATAAATATAATAACTATAATTTTAATCTGAATTTTTTTTTGTTTTTGATTTATTATTAAAACAATATTCAATGTTGTATGTATTATTTATAATATTTTTTTTTATTTTTTTTTTTGCAACAAACAAACAGCAAGGACTACTTTTCTCAAAGAGGAAAAAGTCAAGAAATTATTAATCAAAATGAAATGTATTCAACTTACGGTACTCGAAGACATTCGAATTCGTCAAATGCAAATAGCGAAACACAAGAGGTTGCTGCCCATCATGTAAAGTGAGTTCTTGAAAATAAACAATTTTCATTTTCTATAAATAACATATATTTTTAATTAAAGACTGGTTAGAGATTCTTCTAAATATTGGTATAAACCTACATTATCCAGAGAGGAAGCTATTTCGCTTCTACGTCATGCTCCGCCTGGAACATTTTTAGTTCGCGATTCAACTTCATATAAAAACGCGTTTGGATTAGTTTTGCGTGTTGCATATCCTCCTCCTGGAGTGACTTTGAAACCAGGAGGTGATGAATTGGTACGACATTTCTTAATTGAACCAACAAATAGGGGCGTACGCTTAAAAGGTTGTACTAATGAACCAACTTTTACATCACTCTCTGCCTTAATTTATCAACATTCTATTACAAACCTAGCTTTACCATGTCGTTTAAATTTACCAGAAAATGTAAGTTAAAACTACATAATTCTACTATTATACTTAATTTAGTATTGTTTATGTTTAATTAGGATATTACATCTGATGACTTTCAATCATCAGCACAAAAGCAATTACTAACACAGGGTGCTGCTTGCAATATTTTATATTTGTATGCATGTGAAACTGAATCTCTTACGGGCGAAGAAGCTGTTAGACGAGCTATTTCCGAATTATATTCTTTGAAGCCATTACCTTTGCCAACTATTGTCCATTTTAAAGTTTCTCAACAGGGTATTACCTTAACTGATAATGCTAGACAAAAATTCTTCAGGTTAGTTTTCTTTTATTTACAAAAATATTTATTAGTAAATTTAAAAAAATTCTTAATATTTTTAGAAAACATTATTCAGCAAATGTTCTTTCTTATTGCGGTTTTGATCCAGATAGACGTACATGGAGCATTAAAACAGAAGCCGATTTTCCAGTTCAACATAAGTAATATGAAAATATAATTTATATAACAAATTTGATAACTTATGTTTATGTTTCATTTATCAGGACAATATTTGCATTTGTAGCTCGTAGGTCAGCTTCATCGGCTGACAACCAATGCCATGTTTTCTGTGATTTAGTGTCAAATCAACCAGCTTCAGCGATTGTTTCTTTTATCAATAAAATTTTACCAATTGAAAAATCCGTTAATAACAATATTTAAATTTATTTTAAATGTATTTTATTAAAATTAAATAGGTTACATTACAACATCAGAAAATAATTGTAGCAGTTAAATATGAAATCGAAAATTGATCCACCATCCATTGGTGACAGTTATATTGGTTAATTTTAATATTGGGTCATATATTAATAAACATTAATAATTAAAGTTAAACATAATTTGATACCAAAATGTACATTAATATCAATTTTAATTATTCTAGAAATGAGTTTAATTTATAATTTATTTAATGATTAACACAATACATACATAGATTTAACATGTTTATTACATAGATTTTTTTTGTTAATTCTAATAGTTTACGCTCAAATCAATTTAAAAGGTAAATTAACTAATTTAGTTAATATAAATGTACAAAAAGGTGCTACAGACATAAATAATGTAAGCAAAAAATATGTTTGATATACTATAATAAAGGCATTACTATCTATTTATAATTCCTTCAAAAAACTGCTTTATTAAAGAATCAAATTAACTTTAAAATTTAACCCAATTTAATGAGGTAGTTTCTTCAAACTAAAATATACAAAATTAGATTTTAATGAATTGTATATTTATACTGTTCATTTCATTGCTGATATGTGTTAAATTAAAAAAATTGTTTTTTTATTTAAATATTTATTCAAAAACTTGAAAAAATTTCGAAACATTTGCTTATTAATTTTATTTTGATCGTCTGTCCTTCCGTCTGTTAACAAAACTTTTACACCGATTAAAATCCAGCACTGAAGTTTTAAAATTAATTGGAATTAAAATTAAATGGATAGGTGTCATTAAAATTTTAATTTTCTAAAAGAACTTTGTATGTAGCCCCGCCCGTTACCAAAGTACAGCCGCTTAAAGTTGGAAGTAGAAGAAACCCTATTTTCAAATATTTGTATCTCAAGTTTTGCTGAATATTTTTTCCATCTAAAAGGACAATTTCTTCATTCAAACGACAGCAAATTAGTAAAGCTTTAAATTAATAATGGCCCCTGTTACCATTACCACTATAAAGTGAAGGAAAGCAAAAATGAATGATAGAGACTTATCGGTGTTATGAATATCATTAAATGAACGAATATTCATTGTGAATAAATGAACTGCCATTTTAGTTGTCAAGTAGGTTTCTTTTTTACTTTCTATGTTTATTTATACGTTATATTTTAGTCTGTTCTTTGGTCGTTACAATTTTTTTTGAAAAATGTAAGTTACAATAAATTAAATAGTTTATTTAATAAAAATGTTTTTACTACAAATATATTTTCATAAGCAAAATTAGCAATAAATACCAGATTAACCAGATTCTTTGACGATTACCAGATAATATTATTTCTTTGACGATTTCCCTCACATATATGTTATTTATTATGTTAAAACTTAACTATAGAATTTTCTTACAATTGAAGAAAGTGTCTATTGATTTTTTTTACATAAATAATTCTAAAACTACAAATTTTGGTACAAAAGTTATAACACTAAGCTGTTTTTATTGTCTTTTTAAAAACATTTTGTTACTCCCTTGTTTGTATTTATAATTTACATTTATAATATACGAAATGAAATATGCAACTTTTTTTTACTAGAATATGACTTCATATACAAATTCAATTATAGAAATACTTACTCGAAATGTCCGTACAAATAATTTAAGTTTTCGCAATATGTAATTTAAATTATGCTTTAATTAAAATATTGATATTTACATAAATAATATATGTATTCAAAAAACAGAAATAATCTGAAAAAATACCAATGACCTTGGATTAAGGTTTTATTTTAAATTTGTTTGGAAAATGAATTCCTTTTCTTGTTATTCTATAATAAGTGAGTTATCACAAAGATCATTAATATAACTTAGTAATTTTAATGATGAAGTAATCGCTAAGATTAAAAATCTTAAACTTTAAATTTTGAAAAAAGGTTAAGGTTTTAAAGTCGCAGTTGAGTTTATTCAAAATTGTTTTAAATTCAAAGTTAAAGTTTGAAAAGATTTTCATAAATTTAATCAGGTTTCGGAAATTTTCTTTATTATAGAGAAGAAAGATATTTCAGAATTAGCAACAGCATCCTAAGAAATTTTCTTTGTACCTTCTCTATTTAATTTTTTACTTAAAATATTTTTGATTTAAAAAAATCTTGTACATTTGTATGGATGGATGTATGAATGTATGTACATATTTTTACGATTTCATTGCTTATTATTGTTATTCAATAAAAAAATATTGTTAAATTATTAGAAATTATTTTGCTTTGATAATTATCATGTAAAAAGTCTATGAAATTTCGCATTATGCTTTATATACCTTATTGTAACAGCGGTCGGTTCTGTGGTGGCCATAACTGATTTTTTGTGCTTTTAGTATTGCAAAGATACACAGAAATAAATTTTATATTGCTTTCGGTTTTTAAAATATTGATGAAGCAAATACTTACAAAGAAAGCCATTTAAATTAATAATAAATATTTTATACAATTAGTTTAAAAATGTCAATACAAAAAGGAAATCACATGGTAGGAATAATGGTAGAACAAAAACTAATGGATTGTTTGTATATATATTATATGTATTGTATACATATTGTATATGTATTGTATATTATATTTAAATCTTTTTTAATAAGGGTACCCGGCTCTTTTTCCTTCGAGCCATATATGCCATTTATTTTGTTAAATGAAGTAAAAACAACGATTTCAACAAAATAAATAAAGTAAACATAGCATAGGAAACATAAAAATAAACAAGTAAGCACGTAAGCACGTAAAACAACGAAACCAACTACCTCATACTGCGCATAGTAAAATTTTATTCTTTTTATTTTTCTATTTTATTTCATTAATTTTAAGACAATGGAACATCATCATAGCAATACTAAATATAAATTGATAAAATTTTTGAAATAAAATGAAGTGAAATGTACAAAAGCATTAAAAGTATAATAATAATTTTATAAGGAAATTATCATTAGTACGACTAATCGAATAAGAACTCTAATTATTTGCTAGGGAATAGTATTTTAAATAAATAGTGTAGTATTTTCTTTATCAAAAGCTGATGCCGTCTGGTGCAAGCATCAATTTTCAGATGACTTTCAATTAAAGTAGATTTAATTCAAATAAACGGTTCGTATGCAACAATTAAGTTGATTTTTTTTAAAAATAGTAAACTTTGTAATATTTCTTTCGTTGACATTTAATTTTTATATTGATTTGATATTCTTGTTTAATACAATTAAGTTATTTTTGAGAAGTTATGGTTTTTTAAAATATTTTTGAATGAAAAAATTTAGAATTAATTAAAATGGTTAAAATCAGCGAAATTGAATTCACTTGTCGCGAAAGCACCTTCAAATTATTTAAATTTAATTTTTAAATTTAAAGAAGTAGTATGCCAAAACATTAAAAAAAAATTTTAGAAAAGTAGTTTGAAATGTTTACATATCAATAGTTTTTGAAAAATACTAAGTAACAATAATTAAAACTCAACAGGAATCAAAAATATGTTATTAAATTACAAAAAAAAACTTTTAATAACTTTGATTGAAGAGGATAAACAAATAAACGGAATAGATGCAAATATGAATAATATTACAAATAGTTATAAAATTCGTAATTTTTTCAAAAAGTCTTCAAAAAACGTATACCTATGTACTAGATAGAATATAATTATACAGAAATATTATATATAAATTATGTTTAAATAATTTTGTAAATTTAAACAAATTTTTAAAATATTAATCTTAGATCTTTTACTTTATTCTTTTAAATGTTTTAAACAAAAATAATTAATAAAAACTAATTAAATAGACAATTAATTAATGAAACAATACAACAATTAATATAACAAAAAACAAAAAATTAATAACATGTGTTGAATATATTTATTTTTAATATTAAAAATACTTTTATGTGTTACATAGTTACATATGTATTTAAATAACATTATACAATTTTTGCTTGTTTTTTTTTAATGTTTACATAAAAAAAAATTTGACTATTAAATTAGCTACATATGTGTATTTGAATTTAAGTTGAAAAAAATTAATAATTATTATGAATTCATTTTTTAAATATATATGTATGTATATGTTTTGATAACTACTCACATTTAACATAATTTATAAATTTACTATAAAAAAAAATAGAATTTATAAATCAAATTATACTAGTCTAATTTTCTTATTATATCTATGTGTGTATAAGCTGTTTTTTATTGTATTAGTTTAATTAACTTAAATTGAAAATTTATATTTGCACCACAAAAACCAAAATAAATAGAAAAAAATTCTTTAAATTGTGTTTTTCTTTTTTTTTTTGGAGTGCAGATCAAAACTCCTTGGTATATGAACCGCGGACCAGTTACAGAAACAATTTTTTAAATCCTTCGCCAGTTCCTATCTGAAGTAAATTTTAAGCATAGCAATGCAGACTAATAATTTTCAATATTGCAATTAGTTTAAACCTTTAAACATCTCATGCTTGCACAATTAAAAGATTGAAAATATTATTACCTACTGCACTGTTTGGTTTAAGATTATGATAGCTCTTGGTAAAAATTTAAATTTTGAATATTGTATATAAAAAAAAGTAGTAACTAAATTTAAAACAAAAACTATGGTTTACCATATTCAATATTCATTGTTTACAAAAATTGAAATAACAAGAACACAAATATATAAGCATCAACTTTATAGCAATAAACTTTAAACAATAACAAAAAAAAATTTAAATAAATATGAAACTACAAAAATAAATAACCAGCAATTGTAGTAAAACTTTATTATTAAGGCGAAAAAGTTTCGTTGCTCCTATATCATTACTATAGTAATTTACATTATCATTCAAAAGTCTCTACAAGGGAGAAATATTAAACATTATACAACGGATTTTTATAATATACAAATATATTATTAAAATGGTGGTGGAATGCATTCAAAAGTTTTTGAGTTGTTTTTCCGGTTTAATCAACATAATTATGATGTAATGGCTTTAACAAAAACTGGGCTTCAAAATAATATAGCTTCATTCGAATTTTTGTTTACAAATTATTTTGTATTCAGATTCGATTGTTATCCTAGAGTTATTGGGTAGAGCAGACGGTGGTGAAATTGTTATCGCTGAAATATTGATTCTGTTTATCTGAAACAGAAACTTGTATATAATGAAGTTCTTGGCGATTTCTACTTGCGGGAAGCTAGCTGGGTATGGTTGAGTGAAGATAATTGTATGCTTCCATTCAATGTTTCTTTCACTACTGCTCACATACTAATAGATTCGTTTTTGAGGCTTGGTTTAACTCAAATAAACTACTTTAAGTAGGTCGCGTAGGTCAAATAAACAAATATTATTATTGAATAAATAATATAGTAATATATATTACTATATTATTTATTTTTATTAATAATATTATTTATTATATTATTACTGTACATGAGGTGTAGATTTAGTGTTTTAATTAACTAATTATAACTTACAAGAATATATATAAAACTTTTGAAATAAATAAAACCTTTTAAAGTGCGACACATAGTGCTTGAAATTAAAATTATGCACTGTTACTGTCACTTTTAGCTGGAAAGTTAAGTTTAAGAGTAAAGCTTCTCAGATCTGACTCATCGTGTAATGGTTAAATCCCCAGCTTTTCAATCGGAGAAATTGGGTTTAAAAATTAAATTTTATATTTAATTATTAAAAAAAACAATTTTACTTTTCTTTTACTTTTTGTTTTATTCAAATTTTTTATTTAATTAGTTATTTACTTATAATTTTGTTTAAAACTTTCTAGCACTAAATTGTTAAAATTGACTGACGATCGCCAACAGGTGAATGGATGTTTTATACTATATCATCGCTGACTTTGCGTCTGCAATATTTTATTGGAATATTGGCTAATTCGTGAGAACGGAAGTTGAATTAGCCAATATTTGAATAATTGTTTTTTTTTTATAATTTTATGCGAAAACAATTTATTTGATTTTTTTATGAAATATGATATTTAAGTGAATTTGGAAATAATTGTTTTCACATAAAATTGCAAAAAGTATTTTTCTAATGAAAAAAAATAGAATATGATATTCGCAACACGCGTAATAATTAATTAAGAATTTTATTGTTTTGAGAATTCTGTGTAAAAGTGAATTTATTTGAAATTTTATCGTTAAGAGAATTTACAAAAAAATTACCTTCACACAAAATTACCAAAAGAAAAATTTCATAAAAAAAAATGTATGTATACTTATAATATAACATTTATGTTTTACAGTCATTTAATATATCTTAGCATTTAAGTTATAGTATACAGGGGTGTAGTAACTATAACTCCCCCACCGTTTGCCTGAGGCTCCGACGAAGGTTTTGATTTGGTTATTACAAGTTTAGGTTTATTTTTAATTTTACAAAAAATGAAGATTACAATAATTATTAGTACAAAAGCATTGATTGACATAAATAAGTTTAATAGTAAATTATAAGTAGGATTTTTAATTTTTATTTCTTTAATTTCTTTTCTATTATTTTCTATTTCTTTTAAATACAATTCTTCAAAATTAGTTAAATTAACTGTTTCCTTTTCAATGACTTTTGGTATAAAATATGGAAATACATTTTTATCATAGATTTTTTGAAATACATTTGTAAATACTTTGTTTTGAATACTAATTTTACAATTTTCGAATTTTATTACAATTTTGTGAAAAATTATTTGTATCGTTAATATTTTTTATTATTACAAGTCCTGGTATTATTTCTTTAATTATTTCTTTTTTTAAATTTAGCATTTCACATTTACGTTCCTTAAAATTTAATATATGATTCAAACATTCATCATTTAATTCAATTAAGTTATTTTTTTGTTACATCTTTTACATCATTACTGTAAATAATTTTCATATCATTTATTAGAATATTGTTTTCTTTAAGTGATATGGATTTATTATTAATGTTTGGCATAGGTTCAATTCAAATTTTGGAATATTTTGAGTTGGAGTAATTTGGGATAAAAACGATAATTATAATTTGGTCACTATAATATGCTACTGTTACTTTGATATCTTGGTAAGTTTCTATGTCATGTATAAGTTTTAGTTGGTCTTCTGTTAAGATATTTTTCGAGAGAATGTTGAGTTTACTTGTCAAAACGATTTGTTCGATGTTATCAATGTGATTTCGTAGAAGGTTTATCGTGGTTTATTTGGTACGCTTGTTCAAAAATGTTTATTTCTCTTTCTAAGTAATTTATTTTGATTCCATTTGTATGATTTGAAAGAATTTCGAAAATTAATTTTTGCTGGTTATTTATATCTTTGGTTATGTTATGAATTTGATTAGATATTTGTTTGTTTATTATAACTTGTTTGTTTGTCCATTGTGCTGTGCCTGTAAGGAATTTTAGACCTGTACCAACTACGTTAAGAAGTCCACGTTTTTGTCTTGTATTTGATCTCAGTCTTTTAATTTGAGAATCTAGTAACTTGAAGTTTTTGTTAAAGTCAATACGTAAGTTTCTATTATTATTATTTTTTTTTCTAACTTTTGCTTTAATTGTAGGTTTATTACTGTTTTGGTGCTTTTTCCGTCTCTTTACGTGAGATTTATAATATTTGTATCCATCTGGAGTTATAATATGGTTTTCGTCTAAGGGTTTAGCTATTATTTTTCTAAATTTACGGTGGTTTTTCCCTCCCCTTATTTCTTTTATAAATTGTGGTCCCGTTTCTATATCAACGTTTTCCCTATTTTGACTCAATTTTTCGATGGTATTTTTTTTAACTTTAAGTATTCTTTGTTTTATTTCTGGGTATTGATCTGGCGTTATAGAACTGTGAAGGAAGTCTGGCTTTGGCTTTTTTCCAGTCGTACTATGTATAGAGTTATTATAGAATTTTATTATTTTGTGTATTTTTTCTTCTCATCGTCATGTCTTAAAAGGCGTAAGTGTTCGTTTATCGTATTGTGAAGGCGTTCGACGTCCGCATTAGATGTATGGTTATTGTTAGAGGTGAAGTGTATGCTAATGTTTTCATGCTCTAAGAATATCCGCAATGGGAGAGCTTTTAGACCTAATTCATTATCGACAACTAAATTCTTGACATTTCCAACAATGATGAGATATTGGTTCAGGGCTCTTTTAAATTCAGTCCAACTGCGATTATCAATTTTTATTGCTTGTGCATATTTTGCAAACTTGTCGATTGTTGTTAAAAACATATTTTTATTGAGGGTATAGAAGACGTCTGCTTGTATTATTTATCTAGGGTTACTAGGAGTCTCAGTAACTTTATATTTTTGTTTGACGGGTTTCCTGTCATATTTCTCAATATTGCATACTTCGCAATTATTGACAAAGATTGTTATTTTTTCCTTTAATTTGGGATGGTAAATTTTTTCTCTAAGTTGCATAAAATTTTCGTTAATACCTCTATGATTATTTCTGAGGTGTTCATTTTCAACAAGTTGCGCCAGTTCATTTTCGTTTGTAATATCTTTAAGTAGTTTTCCACATTTTCCACATTTTGAATTTATTATTGTTACTGTGAAAATGGTTTTTTACGGTATTATTAAAGTTGTTAGCAAAGGTTACATCTTCAATTAAAACTGCGTTGGTTTTATTCATATCGAAATGGTTTTTTACTATTGTTATTATAGTATCGTATTCGAGTGATTTTGTATAGATAATTTTTCTATCGGATTTGAAAATTTTTAGATTTTTGATTTTTAATGAACCAGAGTTGCTTTTTTTGATGATGATTTGGTTTCTATAAATATTTATAGGGTAATTAGATTCAGTGATAAAAGAATCTTCGGCTTCGTTAAAGTTAATTATAATTCTTGAAAGCGCGTTGGCGTTTCAATTTTGAATTCCCCTTTTATACTTTATTTGGTAGTCATATTCTGCTAATCTCAATCTCCAGCGAACATGCTTTGAGTATGGTTCTTTTATTGAGAAGAGCCAAGTTAAAGGACGATGGTCCGTTTCGATCAAGAATTTCCTACCGAAAAGATATTGACGGAAATATTGCGTTGCCCACACAATTGCTAGAAGCTCCTTTTCGATAGTGCTATAGTTTTGCTCGTGATTCGTTGAGCGTACGACTAGCGTAAGAAATAGGATGACCATTTTGTGAAAGAATAGCACCCAGAGCATATTTACTTGCGTCGGTTTGTAAAGTGAATAATTTAGAAAAGTCGGGGAAGTGAAGAATGGGATCATTTGTGAGCATCAGTTTTAAAGTTTCAAAGCTCTTTATGTATTCAGGGTTTTTAATATTTACTTTCATATCTTTCTTAAGATATTTAGTCATAGGTTTTGCAATCATTGAGTAGTCTTTTGTAAATTTCCTATAGTATCCTGTGAGACCGAGGAATTGTTTGATCTCCTTAGGATTTTTAAGAATTGGAAAATGTTAGACACACGATATTTTTTGAGGGTTTGGTTTTATACATTCATTTGACACTACGTGACCGAGAAATTCGGTCTCCCTTTTTAAAAACTCCGATTTATCTAATTGGACTTTAAGATTCATATCTTTCAGTCTTTGGAAAATCTTTGTGAGGGATTCTAGGTGTTCTTGTAAAGAGGTGGAGAAGATAATTATATCATCTAGGTAGACTAAACAAATTTTGCTAATGTAGTCACCTAGGACATTATTCATAAGTCGTTGAAAGGTGGCTGGGGCTGTCTTCAACCCAAACGGCATACGAAGAAATTCGTAGTGACCGCCTTTCACGCTGAATGCTGTCTTATAAATGTCTTTCCTATCAATTTCAATTTGATGGAAACCGTTGGCAAAATCCAATGTTGTCCAAAATCCAAAATTTTGGCATCTACCAAGTTTTTCCAAAATTTCGTCGATATTGGGAATGGGGTACCTATCGTTAATTGTAACCTCGTTTAACTTTCTATAGTCAATTATGAGTCTCCATTTATGTCGACCGCTTGCATCCAGTTTTTTGGGTACCTACTACCCAAACTGGTGCAGAATATGGAGATTGACTTGGTCTTATAATTCCTTTTTCCAACATCTCCGAAATTTGCTGTTTCACTTCCTCTTTATGAATATATGGGTATCGGTATTTCTTGACAGCAATAGGAACATGGTCGCTCGTACGAATCTCGTGTTTTATTGCGTTTGTGAAGGTGAGATCCGATTTCTCGTTATAAAATATACTGCAAAATCTTTTAACAATTTTATGTAAATTTTGGTTTTGTTCGGGGTTTAAATGGTTTGTACGAACTTGTTCTAGTAGTGGTGCAGTTTTAACGTCATTTGAAAAGTAGAAATTTTCATCGGTGACGGGTTCAGTTTTTAACATATTAAATGTGATGTTTTTAGGGTTATTGTCTAGAATTGTAACATTTGCATTAATTTTACTATTTTCGACTTCGTAAACACCTTCTCTGATTATGACTTTGTTATCGTCAGAAGTTTTATTTGATATGTATGCTAAGCCAGATTTCTGTTCGACTGGTATATCAAGGAAATATTCTCCTTGAGTATCAAGAAGGTAAGTTTTAGTATTATTAAAATTTTGAAAATATATTGGGATTTTTTTGTCCTTAATTTCTAAGTAGTTATTACTGTAATCAATCTTAACATTTAAACTTTTTAAGATGTTATTTCCTAAAAGGCCGTCGTATTCCTTGTAAAAATCACAAACGAACATTTGTATTTTATTCGAAGGATCTCCTAATTCTTCGAATAAAGGTATTTCTATCAGTTCAGAAATGTTGACGGTATGTTGGAGCGTTTTGAGAGATATATTATTAATTTGTTTTTTCCATTTCGGATCACACAATCCAGGGTTGATAATGGAGTGCGTGGCTCCAGTATCGATGATGAATTTTAGTGGAGTAAGTTTAGTTTTAACTATTATATGTGGCAAGATTTTGTCGAGGCAGAGTATTGAAAATTTTGGATTTCTTGTTCGTAAGTATCCATAGGTTTGTGGTTTTGTAGGTTTGGGTGGTTATTATAATTGTTGTTGTGATTATAATTATTGTTGTGATTATAATTATTTTGTTGTTGGTCAGCGGAAGGTCTATTGTAATAGTTTCGAGATTGTCGATTGATACTGTTCTTTCTATAACTATATTGATTCTGATCTCTTTGGTTTTGGGGTCTGTTATTGTTGGCATTATTATATCTGTTGTTATTATGCCTATTGTCGTTATTGTAGTTGTGTCTTTGGTTACTGTTATTTGGTTTTTGGTTAGGATAATTGTGGTTAGAATTTTCTCTGTTTCTTCTATTGGGATTTTGGTTGTTTTGAATGGAATAAGCGTATCCCGCTTGAAATAATATGTCCATAACTTGTTCTAAGCTGTCTGGGTTTCCACAAACTAAAACAGATTTCATAGGTTTAGGGATTTTGTTGATAAATATACATAGTGCGGAGCTTCTGTTTCTGTTTGCTAGGTCGTCGGCTGTAGGTCCTACACCATAGGTCAGTTGAGTTTTATTGTTTAGTCTTCTTAATTTTATTTTAATTTCGTTGAATAAGTCTATACAATTGGTTTTAAAACGCTTCTCATTGCGTCAAATAGTTCTTCACAAGTTAGTCGATCACCAAAGTCATTTTGTAAAACTTTGACAATTAATTTCCAACATATCCCTTGCTTTACCAACTATTTTACTTTTAATTATGTCCGTCATTAATACTTGAGAAACATCGTCGAATGTGCTGATGATGGGAATGACTCTATCAACTAGGTCGCAGAAGTTTTGGAGGTTATTTGAATTACCATTGAATTTGGGAAGATTACGAAAATATTTTAGAGGTTCTATTGTTAGTCTATTTGGTTCATTATCCATTTTTAATAATAAAGAGAATTTGTTTTAGGAGAATAAGTTGAAGTTAGGTATGTTTTAGTAATAATTTTGTTTCGATAAAAAAAAATTTTATATTTGAAAATATCATATATTTTATGATGAATGCTTGAAAAATTCAATTTATAATAATATATACAAGCCAATGCAAATTTTTATATAAAATTATTATTACATTCTTATTTTATTTATTTTCAATTACCAATTATTTTTTTTCCCAAGATCAAAAAAGAAGTAAAAAAAAATTGTTTTAATTTACAATTCTTCTTTTGATTAAAAAGGTTACTTTAATTTTAAAACAATTTATAGGTCAAAATTACGATTCAAACCATATAATACAAATTATAAGAATTTGCTTTTCGTAATAGAAAAGACAAGTTTATAAAAAAATATTTTATATAGTTTTATAATTGGAAAATTTATAAAATCATTCATTTGAGTATGTTTACATAGAAAAGGAATTTTTATAACAAAGGTTAGAATAAAATTTTCAAAAAAAAATTTTAATATATTTAAAAAAAATAATCCGTATATATTTTGTAAAACAAAACTATTTGAGTTGCAGAAATTATTTAAAAAAAAATTTTGACTAAAAGCTTTTTTTTTATTATTTTAAAAAAAAATATTTGATTAATAAAATTTTAAGATTTTAATTTAACAATACTATTACATATTTCTTTTTTTTTTTTTTTTTTTGACACAAGCAAAGTTTGAAACAATAATTTTTATTATAAGTAACTAAAAAAATTGACAGTACCTTGAACTGGAATTAAGATACCACTGCGTGTATTTAGGATACTCGAACAACAGCAATACAGCAACACGGGATTATTTACCTTGAATATGCAGGATACACAACAAAATAAAAAATGTTCAGGAATACACAAACAAAATATTATTAATGTCTTTATTAATGTTTTTCTTTTTATTTGAAGAATTTTTGATAATACGTATTTATATATTATTATATTAATTTTTTTGAATTGTGGTTTTTTTTTATTTATTCTTCCCAAGTTTCGGGAGGCCAGAAAATTATAGTATCTTCGTCTTCTTCTGGGACGAAGGGATCTACTACCATCGTTAAAAAGTTTTGATTTTAATTTATATTTTTTTGTTATTTATTAGGAAAAATTTTCCACTTTATTATTTTTATTTTATTATAATATTTTTTTGAATAGTTTTTAACACAAATTTGGTATTCTCGATTAAGATTTGAAAATCAATATATTTTCTCTTAAAAACACATTCGAGAATCCCCTCCTCGTCGCCAATTAAATTTTATATTTAATTATTAACAAAAACACAATTTTACTTTTCTTTTACTTTTTGTTTAATTCAAATTTTTTATTTAATTAGTTATTTACTTATAATTTTGTTTAAAACTTAGATTTTATATTTAATTAGTTCTTTACTTATAAGTTTGTTTAAAACTTAGATTTTATATTTAATTAGTTATTTACTTATAATTTTGTTTAAAACTTAGATTTTATATTTAATTAGTTATTTACTTATAATTTTGTTTAAAACCTTCTAGCACTTAATTGTTAAAATTGACTGACGATCGCCAACAGGTGAATGGATGTTTTATACTATATTATCGCTGACTTTGCGTCTGCAATATTTTATTGGAATATTGGCTAATTCGTGAGAATGGAAGTTGAATTAGCCAATATTTGAATAATTGTTTTTTTTTTTATAATTTTATGCGAAAACAATTTATTTGATTTTTTTATGAAATATGATATTTACGTGAATTTGGAAATAATTGTTTTCACATAAAATTGCAAAAAGTATTTTTCTAATGAAAAAAATTGAATATGATATTCGCAACACGCGTAATAATAAATTAAGAATTTTATTGCTTTGAGAATTCTGTGTGAAAGTGAATTTATTTGAAATTTGATCGTTAAGAGAATTTACAAATAATTACCTTCACACAAAATTACCAAAAGAAAAATTTCATTAAAAAAAATGTATGTATACTTATAACATTTATGTTTTACAGTCATTTAATATATCTTAGCATTTATGTTATAGTATACAGGGGTGTAGTAACTATAACTTTTAAACCCCGGTCAGCTCATATAAATAAAAAATATGTAGTATTTTTATATAGTAATAATGTATATCGTATAATTAATAATAACAATTAATAATAGTAATAATAATAATAATAATAATAGTAATAATAATACACCCATATTCTCTTAGACTTTTCATACGAAGAATATCACTTTCGCAACACTTTGTAATTCTGCAAGACTCAAAAGCGATAGTTTTTAAAACGCGAAAGCGACGACGTCAAAAGCGTCGTGTGTGGTATTTCCATAAGACTTTTCCTACGAAGCGATAGCCATTATATATCGCGTCAAAATTTTTGTACATCACCTTTAAGCCATTGTTAGGAATTACTTATTTTTTTTGTAGTTTTTACGCTGAATGCTTCCACGCTGAATGCTGTCTTATAAATGTCTTTCCTATCAATTTCAATTTGATGGAAACCGTTGGCAAAATCCAATGTTGTAAAATTTTGGCATCTACCAAGTTTTTCCAAAATTTCGTCGATATTGGGAATGGGGTACCTATCGTTAATTGTAACCTCGTTTAACTTTCTATAGTCAATTATGAGTCTCCATTTATGTCGACCGCTTGCATCCAGTTTTTTGGGTACCTACTACCCAAACTGGTGCAGAATATGGAGATTGACTTGGTCTTATAATTCCTTTTTCCAACATCTCCGAAATTTGCTGTTTCACTTCCTCTTTATGAATATATGGGTATCGGTATTTCTTGACAGCAATAGGAACATGGTCGCTCGTACGAATCTCGTGTTTTATTGCGTTTGTGAAGGTGAGATCCGATTTCTCGTTATAAAATATACTGCAAAATCTTTTAACAATTTTATGTAAATTTTGGTTTTGTTCGGGGTTTAAATAGTTTGTACGAACTTGTTCTAGTAGTGGTGCAGTTTTAACGTCATTTGAAAAGTAGAAATTTTCATCGGTGACGGGTTCAGTTTTTAACATATTAAATGTGATGTTTTTAGGGTTATTGTCTAGAATTGTAACATTTGCATTAATTTTACTATTTTCGACTTCGTAAACACCTTCTCTGATTATGACTTTGTTATCGTCAGAAGTTTTATTTGATATGTATGCTAAGCCAGATTTCTGTTCGACTGGTATATCAAGGAAATATTCTCCTTGAGTATCAAGAAGGTAAGTTTTAGTATTATTAAAATTTTTAAAATATATTGGGATTTTTTTGTCCTTAATTTCTAAGTAGTTATTACTGTAATCAATCTTAACATTTAAACTTTTTAAGATGTTATTTCCTAAAAGGCCGTCGTATTCCTTGTAAAAATCACAAACGAACATTTGTATTTTATTCGAAGGATCTCCTAATTCTTCGAATAAAGGTATTTCTATCAGTTCAGAAATGTTGACGGTATGTTGGAGCGTTTTGAGAGATATATTATTAATTTGTTTTTTCCATTTCGGATCACACAATCCAGGGTTGATAATGGAGTGCGTGGCTCCAGTATCGATGATGAATTTTAGTGGAGTAAGTTTAATTTTAACTATTATATGTGGCAAGATTTTGTCGAGGCAGAGTATTGAAAATTTTGGATTTCTTGTTCGTAAGTATCCATAGGTTTGTGGTTTTGTAGGTTTGGGTGGTTATTATAATTGTTGTTGTGATTATAATTATTGTTGTGATTATAATTATTTTGTTGTTGGTCAGCGGAAGGTCTATTGTAATAGTTTCGATATTGTCGATTGATACTGTTCTTTCTATAACTATATTGATTCTGATCTCTTTGGTTTTGGGGTCTGTTATTGTTGGCATTATTATATCTGTTGTTATTATGCCTATTGTCGTTATTGTAGTTGTGTCTTTGGTTACTGTTATTTGGTTTTTGGTTAGGATAATTGTGGTTAGAATTTTCTCTGTTTCTTCTATTGGGATTTTGGTTGTTTTGAATGGAATAAGCGTATCCCGCTTGAAATAATATGTCCATAACTTGTTCTAAGCTGTCTGGGTTTCCACAAACTAAAACAGATTTCATAGGTTCAGGGATTTTGTTGATAAATATACATAGTGCGGAGCTTCTGTTTCTGTTTGCTAGGTCGTCGGCTGTAGGTCCTACACCATAGGTCAGTTGAGTTTTATTGTTTAGTCTTCTTAATTTTATTTTAATTTCGTTGAATAAGTCTATACAATTGGTTTTAAAAGTGACGCTTCTCATTGCGTCAAATAGTTCTTCACAAGTTAGTCGATCACCAAAGTCATTTTGTAAAACTTGCTTAATTGCAGCCCAATTTCTGGCTTGACAATTAATTTCCAACGTATCCCTTGCTTTACCAACTATTTTACTTTTAATTATGTCCGTCATTAATACTTGAGAAACATCGTCGAATGTCCTGATGATGGGAATGACTCTATCAACTAGGTCGCAGAAGTTTTGGAGGTTATTTGAATTACCATTGAATTTGGGAAGATTACGAAAATATTTTAGAGGTTCTATTGTTAGTCTATTTGGTTCATTATCCATTTTTAATAATAAAGAGAATTTGTTTTAGGAGAATAAGTTGAAGTTAGGTATGTTTCAGTAATAATTTTGTTTCGATAAAAAAAAATTTTATATTTGAAAATATCATATATTTTATGATGAATGCTTGAAAAATTCAATTTATAATAATATATACAAGCCAATGCAAATTTTTATATAAAATTATTATTACATTCTTATTTTATTTATTTTCAATTACCAATTATTTTTTTTCCCAAGATCAAAAAAGAAGTAAAAAAAAATTGTTTTAATTTACAATTCTTCTTTTGATTAAAAAGGTTACTTTAATTTTAAAACAATTTATAGGTCAAAATTACGATTCAAACCATATAATAAAAATTATAAGAATTTGCTTTTCGTAATAGAAAAGACAAGTTTATAAAAAAATATTTTATATAGTTTTATAATTGGAAAATTTATAAAATCATTCATTTGAGTATGTTTACATAGAAAAGGAATTTTTATAACAAAGGTTAGAATAAAATTTTCAAAAAAAAATTTTAATATATTTAAAAAAAATAATCCGTATATATTTTGTAAAACAAAACTATTTGAGTTGCAGAAATTATTTAAAAAAAAATTTTGACTAAAAGCTTTTTTTTTATTATTTTAAAAAAAAATATTTGATTAATAAAATTTTAAGATTTTAATTTAACAATACTATTACATATTTCTTTTTTTTTTTTTTTTTTTGACACAAGCAAAGTTTGAAACAATAATTTTTATTATAAGTAACTAAAAAAATTGACAGTACCTTGAACTGGAATTAAGATGTACACTACCACTGCGTGTATTTAGGATACTCGAACAACAGCAATACAGCAACACGGGATTATTTACCTTGAATATGCAGGATACACAGCAAAATAAAAAATGTTCAGGAATACACAAACAAAATATTATTAATGTCTTTATTAATGTTTTTCTTTTTATTTGAAGAATTATTGATAACACGTATTTATATATTATTATATTAATTTTTTTGAATTGTGGTTTTTTTTTATTTATTCTTCCCAAGTTTCGGGAGGCCAGAAAATTATAGTATCTTCGTCTTCTTCTGGGACGAAGGGATCTACTACCATCGTTAAAAAGTTTTGATTTTAATTTATATTTTTTTGTTATTTATTAGGAAAAATTTTCCACTTTATTATTTTTATTTTATTATAATATTTTTTTGAATAGTTTTTAACACAAATTTGGTATTCTCGATTAAGATTTGAAAATCAATATATTTTCTCTTAAAAACACATTCGAGAATCCCCTCCTCGTCGCCAATTAAATTTTATATTTAATTATTAACAAAAACACAATTTTACTTTTCTTTTACTTTTTGTTTAATTCAAATTTTTTATTTAATTAGTTATTTACTTATAATTTTGTTTAAAACTTAGATTTTATATTTAATTAGTTCTTTACTTATAATTTTGTTTAAAACTTAGATTTTATATTTAATTAGTTATTTACTTATAATTTTGTTTAAAACTTAGATTTTATATTTAATTAGTTATTTACTTATAATTTTGTTTAAAACCTTCTAGCACTTAATTGTTAAAATTGACTGACGATCGCCAACAGGTGAATGGATGTTTTATACTATATTATCGCTGACTTTGCGTCTGCAATATTTTATTGGAATATTGGCTAATTCGTGAGAATGGAAGTTGAATTAGCCAATATTTGAATAATTGTTTTTTTTTTTTATAATTTTATGCGAAAACAATTTATTTGATTTTTTTATGAAATATGATATTTACGTGAATTTGGAAATAATTGTTTTCACATAAAATTGCAAAAAGTATTTTTCTAATGAAAAAAATTGAATATGATATTCGCAACACGCGTAATAATAAATTAAGAATTTTATTGCTTTGAGAATTCTGTGTGAAAGTGAATTTATTTGAAATTTGATCGTTAAGAGAATTTACAAATAATTACCTTCACAAAAAATTACCAAAAGAAAAATTTCATTAAAAAAAATGTATGTATACTTATAACATTTATGTTTTACAGTCATTTAATATATCTTAGCATTTAAGTTATAGTATACAGGGGTGTAGTAACTATAACTTTTAAACCCCGGTCAGCTCATATAAATAAAAAATATGTAGTATTTTTATATAGTAATAATGTATATCGTATAATTAATAATAACAATTAATAATAGTAATAATAATAATAATAATAATAATAATAATAATAATAATAATAATAATAATAATAATAATAATAATAATAATAATAATAATAATAATAATAATAATAATAATAATAATAATAATAATAATAATAATAATAATAATAATAATAATAATAATAATAATAATAGTAATAATAATACACCCATATTCTCTTAGACTTTTCATACGAAGAATATCACTTTCGCAACACTTTGTAATTCTGCAAGACTCAAAAGCGATAGTTTTTAAAACGCGAAAGCGACGACGTCAAAAGCGTCGTGTGTGGTATTTCCATAAGACTTTTCCTACGAAGCGATAGCCATTATATATCGCGTCAAAATTTTTGTACATCACCTTTAAGCCATTGTTAGGAATTACTTATTTTTTTTGTAGTTTTTACGCTGAATGCTTCCACGCTGAATGCTGTCTTATAAATGTCTTTCCTATCAATTTCAATTTGATGGAAACCGTTGGCAAAATCCAATGTTGTAAAATTTTGGCATCTACCAAGTTTTTCCAAAATTTCGTCGATATTGGGAATGGGGTACCTATCGTTAATTGTAACCTCGTTTAACTTTCTATAGTCAATTATGAGTCTCCATTTATGTCGACCGCTTGCATCCAGTTTTTTGGGTACCTACTACCCAAACTGAGGCAGAATATGGAGATTGACTTGGTCTTATAATTCCTTTTTCCAACATCTCCGAAATTTGCTGTTTCACTTCCTCTTTATGAATATATGGGTATCGGTATTTCTTGACAGCAATAGGAACATGGTCGCTCGTACGAATCTCGTGTTTTATTGCGTTTGTGAAGGTGAGATCCGATTTCTCGTTATAAAATATACTGCAAAATCTTTTAACAATTTTATGTAAATTTTGGTTTTGTTCGGGGTTTAAATGGTTTGTACGAACTTGTTCTAGTAGTGGTGCAGTTTTAACGTCATTTGAAAAGTAGAAATTTTCATCGGTGACGGGTTCAGTTTTTAACATATTAAATGTGATGTTTTTAGGGTTATTGTCTAGAATTGTAACATTTGCATTAATTTTACTATTTTCGACTTCGTAAACACCTTCTCTGATTAGGACTTTGTTATCGTCAGAAGTTTTATTTGATATGTATGCTAAGCCAGATTTCTGTTCGACTGGTATATCAAGGAAATATTCTCCTTGAGTATCAAGAAGGTAAGTTTTAGTATTATTAAAATTTTTAAAATATATTGGGATTTTTTTGTCCTTAATTTCTAAGTAGTTATTACTGTAATCAATCTTAACATTTAAACTTTTTAAGATGTTATTTCCTAAAAGGCCGTCGTATTCCTTGTAAAAATGACAAACGAACATTTGTATTTTATTCGAAGGATCTCCTAATTCTTCGAGTAAAGATATTTCTATCAGTTCAGAAATGTTGACGGTATGTTGTAGCGTTTTGAGAGATATATTATTAATTTGTTTTTTCCATTTCGGATCACACAATCCAGGGTTGATAATGGAGTGCGTGGCTCCAGTATCGATGATGAATTTTAGTGGAGTAAGTTTAGTTTTAACTATTATATGTGGCAAGATTTTGTCGGGGCAGAGTATTGAAAATTTTGGATTTCTTGTTCGTAAGTATCCATAGGTTTGTGGTTTTGTAGGTTTGGGTGGTTATTATAATTGTTGTTGTGATTATAATTATTGTTGTGATTATAATTATTTTGTTGTTGGTCAGCGGAAGGTCTATTGTAATAGTTTCGAGATTGTCGATTGATACTGTTCTTTCTATAACTATATTGATTCTGATCTCTTTGGTTTTGGGGTCTGTTATTGTTGGCATTATTATATCTGGTGTTATTATGCCTATTGTCGTTATTGTAGTTGTGTCTTTGGTTACTGTTATTTGGTTTTTGGTTAGGATAATTGTGGTTAGAATTTTCTCTGTTTCTTCTATTGGGATTTTGGTTGTTTTGAATGGAATAAGCGTATCCCGCTTGAAATAATATGTCCATAACTTGTTCTAAGCTGTCTGGGTTTCCACAAACTAAAACAGATTTCATAGGTTCAGGGATTTTGTTGATAAATATACATAGTGCGGAGCTTCTGTTTCTGTTTGCTAGGTCGTCGGCTGTAGCTCCTACACCATAGGTCAGTTGAGTTTTATTGTTTAGTCTTCTTAATTTTATTTTAATTTCGTTGAATAAGTCTATACAATTGGTTTTAAAACGCTTCTCATTGCGTCAAATAGTTCTTCACAAGTTAGTCGATCACCAAAGTCATTTTGTAAAACTTGCTTAATTGCAGCCCAATTTCTGGCTTGACAATTAATTTCCAACGTATCCCTTGCTTTACCAACTATTTTACTTTTAATTATGTCCGTCATTAATACTTGAGAAACATCGTCGAATGTCCTGATGATGGGAATGACTCTATCAACTAGGTCGCAGAAGTTTTGGAGGTTATTTGAATTACCATTGAATTTGGGAAGATTACGAAAATATTTTAGAGGTTCTATTGTTAGTCTATTTGGTTCATTATCCATTTTTAATAATAAAGAGAATTTGTTTTAGGAGAATAAGTTGAAGTTAGGTATGTTTTAGTAATAATTTTGTTTCGATAAAAAAAAATTTTATATTTGAAAATATCATATATTTTATGATGAATGCTTGAAAAATTCAATTTATAATAATATATACAAGCCAATGCAAATTTTTATATAAAATTATTATTACATTCTTATTTTATTTATTTTCAATTACCAATTATTTTTTTTCCCAAGATCAAAAAAGAAGTAAAAAAAATTGTTTTAATTTACAATTCTTCTTTTGATTAAAAAGGTTACTTTAATTTTAAAACAATTTATAGGTCAAAATTACGATTCAAACCATATAATACAAATTATAAGAATTTGCTTTTCGTAATAGAAAAGACAAGTTTATAAAAAAATATTTTATATAGTTTTATAATTGGAAAATTTATAAAATCATTCATTTGAGTATGTTTACATAGAAAAGGAATTTTTATAACAAAGGTTAGAATAAAATTTTCAAAAAAAAATTTTAATATATTTAAAAAAAATAATCCGTATATATTTTGTAAAACAAAACTATTTGAGTTGCAGAAATTATTTAAAAAAAAATTTTGACTAAAAGCTTTTTTTTTATTATTTTAAAAAAAAATATTTGATTAATAAAATTTTAAGATTTTAATTTAACAATACTATTACATATTTCTTTTTTTTTTTTTTTTTTTGACACAAGCAAAGTTTGAAACAATAATTTTTATTATAAGTAACTAAAAAAATTGACAGTACCTTGAACTGGAATTAAGATGTACACTACCACTGCGTGTATTTAGGATACTCGAACAACAGCAATACAGCAACACGGGATTATTTACCTTGAATATGCAGGATACACAGCAAAATAAAAAATGTTCAGGAATACACACACAAAATATTATTAATGTCTTTATTAATGTTTTTCTTTTTATTTGAAGAATTATTGATAACACGTATTTATATATTATTATATTAATTTTTTTGAATTGTGGTTTTTTTTATTTATTCTTCCCAAGTTTCGGGAGGCCAGAAAATTATAGTATCTTCGTCTTCTTCTGGGACGAAGGGATCTACTACCATCGTTAAAAAGTTTTGATTTTAATTTATATTTTTTTGTTATTTATTAGGCAAGATTTTCCACTTTATTATTTTTATTTTATTATAATATTTTTTTGAATAGTTTTTAACACAAATTTAGTATTCTCGATTAAGATTTGAAAATCAATATATTTTCTCTTAAAAACACATTCGAGAATCCCATCCTCGTCGCCAATTAAATTTTATATTTAATTATTAACAAAAACACAATTTTACTTTTCTTTTACTTTTTGTTTAATTCAAATTTTTTATTTAATTAGTTATTTACTTATAATTTTGTTTAAAACTTAGATTTTATATTTAATTAGTTCTTTACTTATAATTTTGTTTAAAACTTAGATTTTATATTTAATTAGTTATTTACTTATAATTTTGTTTAAAACTTAGATTTTATATTTAATTAGTTATTTACTTATAATTTTGTTTAAAACTTAGATTTTATATTTAATTAGTTCTTTACTTATAATTTTGTTTAAAACTTAGATTTTATATTTAATTAGTTATTTACTTATAATTTTGTTTAAAACCTTCTAGCACTTAATTGTTAAAATTGACTGACGATCGCCAACAGGTGAATGGATGTTTTATACTATATTATCGCTGACTTTGCGTCTGCAATATTTTATTGGAATATTGGCTAATTCGTGAGAATGGAAGTTGAATTAGCCAATATTTGAATAATTGTTTTTTTTTTTATAATTTTATGCGAAAACAATTTATTTGATTTTTTTATGAAATATGATATTTAAGTGAATTTGGAAATAATTGTTTTCACATAAAATTGCAAAAAGTATTTTTCTAATGAAAAAAATGGAATATGATATTCGCAACACGCGTAATAATTAATTAAGAATTTTATTGTTTTGAGAATTCTGTGTGAAAGTGAATTTATTTGAAATTTGATCGTTAAGAGAATTTACAAATAATTACCTTCACACAAAATTACCAAAAGAAAAATTTCATTAAAAATATGTATGCATACTTATAACATTTATGTTTTACAGTCATTTAATATATCTTAGCATTTATGTTATAGTATACAGGGGTGTAGTAACAATAACTTTTAAACCCCGGTCAGCTCATATAAATAAAAAATATGTAGTATTTTTATATAGTAATAATGTATATCGTATAATTAATAATACCAATTAATAATAGTAATAATAATAATAATAATAATAATAATAATAATAATAATAATAATAATAATAATAATAATAATAATAATAATAATAATAATAATAATAATAATAATAATAATAATAATAATAATAATAATAATAATAATAATAATAATAATAATAATAATAATAATAATAATAATAATAATAATAATAATAATAATAATAATAATAATAATAATAAAAATAATAATAATAATATTAATAATAATAATAATAATAATAATAATAATAATAATAATAATAATAATAATAATAATAATAATAATAATAATAATAGTAATAATAATACACCCATATTCTCTTAGACTTTTCATACGAAGAATATCACTTTCGCAACACTTTGTAATTCTGCAAGACTCAAAAGCGATAGTTTTTAAAACGCGAAAGCGACGACGTCAAAAGCGTCGTGTGTGGTATTTCCATAAGACTTTTCCTACGAAGCGATAGCCATTATATATCGCGTCAAAATTTTTGTACATCACCTTTAAGCCATTGTTAGGAATTACTTATTTTTTTTGTAGTTTTTAGTTAATTTTAAGTTTAAATAAAAATATATGAATAAATAGAGTGAAAAAATAAATTAGTATTTTAGTGAATGTTGTTTTTGTATGATATATTTTACAAATTTAAAATTTGTTTAAATTGTTTTATATATTGAACTAGCATGAACAAAATTACTAATGTGATCCCTTTGATGCTGGCATAAGATTTTCAAATTTTTCAAGCAAAAATTTAAACCCTTCTTTTGATATTCTGAAGTACTTAATAAATCTAAAAACAATTTTTGTTATTTGTTTGTGCCTCTTTAAAATTATTCAAAATAAATTTAAAATTTTTTACTTACAATGATAAAGGCAGCTTTAAAGAGTTTTGAGGTATCTCTCATCAATCTCCTCATAATATTTACATTTGTTTGTTTTTCATCCTCTGAAAAATCATAAACAAAAGCTCATTTTTACTTTTTTTTTTTATAATAGCAATGAAATAAGTTTTAACTTGTTATTTTTCTTTATTAAGTTAAAATGTTTTTTTAATGTTATTTTATTTAAGTTTTGTTTTAAACTTATCACCAATTCTTTTTTTGCTTACTTTTACTAGCCACAGAATTAGATAACTATTTAAAAATCATACTTTTTTTTTAAATAATTTTAGCTGACTGTTTGTTGGCGTTTAAATATTTATTTATTTATTTATTTCATTAATAATGCCTATTGAGCTTACGCTCATATTTTGACTGCACTTATAATATAATATTTCAATCAAACCACAATAATTCACATAATAAAAAATTAAAAAAAGTTTAAAAATTAAAAAGTTTTAAAAATTAAAACATATAAGGAAACCAAAGTAAAACAAAATTTCATTACCTTTTACAGCTATACAACAAAAAAGAAAAAAAATACGAAAGACAATCTTTAAAAATTAAAACTGAACAAAAAAATAAAAAGAAACACATCTTTGCAATCCATCAAAACAAAAAACTAAAATAGATCAAAATAATTTCAAAAAATAAAAAAATAGCTTAAAAATAAAAATAAACAAAAAAAGAAAAGAAAAGAAAAAATATATTGCAAATTATATGGTGCTTGGATTGTTTGAGTAATTATTAATGTAATATGATTGTAGCTCATTTTTCAATTTATGGCTGCTTAATTTTTCTGACCACTTTGAAGGGTGTTATAAAGTTTGATTCCCTTATATAATGTTGTTGATGTGCCAAAAAGGGTTGTTCTTTTACGATCCAAATGGATTTGTTGTTGGTTTCGCGATTATTTCGCGATTAAGAGTATGTTGATCTTTTCTTTTTGTCAATGTACGGATATTTAGGTTTAAAATATTTTGAATATGTATGATCAGTTGTATGTTTATGTTGTGTTTCAGTAAAAGTAGTTTATTGGTTTTATGTATGTACTCAGTACTTTCCAACCTGTTGTATGCAAAAATGTTTTTGATTGCCCTATTCTGAGTTATTTGCAGAGTCTCAATTACTCCTAAGGCTGAGGTTCCCCATATTTTTATACAATAATTTAAATGGCTCTGAAAAAGCGCATAAAAATTTCGTTTTTTGTAGAGTTAGGAATATATTTGCCAACTTTTTGAAAATACCAGCTTCTGCTGCGAGCTTACTATTTAGCAGTGCGGTGTGAACATCCCATTTTAGTTTGTTATCAATCCAAAAAGCAAGAAATTTAAACTCACTTACTTGTTCCAAATGGTCATTCCGTGGTATTTTTAGTTCGTTATCAATCCATTCTTTGTTATTTCTCTTTGTATGCACATGTTTTTTTTTAATGCATTTCTCTGCAACATAAATGAGGACAGGAAATTACACAGCCTTTCCTGTTCAGGCATTAAAACCGCTGTAAACACCGAGGGGATTCGAACCCACACTCCCTCTGTGTTTACAGCGTATTTTTTACGCTCTTACCCACTAGGCTACCGAGGCCCCTACATGTTTTTTACTGATGCTGCTCTTAATTTTTCTTCAAGTTTTTTAAAAATTCGTTAGTGTATTGATTGTACTCTAGAGTATTGTCAGCCTTAATCACATCATTTTTAATATTCGTACATAACTTTTGGAGATTTGTAGTTTGTAATAACGAGCGATTACTGTCATGCACATTTTGTTCATTGGTGTCATTTGACACTTCAATCAAGATGACATTGTGATCTAATAGGTCTATGTAAAAGTGTGATAATTTTATTATTTCTGTTAAATTGTTCCTAAGCACGTGATCCAAACAAGATTGATCATCAAGATTTAACATTCTTGTAATAATATTTTTATGAAAAAAGTATGTGGATATAAAATTATTATACATACTAGTTTTCGTATTATTTTCGAATAAATTAATATTAAAATCACCTAAAATATAAGTAGTTTTTGTGCAATTAGTATTAAGAATACATTTTCCAAATTCTTTAAGAAATAATTCGATATGTTATATTAGTGATTTGTACACATTGATAATGTTGAACATGTTATTATTTTTTGTTATTTTTATAATTAAAAAGCTGTCATTATTGTTACTAAATAAATAATTTGTGTTAAAATTAAGATTTTTATTGATAAAAATACCACAACGACCCTCTATTTTATTACGACGACAACTATATGCAGATACAAAAGTATTGACATTGCATAATTTAACCTCATCAGATTTCAGCCACGTTTCAGTTACATATATTACATCAATAGTGTTTTTTCCATTATAATCAGAGGTGGTTCAATTGATTAATTATCATTGGAATTTTGTTTTCTATATATTGTTTTCACTTTGCGAACAGTTCATGTTAAAGTTTTTTAAAATATTACCAATTTCATTTAAATCTGCATTTTCATTTTGTGGAATACCACTTATTTGAACCGATTTATTAAATCTGGCTTTATTTTTCATTATTTCAACATCATTTTTTATTGCAATATTTTCTTCCGTAATACTTTCTGTTATAATTTTGTAATCATTAATGGTCGTTTTTAATATTTTTATTTCTTTTTCTAAGGATGTATTTTTTGCAATTACGATATCAAGTTTGTCATTTAAGATTTTTAAAGTGCTCTGGTTTTCAGGTGCCTTAGTCGTATTATTGTTGTTTTTATTGTTGACTATTATACTAGAATCTTGAGAAATTGTACTTCTTCTACTGTTTTTGTGCTTTAGGCGGTTGGCACAGACCCATGTTAAGTCATCTCTTTTAATGTCTTCGATTTTTTTTTTAGTGAGACCACAGCATATATTATGAAATATCCCGCTACAGTTTCCATCACACAAAATCCAGCTGCTTACATTAGTGTTGTAACTTTTATTGCACTTATTGCAAACGGCATCCATTTTATTTAGTGTAATTGACAGTAATTTTAATTTTCATTTGACAGTAAATTACTACCAACGTAACAAAATTTTTCATCGCCCATTCACAGAAATATATTTTCATCTAGAGGCGACGTGATACTTTTTTCATCGCCTAAGTGATGAGTCTCAGAGAATATAGGTGATAATGACTGCTGTAGTGAAGCTATCTTTGATTATTTCATGCAGGAAGGTGTTATATTCTCCTGCACGTTGTAATCCACTGATGGCCCTGACTCTGAAGTAAATATTAATAATATTAATAAGTAATACTAATACTAATAATGATAATGATAACAGCTACAGTGTCACTGGGAGTTGCTTTCAATAGTTACATCATGCAGGAAAGTGTTATATACTTCTGCATGTTGTAACAGTTGTAATGGCTAATAATAGACGGATTCATTGTTTCGTTTCAATCCTACTCCCAATCCAATATTTCCGCATCCTATTGTCCTATCCTTTCCTATCCCTATTCCCTAGCCAATATACTAGATTAGCAGGTAGGAGTGTCATCCCATTATGTTGACTAAAGGGGGAGGTTGGCTTAGTCAGTAAAAATCTGACACTACCAATTGGGAATTCTTGATGTCATTGGAAGAAATCAACCTCCCTTAGGTAAACACAGCAAAAGCTATAGGTCGAATTCAAATTTCTTGTAATAATTCGTTAAAGTATTAGTGAATATAAAAATCTAAAGCTCTAAGAGCACAGAAAGTTGTTTTATTTTTATTATACATTTTTCGTTTTTTATTGATGATACATACAATCTTAAAAGAATCAATACGATTAAACATTAAATTTAGTAATATACTGCATAAGATTTATTTTAATTATAATATTAATTAAGTAGTAGTAGTATGCATCAATTGATAAAACGAAAAATGTAAAATTTAATTTGTTTATTCTAATCTATACCATAATCAGATACCTAAATTATTATTAATTTTTAAAAAGGCACCATGTAGGAATTACATATTTTATGTAACAACTATATAATATAATTATAACGTTATACGTTTATAGGGTATAACGATTATCTTAGTCCAGTTAATATAAGATAATTGTTATACCCGTACGATAATCTCGTGTATATTAACATTACTCCTGCATTTGTAACATCTCGAAATATAGACTCAAGATAGATATAGGCCCAAGTGTATGGATTGGATCAATATCAAAAAATTATTCAGTTAAGCTTTGTTCATTCGTTCGTGTGTCTGCCCGTCAGCACGGTATCTCAAAAAGTAAGCTAAAGTTTTCAAATTAACACAATATATTTTTAAATCTAGGTTCCCTATTTTTTTATTGAGATCTGACGAAAGTTTCTGGTATATGTGATACAACTAGCTTTTTCAAGTCCTTTTTTTGTTGTACAAAAATCTATATAATAATACTTATAATTAATTTTTTTTTGCTTTTTTTCTTTTATTTTTTTTTTGTGCTTTTGTATCTATCGATAATATTTAAATTGTTGATGAGTACTAGAAAAATATTTAAATAAAAATGTAACGATCGTGTAAAGAACTTATATGATTTTGGTATTGGTATTTTGGTATTTGGTATTAATTATGTATATATTATTGTCTCATATTATATGTGTAATTTGTAGGATAATAATTATACTATCTATAGTAAAGATATAAATATTGATCAATCAAACACCCTAGAATAATAGTGGAACAATCAATAGATAAAAACTCTCCATTATACATTGCGTTTGTAGTCTTCACCCGAGCAATCGATGTATTGTATAGAAATTCGTAGCAAATTTTTCAATTAAAATTTACTTATTAGTTTCATTGTGTCCGTCATCACCGATAAAAATAGAACAATGAAATTTTAAACACAGATTAAAAAATTAATGTGCAATACAGCTTTTTTAAGTCTCCCCGCCAGCAAGTGGCATATTATATAATAATTAAAACAAATTGCAAATTGCAAACATATAAAACTCGATGATATTAATTTATTTTTTTTTTCCATTCTTTTTTGTGTACCTCTCGCTTCAATTTTTATTTTAAAACAAAATTTTTACACACAAATAGATAAAAAACAATGCTTACTAAATACAAGTGGAAACGTAGAGTGTAGTAGAGAATTCATTGAAAGAATACATGTGGAAACTGGGCCATTAATTTTTTTATTATAAGTACACAAAATACGTTCGCAGCTATATTTATAACTATTTTTTTTTCTACTCCCTTTGGCATAGGGCTTCCACAAAGTCGCGTCATCTAATTCTATTTTGGGCTATTGATTTGACTTCTGCCCATGTTTTCTCTTCTGTTTCCATTTTTTTTTCAATTGTTTTTCTCCAACTGTTTCTGGGTTTGCTACTATTTTCCTTCCATGGGGATTCCAGCCTAATGCTTGTTTGGCATTGGTATTTCTTCTCAGTATGTGTCCTAGCCACCTGTATCTCTTTTTTCTTATCTGTATGTGAATAAGCTCTTATGTTGCTAGCCACAATTCTTACCGAAAACTGCTCTTGCTAGATTTAGTCGGTTTGCTATGTCTTCGTTTATATCTCCATTTTTCGTTATTATGCTTCTAGGTAGGTGAAGTTCTCCCCACATTTTCTATCGGTGTATCTCCAATTGTTATGCTTGTTGTGTTGTTCGTATTTATTCTCATCACTTTGTTTTTCTCATATTTATTTCGAACCCTACTTGTGCTGCACATTTCTTCATTCTATTTATTTTTTCTTCTAATTTTTGGTGAAAAAATGCAAATAGGCATATATAATCCGCATAGTCGAGGTCTTCTAAGTTTTTTGTAAGGTGCCAGTTGATATCCCTAGGGATGTTATTGGTTTTTCCCATGACTTTATTCCGGATTAAGTTGAACAATATTGGAGATAATGGGTAACCTTGCTTGACTTCATTCCTGAGAATTCTAATTGAGGTGTTGTTGGCGAGCGCACGCATAGAGAATTGCTTAAGATTAAATATCATTAATTTAATTAATTTATAAGTTTAAAATACAATTAAAATATTATTACTTTAAAATATTATTAATAAAATCGTAACATTAGAATTAGAATATTTAGAAAAAAATAAAAAGCAACACAAATGCTGTAATTGCTTAAAGAGAAATTCATTCTCAAATGATAATACGCCAATTCGTACCGCAATGAAGCCGAAATAACTATGCAAACGCTTTACAATGAAATTATAAAGTTACAAAATCTAAAATCAAATGCGATTTCAAGAATAGTGAAACTAAAAGAAATAAGTTACGAGCTGTGCAAAAAAGTTGATTGCTGGAGGATCGAATTAACGTAATGGAACAGAAAGAGATGGAAAACTGCATTGTTATAATTGGTATTCCTTAAGTTGACAATACAAATGTTAAAGAGAAAACATTTACACTAATTAAAGATTCTCTAAACATTAACGTAAATGTAGATGATCTGGATTACTGTTTTATAAAACGTATAAAACTTTCAGAGTAATAAAAGAGAGGCAAGTACGGTATTATTAAGTGATGTGAACACTCTCAACTGTCAAAGCAATGCAATCGCTGGTATTGTATATGTGAAGTTCTCTTCTTTAGCTATCAAAAAAAAAATTATGAAGAAAAAAAGTTAAATAAAAAAGTTGAATGCAAAAATATTTGGAGACAGCTATAAAAATACAAATATCTACATAAATGATTCTCTCACGAATACCATGCGGCAACTATTTAACAAGGCGTTAAGGTTAAAAAGGAAAAAAAAAACAAATTTTTGTGGGTAAGAGATTGTAATTTATTTAAAAAAAAAAGAAGGTGATAAAGTAATTATATAAATTCAATATTATAAATTCAAAAGACTTAACAAAAATTGAGTAAAAATTAAAATTGTTTTGCTTGCATTTTTTTTTTAAATGTCTTCTTCTTCGCCTTCTATAACAATAATAATAATTGTAGTTTTGATATTAAAGTAAATAATTCTAAATTTTTTATAGTGCAACAGAATATTAGAAGTATGAGAAAAAATTTTGATTCCTTTTTGTTTAATCTTTTGGCACTTGAACATTTTCCAAATATTATTTTTTTAAGTGAGATATGGATTTGTCTATGATATTTTGGATAGTATTGGTATTAAAAATTGTATAATTTTAGGTGATCTTAATATTGACATCTTAAACAATTCAAAAGAAAGTAATGAATATGTTTTTATGTTACCTTCTTTTAGCTTTGCCTCACTCATTAATTCTCCTACTCGTATTTCTTCTGTATCATCTTCTTGTTTAGATCATATTTTTTGTAGAAATCAAATTAAATTAAATTTCGAATTTAGTAGTTATTTACATGATACTAGAATATCAGATAATCTCATGACCGGTTTAATTTTTAATAATATTCCTGCTCTCTTTAATAAAACTTTCTAATAAGATAAGTTATTCATATTTATCATAAGAATCATTTTTTAGATAAGAATCATATTTATTGTTTACATGGCCCTAATCTAGCATTTGATAAATTCATTTCAACTTTATTAATATGTGGAAAAGTGCTCTTTTAGTACTATCACTACCAAAAAAATATTTCTTTTCAAATAGTTGATATACTGGCACATATTTTTAATTGAAGTGTCTCTAAAAGTAAATTTCCTGATATTTCAAAAATTGCGGAGGTTATACCTCTCTTCAAAAAAGGAAATGTACATGATTTAAATAATTACAGGCCTAATTCACTCTTGCCTTCCTTTGCAAAAATTTTTGAGAAAGTGATGAAAAATAGATTTTTAGTTTTTTTTATATAAAACAAATGTTTTTAGCCCATGTCAATATGGCTTTTTAAAAGATAAGTCTACTGAAGAAGCAATGCTTAAATTATGCGAAGAAATCGTAGAAGGCTTAAATTTGAGTAAAGTCACAGCAGCTTTATTCATAGATATATCGAAAGCGTTTGATACAGTCGACCATACAATTTGCTGGATAAACTTTATAAAGTTGGTTTTAGGGGTTTTGGTTTAAAATGGTTTCATGCTTACATACAAAATCGCAAACAAAAAGTAAAAGTGGAAGGTGCAATAAGTGATGAGTTGATATTAAACGGTGGAGTACCACAAGGATCAGTCTTGGGTAGGCTCTTATGTCGAATATATATTAACTGTCTTTTTTCCCAGCCGCTTTTAGGAATACCAATTGCATTTGCGGATGACACTGCTTTTCGTATAATTGCAAAAATCAGCAGGATCTAATTTTTAAGTTAAATTATGATTTGAATATTATCAGTCATTGGTTTAGCAAAAACAAGCTAGTGATAAGTTGTAAAACGAAATATATGATTTTTAATATTTACAATACCTCGAATTTAAATTTTAATCTCTTTTATCATGATCGTACATGTTGTAAAATTTCTGATAATACAGTTAGTAGTATGGATATGCCGGTTCTGGTGCAGGAGGAGCTTTTTTAAAGCTTTTAGTCCTCCTAAAAGTATGCAAAAAAATTATTTGCATACACTCACCCAAAAAGTATGCAAAATTAGTAAAAAGGATTGTGTCTTTGATATTTTAAATTTAAAAAGTGCTGAATATTTTAAATCAGGATAAAAATATGAAAAGTTTTTAAAGTTTGGTTTAAAAATTTCAAAGTTTGATTTAAATACAAATTTATTATTAAAGTTTAAACATATTTACCAAAAATCAAATTTACATTCTATTATAACAATTTGAGTTCTCCTAACCTTATGCAAAAAAATTAGTAGGATGAAGATATGAAAAGTTTTCAAAGTTTGGTTTAAAAGTTTTTAAAGTTTATTATTTTAAAGTTTATTAATTATTCTAAATTTAACTTTGTGGTTACTACATCAGTTATGTTTTAATTTGCAATTTAAAAAGCTTAAGCTGTAGTGCTGAATATTTTAAATTAGGATAAAAATATGAAAAGTTTTTAAAGTTTGGGTTTAAAAATTTCAAAGTTTGGTTTAAATACAAAATTATAATTAAAGTTTAAACATATTTACCAAACGTCAAATTTACATTCTATTATAACAATTTGAGTTCACCTAACCTTATGCAAAAAATTAGTAGGGTGAAGATACGAAAAGTTTTTAAAGTTTGGTTTAAATACAAAATTATTATTATACTCGGTTTGACCGTCGGTTTGACAACATCGTTTACGAATAATTAAAAATATAAATAATATTTACTCAATTTTTAAATTTAACTTAATCTATTTTATTTTAATTTTAATTTTAATTTAACTAACAAATTCACTTTTTTTTTTTATTTTATCTATATTTTTTATTTTGTTTTAATTTTAATTATGTGTAAAGTAAAAGGTACAAAATAAATATAAAACACGTTTTAAACCTCGGCTGCACTTCCAATGGCGGCAGTAAGATAAGTACTTTTTCTTTTTGCTTTTTTAATAACACATTCTTTTTAATAACACATTTCTTTTTTAATATCACATTTATTTATTTTTTTTTGTTATTTAATTTAACTTTTTTTTATATTTATTTATTATTTAGTATATTCAAAATTGACTAATTTATTTTATTTTATTTTTTTTTTTAATTTTTCTAATTCAACGCGCTCGGTTGCTTTGTTTACTATTAATTAATTTGAATTTCAATTTTTTTTTTTGTTTTTTTTGTTCTTTTCTTTTTAACATCTCCTAGTTGTAAACAAAGCAAAAACAATATCCTTCTCACTCCATCCTGTTGATAGATGTCAGTGTTCCAATTCTTCTCTTCTCAATAATCAATACCACCATAACTTAAACTGTAATTTTAATTTGTAATTTCTGGTGGTATTTACTTATTCTAATTTACTTTTACTTTTTCATAAAAGATCTTGAGAAGACTTTAATATTATTGTAAATTTTTCTATTATTTATAATAGTGTGTGTAAATATCAACTTAATTGATCAATAATTTTTATTTGCTATAACGTGCTCTTTTTTCTTTTTTTGTATTGCACGTAAGGTTTGCTTTGGGTGTGTTTTTTGGTTGTAACTGCGTTCAATAAGGTCACTTCACAGTGCATGTAAAAACTGTTGAACGTTTTATAAATTATTTGCACATTCAAGGCAAACATTTAATTTAATTTAATTTAATTCACAAACAAATAGTGTTGTCAAGCTCGCGGTATTCATATCGTACACATATAATATTTATAATTTTTATTGTTTTTTTATTAATTTAAATTTTAATTTGATATTTCACTTTTTTATCTAATTATAAATTTTAATTTGTTGATTTTTACTTATATTGCTTTTTAAAATTTTAGAAAATTACCAATTTTAATGTAGATTTCTGCAATATACGCGGTTTACAGACGAATTTCAATGCCGTCACTTATTTAAATGGCATTTAAATTCTAGCAAACCGGCAATTCTCGCCCTATGTGAAACTCAAATTAACGGCCAGAATGATAATTTTAATATTACTGGCTACACACTCGTTTCACATTTCGTGTCTAAAAGAGGTATCGCCATCTATATTAAAAATGACACAGCTTTCAACACTCTTAATAAATTCAAATGTTCTAGCCCAACTTTCCACTATGTTTGGGTAAAAATCCTTGTTAGAAAGCAAGTCATACATTTCTGTTTCTTATACAGATCACCCAACTCAAGTGAAGAGGAAACTGTTGTGGAAATTGAAAATCTCTCAAACCAGATAAATGAAATTTTGGATTCATATCCAGGAACTGAAATTGTTCTGGCGGGTGATTTCAATATTCATAATAGAGACTGGCTTCACTTTTCTAGTAACAGCTCTCTGAGTCAAAACTCAATTGGGAAACAAGTTGAACTATTCTCATCTCTTTTCCATCTTTCTCAACTTGTCCAAAATCCCACTAGGATCCCGGATCGTGCTGATCAAGATAGCTACCTCTTGGATCTGTTCCTGACCACACACCCTGAAAAATATGTTGTTTCAGTTGGTTGCCCCCTGGGTGGCTCCGACCATTGTTTAGTTAAAACAAGTTTCCGGGTAGGCCCAATTACCAATCAAATGACTCCTCCGAGGAAATTAGTATGGCGATACAGCCATGCGAACTGGAAGGGTCTTAACAGTTTTTTCAGATCCTTTGATTGGTTATTGTGCTTCCGCGATACGAATGTCAACTTTGCTGCAAATGCGATTTGTGAAACAATTTTACTTGGAATGAGGTTATTTATTCCTCACTCCATGAGAACTATTAAACGGAAATCCAAATCTTGGTTCAATCGCATTTGACGGTAGAGGGTCTTCTTTTCCTCCGCTTGTTGATATTAATAACATGATTGTGTCAGATTCCAAAGAGAAAGCGAACTTGTTTGGCAAGCAGTTCTCTTCCAACTCGACACTGCCTCAGTCAACTTTAAAGCCACCAACTGTTCCTGAAGTTGACCACTCCTTCGGTAAAATATACTTTAGGACAAGAGCAGTGATGAAAATCTTGAAAAATCTTGATGCGAAAAAATCAGCCGGTCCAGACGGTATCACTACTATGGTTCTTAAAAATACCTATTCAAGTATTTCAAAACCTCTACGCAACCTTTTTTATCTTTCCTTTACTTCGGGTATTCACCCTACCCAATGTAAGGTTGCGCATGTTTTCCCAATTCCAAAAAAAGGTAATAAAAGCGATCCCTCTAACTACCGTCCTATTGCTATAACCTCGGTTCTTTCCAAGGTAATAGAAACAATAGTAAACCAGAAGCTTTTGAAATATCTGGATCGTAGAGGTTTGCTTCATGATCGACAATACAGGTTCAGAGCCCGTCGTTCAAGCGGTGATCTTATGACTTACCTTTGCGAAAAGTTGAATATCAGCCTTCACCATTCTGGTGAATCTGATGTAGTGGCTCTGGATATTTCTAAAGCATTCGACCGAGTCTGGCATGATGCTTTATTAGCAAAATGCAAAGCGTTGGGACTAGGTAGAGTTTTTCTAAAATGGATTGGAGATTTCCTTTCGAATCGCATGATTCGGGTACTTGTCGATGGTTATTCATCTGACAATTTTATAATTAATGCTGGTGTTCCTCAGGGATCGGTTTTGTCCCCCACTCTCTTCTTAATATTTATCAATGACCTACTTTCAATTACCTCCAATCCAATCCATAGTTTCGCAGATGACAGCACCCTTGTAGCTTCCTATGAATTTCATAGTCGCTGTGGTATTAAACACCAAATTAATAGAACAGCAAGAAACTTCACTATCAGTGAGCTAAATAATGATTTAGCGAAAATCCAAAAATGGGGTGCAATCAACAGAGTTGATTTCAACACCAAAAAAACGCAATGCTGTTTAATCTCGCGCAAAGTAGCTACTACTACACCCAACCTGACTTTTCAGGGTGAAGCTTTGCAGCACTCAACAGATTTAAACATTCTGGGCATCGAGTTAAATCAGAAATTGACCTGGTCAAATCATATTTTTGGTATAGCTAAAAATGCTGCTAAATGTCTAGGTGTTTTGTATCGCTGTAAAGCTTACTTTTCTCCTTCCGATCTTCTCAACATCTAGAAAATGTACATTAGGCCGAAAATGGAGTATAACGCACATATTTGGGCTGGAGCACCCCAAACAGCGCTGGGTTATCTTGACAAAGTGCAAAACAGAGCTATTCGCTTATTGGCGACCCCAGTGTTACCTCAACGCTCACTCCACTTTGCCATCGCCATACTGTTGGGTCATTGACCCTCTTTTATAGATACCTTGTAGGCGTGAACACCTGTTCTAAAGAAATAAAACAATTGATCCCTCCACTCAAAGTTTTCCAACGTGAAACGAGGAGTGCAACAGATGCCCACCCATACACTGTCGAACTGGCAAGATGGCGCAATACAGCATTCGGAAATTCTTTTGTCATGCGCACGTCGCGTTTATGGAACCTTATGCCCAAACACATGTGTTCCCAAAAGTTGGTAATTCATTTGTGTACGATATATCGAAATTCAAGAAAAACACTAACATCTTTCTTCAAAATATCTATCCAAATTTTTCCCTTCATCCTCCATAATCCCAATTTTCCTATATTCAAGCACCCAAGTTATCCTTCCCCCATCCTTTTCCCCAAAACCAGGCTGTACATTATATGATTATGTATTAAAGGTGCAATCCTATAGTTTGGTTTTAAAGGGGGTGGTTTTGGTTGGTTAGAGTCCAACACTACTCAGAGGAACCTCGTGCAGTTCTTTTGAGTTACTTTTTTTGATGTTTTCCACCGTCCCTCGTAAAAAAAAAAAAATTAAAGTTTCACTATATTTACCAAAAGTCAAACTTACATTCTATTATAACAATTTGAGTCCTTCTAACCTTATACAAAAAAGTTTATTTGTCTACACTCGTTGGAAAGCATGCAAAAAAAGAACGTTATGAGTAAATAGGGCTGATTCTTGTGGATTTTTTAAATTTATAAAATAATTTAAAACTTAATTAAAAGTTATTGAATATTTTAAATTAAAGTTAGTGGTTAGTATATCAATTATGTTTTAATTTAAAATTTAAAAAGCTGAAGCTATAGTGCTGAATATTGGTAAAAATATGAAAAGTTTTTAAAGTTTGCTTTAAATACAAAATTAAAAAAAGTTTTAAAACTTGATGTAAATACATTTAAGTTTTAAGTTGAACAGTTGTAATTAAATAAAATATTATAACAAAACATTCCATTTAAAAATTATTTTATATATGTACATTTAATAAAAGCGATTTAAATAAAACGGTAAAAATTATATTGTTAATAATATAAGCCTTGGTCATGAAATACAAATTAAAAACGTGATCAAGTTCAAGTTCAAGTTAAAAGTAAAAAAAATTTATAAAGCCTAGGTTTAAAAAGTTGTTTTTTAATATTAAATAACAGCATTGCATTTTTTACTAAAAGTTTATAAATTATTTTTTCATTAAATAATATCTTGTTTATTTATCCATGAATCATGTTTTTTATCAAAGCCAAGCCACCTAACCAAAACTTGATTTCCTTTTTTTCTTATTATTTTTTCTACACGATAAACATTAGGAAGTTTAACAGATGTAAGTTCAGGTTCATAAAAACTGCCTTTTTTTGGTTTTTGTGTGTAATCAAGTAAATTGTATATTATTGAATCAGTTCTTTTTATTTTCGCTATTGTATAAATTTCTGTTGACCAATTAGGTTGATAACCTTTTGCAAATATACCTTTAAATTTACTTATACGAACAAAATCTCCAACTTTGTATTTTGCTTTTCGGAATACTTTTAATTTATTGTAGACAGTTTTTAATAGCAATTTCTCATTTTTCTTTGTAACCTTTTTAGGTGGAAGTTTAATTGTATGATGATATGTTGAGTTATATTTTTCTATTAGCGATGGTAGAATAGTTAACCATTTATATGTGCCTTGTAAACTAAATTGTTTCCACATCGTGTTTTTTACGGTACGATTAAAACGTTCTACAATTGATGCTTTTAGTTCTGAATATGTATGATAATGGTTAATTTTATTTTTCTTCATTAAATTTTGAAATTTTTTGTTGAAAAATTCCGTACCTTGATCAGATTGTAAATTTTTTGGTTTTTTACCAGCACTCTTAAAAATATTTTTCATTGCGGTTAAAACATTATCAGCGCTTTTGTTTTTAACCGATTCAGCATACGCAAATTTGGAAAATGTATCAATAACTGTTAATAAATATTTATATCCCTTATTGAATTTTACATATGGAATCATTTCAACCAAATCAATTTGCCAAGTATCATTTAAACCCTTTTGAATAAATTTTCTTCGTGTAAATTTTCTTCTAGCACCTCTATGAATTTCTGACACAACTTGTAACCTTGACATTATTCTCATACCATTTAATTAAATTCTCTAAAGTGATTCTATAATTTTCTATTGTATGACATTCACATGTGTCTGGTCCAGAAGTAGAATTATCATATGCCCATGGACAATGGGCAAAATGAGTACCATAAATTGAAGTGTACTTATTTACTCCAGAACAATTTTTAATGTGTTTAAATAGATGTAATATTACTTTCTTATGATCATTTAATAAGACGGAGGAATATATATTTAAGAACTCCTCTACTTCCATAATACAAAATGACTGTACCAAGAATATGTTCGCTGCTTTTATATTAACTTTCAATTTGTATTTTAAACTCAGTTTCTCATCAGAGACAGATCAAAAATCATTAATTTTATTCATCCTATTACAATGATGATAGCAGGACCATCTGGATGTGGAAAAACAACATTTGTGTGTAATTTAATTGAAAATATTAACAGATTGATTTACCCGAAAATTGAAACAATAAAATGGTGTAACCCAGAAATTTCTGCTATTCCGAACAATATAGATTTTGCTGATATAGACTTTTACACCAGTATTCCTAAAGAGTTTAGTGGGAATGAAAATAGACCTACTTTAATTGTTTTAGATGACTTAATGTTAGATTCTGCAAATAAACAAGTATGCGAACTATTTACTAAAGGTTCGCACCATTGTAATTTATCTATTGTATTGTTAACGCAAAACGTTTTTCATCAGGGGAAATTTTCAAGAGATATTTCATTAAATTGTAAATATTTAGTGCTTTTCAAAAACCACAAATCGCAAATTTTTCCTCTTGCTAGACAACTATATCCAGAAAATATAAAGGATTTCTTGAAAGTATATAATGAGTCAACATCAAAACCACATGGTTATATTGTGTTGGATTTAACACAAGACATTAACGACTTATTTCGTATTAAAACTAATATTTTTTCAAAAGAATATTGTATATGCTTCTGTGATACGGGTGATTTGAACAGTTGTCAAAAATATGAAACGATTGAATAAAAACCAACATATATTACATGTACTAGGAAAGTGCAACAAGAAGAAATTTCGTGAAAATATTCTTAAATATTGTGTTGATGATATTATAAAAACTATTGCTGAAATTGCAATCAATATATTAAATGGAAATAATAAAATAACACCAGCACAAAAAGCAAAATTAAAAAAACATAAAAAACAATTAAGATTCCCAGCCTGTGCAAAGAAGAGTACAAAAGCCAAACGAAAAATTTTAGTTCAACATGGTGGATTTTTACCAACTTTAATAGGAACTATATTATCTGGTGTAATAGGAAAATTGCTCAGTAAGACATAATGCAGCGAATGATTGTTATGTCACCAGAAATATTTTCAAAATTTAGCACATTATTTCCAGATGATAAAAATTTGGATATATTAGATCAAAAAATGAAAAAAGTTTTATATGATAAAAAATTAAAACCATTGCAAAAATTGTACTTATACCGTCAAAACCTCCTCAAATATGGAATTAACAAAAGACAAGCAAAAAGATTACCAGACAAGGCTAATAATCTTACATTTGATACAGGTACTCAAACAAAATTCTTTTCTAAACGAAATGCATAGACAGAAACTGAATTTCCTAAATACAAATCAACATCAACACAGACCAATTTTGTACCTTTAGTTACTGATGATGTGTTTGAATATGACCCTAAAAAAGAACATTCAGATATAGATATCGATTTAACACATTACGATTTGGTTGATGAAAATTCATTTAAAAAATTAGCTCGAACTGAAATGTTGAAAGATGAAAAATTAGTGGAAAGACCATCTCTAAGCTCTGATTATCGAATGTTTGAAACACCGAGTGGTGATGTAATTACCGTTGCTGTACCATCTCCTGAAAAGAAGAAGACACTAAGATCGACCGGCAGTACAATATCCTCAACTACACTCTCACAGTTTCCTGAAACAAAAAAACGAAAACTAAAACCATTACTAAGAAGTCCAAAACTAAGAACTTCATCAACACCGGAATGGACAACATATAAATAGTGCAATATTTTATGTTTTAGAAGAATTTAACAAAGATGGATAGTCAAGATGACTTCTATGTAACATTGTTTAGCAATGATAATCTAAAACTATTTCCAGACAACACTTTAGCTTCATTCGAAAATAAATTACCTATTCACTTTGATTTAATAAATGGAAATTGGAAAGTTAATCTTTCAGAAATATATCTGAACGATTTCCTACAAACAGAAGAATTCAACAAAGGGCAATGTGCTTTTATCAATATTGGGCAACATAATGTTTACATAAGAAACATTGAAAAACCTCTTGAAAAAATCAAAGTAACCAAATCTATAGGTTACACATATTATTCATATAACGATTCGGAATTACATTTGGATGATTGAAAATTTAATTTTTTACCAACGCTTATTAAAAATATAACTCCTAATCCGGGATTTACTCGCAACCAAGTTTTCAAAGAATTTTTTAATGAAGTTTTGACATATTCTCTACTCGTAAAAATTATGATGATGTAACATTTAAAAAAGTGTCAGAATCTAACCAACGTGATTTAATACGAATATCACAGACATTTGATGAAGATAGTTTCTATATAAAAGTTAATCACAGTTATAATATCAAAACATTATTAACTGAATTATTTCAACAAAAAAAAAATTTAAAAAATTTCAAAATAAAATTACCTGAACTATTCAAATTAGCTGTTGCTAATAATAAAGATGAATTGAATGGAATGGTGATGATTTATTCAGATATAGTTGAATCATCTGTTTTTGGAAGTAGCAAAGTGCGTGCATTGAGAGCTATCAACATAGAAAATTGTAGAATACCTACAAATATTGAATTTGAAAATGTCCATTACATACCTACAGAAAAAATTGTTTTGAAACGATAGCGATTAAAATTTGCAATCAATACGGTGATGGAATAAATTTTGTTTTCAGTTACTATCCAACAAAAATTGTATTACATTTTAAAAAGCATTGATTGCTCCTCAATTGAAACAATATAAATACTACTACTCAAATATGATATCCTGTCAAACATGGAAAGAGCCTACGTGAGATATTATTCCTCTCAAGTAGGTGGAGGAATCAACGATATTGGGCTTTTATTACAATTTTATCCAGCTCTACAAAAAGGTCGTGGTTTTGGAAATATATTCGGAAGTTTAATTCGTTACTTAAAGCCCGTTTTTACATCATGTTGGGACTTAATTAAAAAAGAGGCTGTCAACACAGGTAAAAATATTTTTAATGATATATCATCTGGTGCAAACATAAAAGAAGCTGTAATTGATCAAAGCAAAGGCAGCATAAAAAATTTACGAAAATCAGTAGTTAACCAACTGCATTCGATGTATGTATCAATATCAATTTATTTGTAATTATAATGAACACACATCTAACCACCAAATATTACACATTAAATATTTATGAATTTATTATGCAATACCTGTTGTAACTTTTTCAATGTATAAATTAGTTGTTATTAAAATAAAATATAAAATGTAATGTAAAGATCATTGAAAGACATTATAAAAAAAAAAAAAAAAAACATTGATTTGACTATTTACACATTGTTGCACATTCATTTGACTCATTAAACATGTGTGTGTTATTAACATACTTAAAACTTTTAACACATAAACACACACACATGTCCCAGACAGCACATTTTTTATTTAGTAAATTTTTTTTCTAATATGATGCAACATTGGTTAGTACATATTTATTATTATTATTTTATAATTTAACAGAGTATTTCTATATACTAAATAAAGCATAAATTATGTATTTGTCAAGTTGTTGTTGTTTCATTAATTTATATTGTTTATTGATTTTGTGGTTAGAAAAAAAAAAAAAAAAACCTGCAACTTTGTTGCATTCATTAGATATTATTTACACAAATTAATTTTGTAAATATACATATGGAAGTTAAACATACATTTTTTTTTTTTTTTTTTTTTTTTTAATTTTACAGGTTTTAAATGTTTATATTTTTTTTTTTTATTGAAAATTAAATATTCCTTTCACTTTTTTATATAGTGTTATGATAAAATAATATAAAAAATTTTGGGTATATCTTAAATACTTTGACATCTATTATGAAAAGTGCAAGTGCAATTTTCCACATCATGACTTTGTTGGTATATAGTTTCAATTTTGTAATAATTTGATTAATATGCAACATTGTAGTAATTCATTAGAAAAACTCAATATTCCTTTTATGTTCTGATATGTTATATATATATATACATTCAAATTATGCAATCAAGTTAGTTTCGGTTTATCTATATAGAATTAGAAAAATTTGTATATATATACAACTAACTTCTTCAGTTTACGTGTTAAATCACTAAATTTAAGACTAAGTTAAACTAATTTATAGACTAAATTAATATTGTTTTAATATTAGAAAAGGACACTAACAACAAAGAAAAAAAAATAAAAATGCGTTCAGAAAACAAAAGAATTAAAATATGTGAAAAAGTGTTCACAAGATCTGACAATTTAAAAAGACATAAATGTGAAACACAATTAAAACATAATTGTGAAATATGTAAAAAATAATTTAATAGAAATGATAATTTATTAACACATAAAAAGAGACATCAAAAAAATTTGGAAAATGTAAAATTTTGTAGTAAGTGCAAATCAAACGTTACTACCACTTTGTGGAACTACCACATCCGAACAAATAAACATAAAAGTAATGCAGCAGAAGTAATTAGATCTAATGTTAGACATATTGATGAATGTTTTCAAAATAGAATAGAAACGTTTATTAGAAATAATGATGATGAAAGCATACTAAATCCATCAAACTTTCTGGAAAAGGCTCAGACCGATATAATTGCATTATTGATGCAATCATTAAAAAAGCACAACGCTATAAAAGTAAATCTTGAGCTTTTTGGGGAATATATAAAGCCAACAGAAGAATAGTTTGAAAATATATCAATCAAATCTTTTCAAACTCGAATATTTAGTATTACACAAGCAGATGATCTTAATGATTTTTTTGAAAAGGCTAAAGAACTTATTCAACAACAAGCAGAAGACTTCCAAGAAAAAGACAGTGGTTGGGCGTTAAACAGGATTTTACATATTGAAATAAATATCAATAAATTTGAACCAATACGCGTGTGTAGTTATATTAAACTACCAAAAAGCATAGAAGACAAAAAAGCATGCGTTAATATTCAAAATAAAGACAACTTCTGTTTCAAGTGGTGTTTAGTATCAGCTTTACAAACTTGCATTCAAATTACTGAACGAACATCTTCATATAAACTTAATAATATTTCTCTACCCATAGTCGAGCTAGAGTTTGGTGATGTACAACAGCTTAATTTTAGCACTATGCCATTTCCAGCTAAATTGAACGAGTTAAATTTATTTGAAGAACTAAATAGTGAAATAAGTATTAATTTGTTTGGACTGGAAGTTATTAATAAAAAATATGAGGTTGTAGAACCATTCTATTTAAGAAAATGTGAAAAAATACTATGTAAATTTATTGCTATTGGAGAAGGATGATAAATTTAATTTTGTTTATATTAAAAATTTATCAAGGTTAATAAGTAGTTCTGTAACAAAACATATACATAAAATTTATATTTGTAATATGTGTTTGCAACATTTTCATACATTACAACAGCGTGATTTACATAAAATTGAGTGCAATAAAGTCGTTACAAAACTTCCATCTATTGAGAAAAATACACTCGAGTTTAAAAATTATCAACAACAATTAGAAACACCTTTTGTTATTTATGCTGATGCTGAGAGTATTTTACAACCTATTGCAACATGCAGTTCTAATCCAATGATGTCTTCAACAACAAATATTCATCAACATGTTCCAGTAGCTTTCTTCTACTACATTAAATGTTCTTTTGATGATAATCAAGGCTGTTACAAAGAGTTTGTTGGAGCTAACTGTGCTAAGGAATTTGTCATATCGTTAACAAAAACATGTAGTGAATTATATAAAAATATATTTATGATGCCAAAGCTAATGAATCTATTAACACTTGATGAGCAGCTTCAACAATTAATTCAGGAAAATTGTCACATATGTGGTAAGCATTTAGCTTTTAATGATAGAATTAGAGACTATTGTCACTTTACTGGTAATTATAGAGGACTCGCTCATTCTAAATGTAATTTATTATATAGGCGGCCAAATTTTTTTCCTATATTTTTTTCCACAATTTTTCCGGTTATGATTGCCATCTTTTATTTAAAGAACTAAACGAAGTGAATGGACATATTGGTGTCATTCCTTTGAATAAAGAACGTTATATTTCATTATCTAAAAAAATTACAATAGATAAAAATCATTCATTTTATTTACGTTTTCTCGATAGCTTTAGATTTATGGCTTCTAGCCTTGATTCTTTATGTAAAAATTTAAATGAAAACGATTTGTTTCATATAAAAAAAAAATTCAATAATAATGAAAAAATTAAACTTATGACTCGAAAGGGAGTTTTTCCCTATGAGTATTTAAATTCCATTGAACGACTTGACGAAACAAGTTTACCTTCACAAGAAGCTTTTACCAATCATATGACAAACACATCATGTTCTGATGAAGACTACCTTCATGCCATTAATGTATGGAATACGTTTGATTGTCAAAACTTATGGGACTATTTAAAACTTTACCTTAAAACAGATGTGCTTATTTTGACTGATGTTTTTGAAAACTTTCGAAAAATATGTTACAAAATCTATTCTTTAGATCCTGCAAATTTTTATACTACCCCAGGTTTGTCATGGGCAGCTATGTTAAAATACACAGATATCAAATTATAATTATTAACTGATATTGATATGAATAATTTCTTTAAAAAAGGGATACGTGGTGGAATTAGTCAGTGCTCACTTAGACATTCAGTAGCAAATAATAAATTCATGGGAGAATCTTATAAAAGAAACGAACCTTTCAAATACATAGTATATGAAGACGCAAACAATTTATATGGATGGGCAATGATCCAATATTTACCACATAAAGATTTTCAGTGGGTTGACTTTACTGAAAATATTGATGTGCTTTCAGTTGCCGATGATTCAGAAACTGGTTACGTTTTAGAATGAATTTAGATTACCCACAACATTTACATAATTTACACAATGATTTTCCTTTTTATGCTGAAAACAAAGTTCCACCAACAGGTAAAATTCCCAAACTCTTAGTTGACTTAACAAACAAACACAAATACTTACAAATAACAAATACCATTATCGAAATTTAAAACAGTGTCTTCGAAACGGTTTAATTCTTAAGAAAATTTATAGAGTGCTAAAATACACACAAAGCAATTGGTTAAAAAAATATATTGATTTAAATAACTCACATAGGTCAGTTGCTAAAAATGCTTTCGAAAAAGATTATTTTAAATTAATGAATAATGCCGTTTTCGGTAAAACCATGGAAAATGTAGATAAAAGAAAAAATGTTAAAATAGCTACCTCTTGGGAAAGTCAAGGAAGACATTTAGGTGCACGAGCATTAATAGCAAAACCAAATTATCATAGTCACTCTAGATTCACTGAAAACTTGATAGCCGTTCAGCTTAATCATACAAATGTATATTATGATAAACCTATATATTTAGGATTTACAGTACTAGAACAATCTAAAATACTTATGTATGATTTTCATTATGATTACATTAAATCTAAATACGGCAGTAAAGTTTTTTTAAATTACACAGACACTGACAGTTTTATTTACACTATGCAGACAGATGATTTTTACGCTGACATATACATATATTATTTAAACCAACAGGAACAAACTTGTTTTTTATTATTACAAAAAAAAAAAAAAAAATCTAATCTTAAGTGTGTTCAATAATTTTTAGCTTAGCGAAGTTTTTAAGCTGTTGAAAACTTTAAATAAAACCAGAGACAAATAAAAAACGTTTCTTAAATATAAAAATATATAAATTGACAGTTAACAAAACAGTTCATTTAAAATTATTTTGTATACATTTCTTTATGTACCTATTCAAATCAAACTTTTTTTTCAAGTAAATATTAAAGTTTAAACTTTAATAATAATGAATTTTGAAAACTTTTCATATTTTTACCTTACTAATTTTTTTGCTTCAGGTTAGGAGGACTCAAATTGTTATAATAGAATGTAAATATGACTTTTGGTAAATATGGTGAAACTTTAATAATAATAATTTGTATTTAAATCAAACTTTAAAAACTTTTCATATCTTCACCCCACTAATTTTTTGCATAAGGTTAGGAGAACTCAAATTGTTATAATAGAATGTAAATTTGACGTTTGGTAAATATGTTTAAACTTTAATTATAATTTTATATTTAAACCAAACTTTCAAATTTTTAAACCCAAACTTTAAAAACTTCTCATATTCTTGTCCTAATTTAAAATATTCAGCACTACAGCTTAAGCTTTTTAAATTGCAAATTAAAACATAACTGATGTAGTAACCAGAAAGTTAAATTTAGAATAATTAATAAACTTTAAAATAATAAACTTTAAAAACTTTTAAACCAAACTTTGAAAACTTTTCATATCTTCATCCTACTAATTTTTTTGCATAAGGTTAGGAGAACTCAAATTGTTATAATAGAATGTAAATTTGATTTTTGGTAAATATGTTTAAACTTTAATAATAATTTTGTATTAATTAATAATTTTGTAAAACCAAACTTTAAAAACTTTTCATATTTTTATCCTGATTTAAAATATTCAGCACTTTTTAAATTTAAAATATCAAAGACACAATCCTTTGTACTAATTTTGCATACTTTTTGGACGAGTGTATGCAAATAATTTTTTTGCACACTTTTAGGAGCACTAAAAGCTTTAAAAAAAGCTCCTCCTGCACCAGAACCGGCATATCCATACTACTACAGTTTTAGATGTCTTTATGTTCTGATAATTGTTTTTTAATTGAAAGAGTGGAAAAATTTAAATATCTTGGTCTTGTTTTAAACTGTAAAATGTCCTGGTTTGATTACACAACATATCTAAAAAATTATTTACTTAATGTAATTAGACAACTTTACCTCATAATACAATACAGTACTGCTAAAGTTACAACTATCGCGTTTTATGCACTATTTCAATCAAAGTTACAATATGGTATAGTTTGCTGGGGTGGTGCATATTTTAATAAATTGCATAATCTTCTAGTAGCACAGAAACGCGCTATTAAAATTATATTTAAAAAAAGGAAATATGATAGCAGCTTTTACTTATTTCAAATGTTAAATATTCTTCCTGTTAGAAATTTGTTTTTATTTAAGACTTTGAAATTATTTATTTTAAGATCAGGTCACTTAAATGTGAGATTAACAGAAAGATACAATCTAAGGATTAATAGCAAGAATTTTATTAATGTGCTTTCGTTTAAAAAAGTTCACTATAGTAATTTTTTCAAAATCGTAGCACCCAGAGTTTTCAATAAAGCATCAGATGAAATTGGGAATACTAGAATTTACTTAGAATTTATTAAAAAATGCAAAGTTTGGTTATTAGGTTTTAATTTTATCCAAATTGAAAATTTATTAAGAGTTGTAACTTAATTTTGCGTATTCTCAAATGTTTTGTTGTCTTGCTACTTACTCATACATCTCTCCTGCTCTTCTGCTTTTTTTAGTATTAGAATTAACTGTAATATTTTGTTTTTGCTATAATATAAAATTTTTTGAGTACCTACATGTCTCCTAGAAGGAAATCCGTAATATTCTGATTTATATTAAATTTAATTTTTTGAAATTTTTTTGTTCATTTAGTATATCTATATTTGTTTTCTTTTCTTTTGCTTACCCCATAAGCATTTATACAATGTAAAAATTTTTAATATACATTTTTTAAAATCATAAATTGTTAATTAGCCATTTGATACTTGCCCTAGACGATAAAATGACTGAATAGTCTATATTAGTTTGTATATCTCAAATGAAATGTAATACTTACAAAAAATTTTTTTATGAATTATGGTAAATTATGAAAATAGTAAATAATAAATAAAAAATAAATAAATTTTTGAAGATGAGATAAGGAATTACATATTTCTAACTATAAACTATATTACATAATTTCTAACTATTTTTTGCTTGTTGTAATAATTCTTATTCTTCTGGTGGCGTTGGTGTGTTGATTCATAACAATTTAAATTGTAAAGTGGATAACTATAATTGTATTAGTGCGGATTTTATTAAGGTGGTTTGCGAAATCAATAATGATATCTATTGTTTTATTTGATATAGATATAGATTTCACAAAAATAACACTGCTTCATTTCTAAATGATCTTGATAATTTATTTAAAAATATTAATTATAAATTGTTGTAGGGGATATGAATATAGATATACTGTCATCTTCTAATGAAATAGATGATTACTTATTTTTTATGTCATCTAGAGATTTTGAGTCGGTACAAAATGATCCAACACGTATTACACCATCAAGCTCGACGTGTTTAGATCACGTTTTTTGGAGATCAAAGAAAAATTTAAATGTGCTTACTGAAATTTTTGTTAGTGAGACTCATATATCTGAGCATTCTTTAGTAAATATGTACATTTTTAATTCATTCGCTAATAATGTACCTAGAGAAAAAGTAAATTCAGACATTAAACGTATAAATTTCGATATGTTAAATTCGTTTTTAAAAAATGAGCTATGGAATGAAGTTTATTGTACAATCGATGTGTCTAAAGCATTTCATATCTTTACTGATATATTATCAAATTATATTGATATGTGCACAGTCACTGCTAAAACTGCTTATAACCATACAAAGTTGAAACCTTGGATGAATGTTAGCATATTAAATTAAATTAAAAAGCGTGAAAAATGATGTAAAATCTTTAAAAAAAAAAAATAATAATAATTTTAGATTGGTGAACCACTACAAAAAATTATGTAAGGCAATTAATAATGATATAAAAATTTGTAAGGAAAATTATTATGTTCGTAAATTTGGAACGGTCAAAGGTAACACTAAAAAAGAATGGGAAGTAGTTAATTCTTTATTAAATAGAAAACCTCAAAACAATGACATTATTCTTAAAATTAATGATAATGTTGTTAATGAAGATTTTGTAATTGGCAATTACTTCAATGAATACTTGTTAATGTAGCGAAAATATTAAATGAAAACATGTTATTATTCCTTCACCTAATTGGAACTTGATTGAAGAAACGGTCCAAAACAGAAGTTTCTTCTTTGAACCCATCACTGGCGTTGAAATACTAAGAATCATTTCTAATATGAAATATTCGGATTCTTGTGGGCTTGATGGTATAAGTAGTACGATTATAAAAATATTTCGTTTTATATATAGGATATTCTTGTCTATTGATTTAATTCAAGTATTTATTCTGGTATTTTTCCTGAAAATCTCAAATTTGCTGTGGTTCTACCTTTATTTAGAAAAGGTGATTGTTCACTCTCAGTGAACAATTATAGACCTATTTCGCTCCTTTCTACATTTTCAAAAATTTTTGAGAAGTCTACAAAACAAAAATTGTTAGGGTACCTAAATAATCTAAACTATTTTAGTAGCTGTCAATTTGGGTTTTTGCAAAATAAGTCTACCGAAGGTGCTCTGCTCAAATTCTGTGCGAAGATATGTGATACTTTAAATACTGGTATATCCCGCTCAGCTTTATTTATAGACATTACTAAAGCATTTGATCATAAAATTTTACTAGATAAATTATATATATTAGGTATAATAGGTTTTGTTCAAGATTGGTTCGGCTCCTTCCTCTTGGGTAGAAAGCAAAGGGTTAAAATTAATAATGTATTGAGTAGTGAGGCTGCTATAAATTGTGGAGTACCCCAAGGGTCAGTTCTTGGCCCATACTTTTTCTTATTTATATTAACTCGCTTTTTCTCTCGCTTTTTTAAATCGCTGATACAGCATTTACATATGCTACATCAAGTCATAGTGAAACTGCTGAATATATTTATCACGATTTAAATATTCTTAGCAAGTGGTTTGCTAAACACAAGCTTATAATCAGCTCTAAAACCAAATATATGAATTTTAATATTTACTCTTTTTTCTTTAAGCCATACTATTTGCTACCACTCTCCGTGCTGTCCAAATAATCATGTGTATAGAAGTGGCGACTCAAGTAATGTATTAGTATTTAACTCACAGTCTAATATTAATTGTTTTATAATAGAAAATGTAGATACGTTCAAATATTTAGGTATTATAATAGACTGCAAAATGTCATGGTCTGATCACACTTTGTATCTGAAAAAATATTTTAATAATGTCCTCCGACAATTATACTAAGTTAGTTTATGTAGTTCGTCAAAAGTTTGTTTAATGTTTTAATATGCACTGTACCATTCCGAACTCCAATATGGGATTACGTGCTGGGCTGGTGCTTATTATAACAAAATTCGGGGGCTCGTTAGCTCACAAAACATGCTGTAAGAGTAAAATATAAAAGAAATAGATATACACATACCCAACATCTTTTTGGTGGTTCTGGTATTCTTTCTGTCAGAAATTTATATTACTACAAAACTTTAAAGGTTTTTTTCGTTAGATCTGGTTACCTAATTACTGCAGGTACTATTCACTATAATTTAAGAATTAATAGGAGAAATCTTGTAGATACTCGATACTCGTTTTCGTAAAAATCATTACTGTCACTTTCATAATATTATTCCACCAAGAATTTTTAATAGATTGCCAGAGAATATAAGGAATATTAAAGTTCTTTCGAAATTTCTATCAAACATTAAGTCTTGACTCATAACGTTGGATTCGGTTGATTCAGAAAAACTTCTGGATGTGGTAATTTAGGTATCAAGATCAACGTATTTTCTCATATTCTTCTAATTCTGTGAAAATTTTGTATTTTATACGATATTGCTTTTGTTTTCTCTTTTTTCTATTTGTTCGCTTGTACATTGTTAAATTAATTTTCAATATTATTTAATTAAACTTAAATTTTAAATACATTCTAATTAACTTAATTTAATATTTGGTAATTACAATCTCTGTTTCCTCAACATGTACTTTTCTTTTTATCTTGTAATTAATTTTGTAGATCTTTCGACACTTACTTATATAGTAATAGATTGATCTTAATTATTTTTATTTTTTATTTTATTTTTATTTAATAATAGTAATTTTTTAATTTGTATAAGAATTTAAATTATGAAATAAAAATAATGAAATAAATTAAAAAAAAAATTTATTGGCTCGCTCAGTTATTGTTATATGTAATTTGTGCTGTAGAATTATTGTCTAGATTCTTTATAAAGTTAATTATTTTCTTGCAATCCCATTTATATTAAGCGCTTTCCAAATCGAATTTCTATTCAAGGTATCGAAATCTCTGGTGAAGTTTACAAATGCAATGGATAATGGCGAGTTAATATCTATTGATTGTTCCACTATTATTTTGACACCCCAATCATGCAAGACTCAAAAAGTGATAGTGATACGTTTTATCACATTTTCTATCATTGAAGACTAATATGTGACAATTATCGAATATGTGAAGTTTTGACGTTTATGCAAGCCGCCATTTGCGATAATTTATCAAATTATTGGACATTTTTAACACATAGAAATTGTTTGTGATAGTTAGTGATAGTTAATGGCGAAAGGTTAATTGTTGCTTGTTCTGTTGTGCTTATTTTTCTTTTTTAAAAATTTCAATGGCAAAAGTGTAAGAAAAATAAATTGCCAAAAAAATTACGAATATTAAGCAATTTGAATGCTTGGTAGGGTTCATTGAAAATATTAATATTAATAAGTAATACTAATACCAATAATAATAGCTGCAACAGTGGCAATGGCGGTTGTCTTCATTAATTACCTCATGCAGTAAGGTGTTATATACTACTGCATGTTGTAATTGTTGTAACGACTATAGTCACTGCTAGCAAAATAACGGTTGTTTTTTTTAGAACGTTTTATGTTGGCTTCCAAAGTGTCTATTGTTCCTCGTTTATCAGCATAAAACATTGACTACACATAACCCAGAAAATAATCCAGTGGCGTTATGTCGAATGATCTTGGAGGCCAATTAATTGGACCATTTCTCGAAATAATGCTATCACCAAATTTTTCTTTCATTAAAACAATTGTTGCGGTGGCAGTATTAGGTGTATCTTATGAAAGCAAAACCCTTCCGGGGCGATACCATTCAAATTTGAAAACAAAAAATCATTTATCATCGATCTGTAACAAGTACCATTCACTGTAACATTAGCTCCAGCATCATTTTAAAAGAAATATGAACCCATGATGCCTCTAGCATGTAAACCACACCATACGGTACATTTTTCAGGATGCAATGAACGTTGTTGAATTTCTTGAGGATTGTTTCCGCTTCATTTATGGCAATTTTACTTGTTTACGTAGTCGTTCAAACAAAAAAGAGCTTCAGTCAATTTTAAGCTGTTCTACGGCCCAATCAGCAAACAAACAGCGCCTATTATGGTCAAGAGGCTTTAGTTTTTGAACCAGTTGAATGTTCTATGGATGTAGACCAAGATCTTTACGCATAATTTTCCCTATGCTGATTGCACACAGTCCAACTTGTTGAATTTAATAAAGTTAGAAACCTGAAATTTTGTACAAAGATTGTAAAAGCATTTATTTTTTTAGCTTATATTAAATACCTAACTAAAATAACTTATGGATTTTTAATTTAATTTGAATTTTTTAGGTGTAGAGTATAAATAAGTCGGTTGCATCGACTTACTGTTACATTTACTTGTTTTTATTTAATTATATAAAATGAATTGTACATAATTTAACAGAGTTAATATTAGTCAGTAAGAATCGGACACTACCAAAGGGAAATTTTTGATGTCTTTAAAAGATACCCACCTTCCTTAAGAAAAAAAATAAGCTAGGGCCTCACATTCAAGATGGAGATGGTTGATTAAAGGTTTGTTAAAGTTTTTTTTTGTAAATTATTTGAACTTGTATAATGTTTTGTAGGTATGAATTGATTTTCAAAATAAAGTTAAAAAAGAAAAATATGTTCATTATATATTATTTCAGTTTTCTTAATTATGTTGTGAAAATTATGTTGATTTATATTATTTAAGAATACCTTTTTTGTGTTTTTTTTTTTCTTTATTCAAACTTAAATTACTAAAAATTATACAATTTTATACAAATAATAAAATATTATATAAATTATACAATATTATAATTTATTTGATAGCCTTAGCCGTAGCTGACTGGCTTTCTGTATTTTTATTTACTTTAAATTTTTATAAATTTTTTTAATTAATATTTTTTTTTTTTTTTTAAATTAAAATTTTTGTATTATTTTTATTTTCATTAAGTGTCAAAGTTTTTTTTATTCTTTAATTCATTTTGTTTAAAATTACAATTTATTGCAATATGTTTGGCTTAACTTACTTTAAAACTATTACTAATAAATTTTGTTGGTATCTTTATCCCAATATATACTTTTTAATTTCTTTCTTAAAATCTTTTATATTCGTGATACTCTTTAGTCTAACAGGTAATTCATTAAATTGCTTTAGGCAGTTATATAAACAGTTACTTTTTTGAGAGTTTGTTCTGAAGAGATTCAAGTAAAAATTTGACTTATTCCTTGTGTTGTGGTTATGAATATCTATTATCGTATTTAAAATAAAGTTATGTTTGATAAGATTGTTAATAATTTTAAATGCCGTCATATAAAGCTCATATTTCATTATATAATAAAGGCTCATATATTTATCATTGTATAATAAATCAGTTGGATATCGTATTGGATGGAAATGAATTACTTTTACTGATTTATTGTGAATAATTTCAAGTTTTTTGATAGTGCATTGTTGCGCATTGATCCAAATTGGATCTAAGTAGATAATGTTAGAAAGGATATATGAAGTTTATATAATGTATAGCGCCTCTCTATTAAAATATTTGCGCATTCTCCTCAGTATGAAAATGTAAGGTGTAATTTTTTTAATGACATGCTCCACATGTTCACACCATTTCAACTTATTAAATTGTTTTACTACTTCCACTGCCTCATTATTAAATTGAAAATTTAAATTAGAAAATTTTTTATTTTCGAACAATATAATTTTGTTTTTTTTTATATTTAATAACAAACGGTGTTTATTAAGCCATTCCTTAATGATCTTAAAATTACTATCGATATCTCTCTTAATATCATTCTCATTTGTCGATTGATACTTTAATACAGCATCATCTGCATAGAGTTGGATAGAACCGCTTAGGTTAAGGTACGAAATATCGTTAATGTAAATTTTGAAGAGATCAGGCCCGAGAATTGAGCCTTGCGGAACACCCTTTATAATTGTTTTTAGTTGACTAAGTGAATTATTTACGCTTACCATTTGTCGTCGATCATCTAAATAAGATTTAAAAAAAGCTATTTCATTAGAATTAAAGTTTAATTTGGATAATTTCAGTAAAAGAATTTGATGATCTACACAATCGAAAGCTTTTTGAAAGTTGAGAAACACGCACGCTACATATTTACCTTCATCAATATTTTTCGATATGAAATGTGTTAAACTTAAGCAGACAGCTGTAGTATTGGAATTTTTTCGAATCCATATTGTTCCTCATTTAATATATTGTTGTTAAACATAAAATTGTTAAGCCTTTGTTTGATTATAATTTCGAAGATTTTTGAAAATGCACTTAAAACAGAAATTGGCCTATAATTCATTTGATTTGTGAAATTACCACTTTTAAAAATCTGTGTAACTATAGAGTTTTGAGAACTTCAGGGAAAGTGTAATTGGCAAAAGCCGTATTTATGAATTTTACTAAAACAGTAGTGAGATTCTCCGAGAATTTTTTTATAAATTTCGAAGAAATGTTATCGTTCCGGCTTTTAGAGAGTTAATCGCCATTTTAATTGCCTCTGTGTTTGTTGCGGTTAAATGAAAAGGAGTAAAAATTGTTCATGTACTCATAATCTATTGGATCGGACGGACAACTGAGCTCGTTTGTTACATTGATAAAAAAGTCATTCATACATTCGGCAATTCCACATTCCGTACTGTAAGTTCGGTTTTCGTCTTGAAGAATTTTAATACCTTGCTTCGAATTTAACCCATTTTTATTAAGCATTATTCTCTTATATAATAGCCATAACTGTAGTTGGAATTGTTTCTTTGAATTTGCTCTGAACAGAATTTAATTTTCGCTTGAGTAACTAAGTATGTTACTTCCCTTTTGCTGTTTTCATATAATTGTGCTACACGTGGGTCATTTGTATATTTTTTTTTGAACTTAAAGTTGGAATGACGAATTCTCATCTTTTCTAAAATCTCATCAGTTATCCATTCTTTTTTTTTTATTTTGTTTTTCATTATCATCAACGATTTTTATATTGTTTTTTATTAGAAGACTGAGATCTTTAACAACATTATTGAAATTATTATAGTAATTTAGATCATTCCAAATTTTATTTCTTTTCACGTTGTCATATTGTAATATTGTTTTAAAATGAGAGAAAGTTTCTGTTATCATTTTTTGGTCCATGGTAATAAAAAATAACTGATGGTCTGAGAGAGAGCTATTCAGAGTATAGAAATTGTACTGGTTTTTTACTACTGATCAGTTATGAAGTGACCAATTATAGATTTTATAATTATACCAATTCTGGTAGCATATTTTAACGACAATTTGTTATAAATAAGGTATCCATTGCTAAGAAGAATGTTGTTAAAGATATACGTCTCTGATATGTTTGTCTAACAAATTTATATTAAAATCCCCTAATAATAAGGAGTTTTTAAACTTGATAGTGTATTCCTCAAGTTTACTTGTAAAGTCAACAATATGTGTTTCGTGGAACTATATATGCACATTATATTTATCCCTTGTGCTAATAGTTTTATCAAGTTGCCAAGAAAAATTGTTGTAATAAAAAAATAAATTTTGTAGTTTGATACAGAAGATAAAAATAATGATAATTTGAGGTTATGTGGAATGTGAAAGTAGAATGCTATGTAATGGTAGAGTATAAATAATAAATTAATAATATCATTTTTAATTTCAAAGAATGTACCCACAAATAAAAAATATATTACAAATATAAAAGCTCTTAAAAAATTATTCCAAAAAATATTGTGATAAAAATTATTTAACATAAAGTAACAAATAAAGATTAATTGAAAAATAAAAAATGTTAGTATATTTTTAATCAAGGTTAAGCCTATTTTTAATATGATTAGTGTCATTGAAAGATTAAATGTTAAATACTTTGCTGGTTTTGTTCTGCCGAAGGAAGATGTTGTTGTTTTTGATTCATAGAAACTCACAATTCTTTGATAACTTAATTTGTTTTGCACTGTAATATAATTTGGATTGTAGTGGCGATAAATGATGCCGAAAAAAGATCTCCTTGTTAACATCGGATTTTATTTCTATTTCAGCAGATTTTATTTTTATTTCTATTTAAACATCTCTTTTATATGTTTTTTTTTACATTAATTCAGTGTTGATCTTTTCAGAAGCTAATTCAATCACGTATAAAGTGCTGGTGTTCTTCTGTGTTGTATTTTTTTGTGTTATTGGTGAAACTTTCAATATATCCTTATCCCCTATATTCGCATTGATTTTTAGCACATTTCCAAAAAAATTTTGAAAAAATGTGCTTATTAGTTTCACTCTGTCCGTTCGTCTGTTTACAAAACTTCTACACCGTTAAAGATAGAGAAAAAAAATTTTAACCATGAGTAGGTCTCATAAAAAAAATAATTTTGTGAACAAAATTATTTTTAATTACGGAGCTACAGCCGGAGATACAGCCCCTCAAACTTTGAAAAAGCCCCATTTTTAAATGCATATATCTTATGTTCTGCTTAAGATTTTTTCAATCTGAAAACGTCATTCGACAGGTATTTTTCTTAACTTTGTAAATTAATATCAAAATTATACAATTTTTCCAAATTTAGTATTTAAATTTACCGTTATGTGAAAACCAAATTTTGCATGATTTTTCTACTTTTATAACTCCGGCATGCTTTTAGATAGAGGCTTGAAATTTTGAGACAAGAAAGAACTTTTAGAATTAGTATAAGTTTGCTCAAAAATTTTTTTTGGACCACCCCCTGTTTATGAGCTATTAGAGCTCATAAATTGAAAATTTGCTATTTTTAAAAACCTGTGACATAGGAACCTGTACACATTTTACTTCGTCAAAATGTAAAAATTAAAGCTACAGTAATATATTTTTACGTGTGTTAAAGGTTTATTTTAGTTGTATAGGGTTCCAAAGTTGCAGCTCTTCAAAATTGCGAAAAAGCCCCATTTTCAGATGTATATATCTCAGGCTCTGGCGCTCTGTGTAATAGTTTTACAATCTAAAAACACTTGAAGACCGGAAATTTTGTTATCTCCATTAACCAATATCAAAATTATGCAATATTTTGTAATTTACTATTTAAATTTACCGTTATGTGAAAACCATATTTTGCATGAAATTTCTTTTTTCATAACTCCAGTACAATTTTAGATAGGATTCTGAAATTTTGAGACAAGAAAGAACTTTTAGAATTAGTATAAGTTTCCTCAGAAAATTTTTTGTTGGCAACCCTTCTTTAAGAGTTATTACGCCTCAAAAATTGAAAATTTGCTATTTTTATATACCTGTCGGCACCTGTAAACATTTTTCTTCGGCAAGACATGAAAATTAATTCCCTCAAAATTTCAAAAAAGTCCTATTTTTACGTTTTTTCTTATTACATGAAATTTTCAAATTTTTGTGCAAGTCACAATTCTAAACAGTTTGTATTGAGTTTTAGAAATGTGCGCTTTTAAAAACCGTTGGTTTACATTCTACATTGTTTTTGCTATTTTCAAAACAATATCCTTACAATTGTCAAGATTTGATGGTAGACCAGCAAGTACAATGTTGTTTCTGTTTTTTTAGCTGTTACGCCTCATCTAATTTAAATTCAATTTGATTAATTCTTTGTTCCATAAGATTTGATTTGTTTACCAGTTCTTCCAGGCGTTTTTTTAAATAAATGTTTTCCTTTTGGAAAACTGCACCATATCATCCATTTGAGAATTAAAGTATTTACCCGATTTATGTGCATCTTATGTGCGAGTCTTATGTGCATTATAACTGACCCCATCGTTTTTAGGTATTGTGCCATTTTTTCATTAGTGCAATTGTTAAATTCAAAAGATGATAAATCATCAATCCGACTATAATTAGCAATTTCACTTTCAAAATCTTATTTTCCTTGGGTATCTTTGAAAATTTCATCTTCTAAACACGAGCAATCGTCAGCTATAACAACTGATTTATTACTAAATTTTTCATTGGAATTACAAGCAGAACGCTTCCATGATACTCTGCCGGATTTTATTATATTAAATAATTCCTCTTGGCGCAGTTTGTATCGTAAAAATTTTTACAAGCGCCGGAGCATTGCAGACCTTTGGTTTTTTTACCAGTAATTTTTGCTTTACACACTGTGCACTTATTCATCATTTTTTATTTTTTTTTATTTTTCTCTTTACTTATATAAAAGTTGTTACTTAATTTAAAACTTACAGTTTTTAATCCTTTTAAATTTTTGAGTTTTTTGTTTTGTTGTAATATTTTTAATTATTGAATATTTTAACTTTATGGAACTTGTAAAAAAAAAATTTTGTTTTAATATTATTTATTTTTCTTTTATGTAATAATGTCTTATTTTAATAATGTTCTAATTAAATAACAGATTAAATAATTTATTAAAAATTGTGAAAAGAAAAAAAAAGTGTTTCTAAATAAACTTAAATCTTTTCAATTTTGGTTTAAATTTTTCTGTTGAATTGTTTACACTTTATTATTAAATAATATAAAATAATATTAACACAAAAGAATATATTTGTTATATGATTTTAATTTTTTTTAATTAATTTTTTACAATTACTTATCTTTTTAAAGAAACTAAATTACGCTGTGAAAATCTGAATTACCTTTTTTAAGAGAAAATAAAAATATAGATATGTTTTGATAAAATATATTTATTTTGAACTATATTATGGTTTTTTTTTTTATTTATAAGAGATGACATCCATATTGAAAAAAAAAGTATTTTTAAACCACCTTTAAACTGTTTTTCAATTTATATTTTAAAACTTCTTACTAGATTTTAAAAAATTTGCAATTGAATGTTGTTTCAATTATGGAATTAAACTTTTTCTTTCTCTTTTCAACATTATGGAACAGAATTTAAACTTTTGACGTTTGTCCTTTGCAGTGTTCACATTTCACAAAAATAACATATGTATACTTATAAATATATTACAAATTACTAGTTAGTGGACTATCATCATAAATAATAATAATAATAGCATAATAATAATAATGATAATATAGAAATGTTCGTGGAGACATTTGAGCATGCTATTCAATCGCTTAAGCTTCAATGTTTGCGTAAGAATATATTTTAAAATTTATATTTTATGATTTTCTTTTTGTTTTTGTTTTATTTCAGATTTAATGATAGATCATATTTTTTATTTCAGATTTAATGAATTTCAGATGATAAAAAAAGACTGGAGGAGGAAAATATAATATTAAAACAAAAACTTAAAAATCACATTGAAAGCCGAAGTAAATATTTTAATCAATTACCATTGTATAAAAAATTAACTATAAATTATTTGTAGGGTAAAGAGTCAAGCGTGACGCAACAAAAAAAAGAAGAGATAGGTAAAACCATTTAATATTTTAAAATTTCATTTTAGCTTCTTAGTTTTTTTTTTAGAAAAAAGAAAGACAAAAAAAATTAAAGTTTTATTTATAAGTTTATTTATTATTTGGTAAAAAGATTGAATAAGTTATGAAACATTTATTCCAATTATTTAAAAAGCAAAAACATATATTTATAGAACGAACCATATGGCACTTTTAGCACACTTTTTTTTTTTTTTTTTTCATCATTTAATTTATTTTTCATAATAATACATTAACGTGGTAACATTCTTAATATATATTAAAAACAAAAAAAAAAAAAAAACAAAAACAAAAAACACCAGAAAAAAACAAAATAATAATTCAAATTAAATATTGGTGTTTTATGGTATAATTCTATTCTAAAGAAAAAAAAAGAATATATTGATTTATTAATTTAATGTAAAAAATAATTGAAAAATAAAAAATTTCTGTGACCTTAGCTTTTTAGCTGTGTGGTCTTATAAATTCAGTTAGAAATATTTTGCAACAATTTTATTATAAAAGTTTATTTTGATATAGCACTATAATTATAACTAGTAATTAAAAACTTAAAAAAAAGAAATGAAAGAAAAAACCAAAAGCCAAACCGATTTATTAAAGAAATTTCTCATGCGACGTAAGACAAAAATGTACGGTGTTATCTTTTTAATGACGTGATTTATGTGCTCTTGCCATTTCAGCCGGCTATCTAGAAGCAACCCTAGATAATTAAAATGTTTTACAACTTCAATAATATTACCGTTGTAAGTAAAATTGGGGTATGTACATTGTCTATTTTCGAATAATAAAATTTTAGTTTTCTTCACATTTAGTAGTAGACGATGCTTTTTTAGCCATTCTTCAATAATGGGAAGATCATGCATGATGGAATTCTTCAGGGATTCTTCATCGCGTTCCGCATATTTTAGCACTGCATCATCCGCATACAATTGAATAAGCCCTTTTAGTTTCAATCGAGCTATATCATCTAAATATATCTTAAATAAAAGTGGTCCTAAAATTGAACCTTGTGGCACTCCTTTTATAATGGTTCTTGATTCACTCAAACTATCACCTATCCTAACTCTCTGCTCTCGATTAGTTAAATATGAGTCAAAAAAAGTGTAATTGTGATGAGTCGAAATTTAACATCGAAAGTTTAAACTGTAGTATTTCATAGTCCACACAGTCAAATGCCTTTTGTAGATCTAGAAATAGACAGCCAACGTGCAATTTTTCATCCATATTTTTTGATACAAAGTCGGTTAAGCTAAGACATGCAGCAGTAGTATTCGATTTTTTTTCGAAACCATACTGTTCGTCGTGAAATATTTGATTATTTGTAAGAAAGTTATCTAATCGACTTTTTATAATAAGTTCAAAGATTTTAGAGAAAGCGCTGAGAACCGATATGGGTCTGTAGTTTGTCCTATCTTTGGCATTCCCTGTTTTGAATATTGGAGTAACAATTGCAGTTTTTAATGAGTTTGGGAAAGTACCAGAAAGGAAAGAACTATTTATAAATTTGGTAAGAAGCGGTATTAGTCGCTCCTGGAATTTCTTAATGAATTTCATGGAAATATTATCGAAACCCGTCGCTGCAGCAGTTTTCAGCTTGCTAATTGCATTCGATATCTCTTCACTACTGGTGGGTGTTAGATCAAATAAGGAGCTAGGGTTTCGTCTAAAACTATTTAGGTATTCGTGGTCTATTGGATCATTGTCAACATTTATTTCCCTGGTTACATTGATAAAAAATTCGTTCATTAATTCACAAATTTCTTCTTTTTTAGTTAATACTTTCCCATTAATTTCTAGCCCTTTAATATGATTGTTCGTGCTGTCTTTTTTTTTGTTAAATATTACCCTTTTATATAAATCCCATAATTTTTTACTATTGCATGGGTCTCTTTTAATTTGTTCAGAATAAAAATTTTTTTTTGAATGTGTTATGAGCCGATTTACTTTATTTTTATATAATTTATATAATCTATTAACATGCTCATCGTTAGGATATTTTTTCCTATATTTGAAGAAAGAGTCTCGAATTTTAATCACGTTTCTAATTTCGTCTGTCATCCATTCATTTTTTTCTTTAGACCTTTTCTTTCTAACAATTCTGGTATATTTACTCACTAAAGAACTTATCTCAAATACAAAATCGTCGAAGTTCCCGATTGAAACTAACTTATTCCAAGTATTGTCTGCAGCTAATTTTTCATACTTCAGGACGGTAATAAAGTTTTCAATTTGTTCTTCTATGGGCTTAAAATTAGAACTTATGAAAAACATTTTATGGTCTGATAAAAATGTGTTTATAATATGAAAATCATATTTGTATTTGACAATATCAGTAATAAAGTGGTCAATGATTGTTTTCGATGTGTTTCCTATTCTAGTTGCAAAATCATTGGCAACTTTATTATACACAATAAAACCATTAGATAGTAATACATTTACATAATTCATAACTTCTTGATTATTTTTATTTAGTAAATTAATATTAAAATCTACAAAGATCATTGAATTTTTATAATTACTTGATATGTCATCCATTTTTTCAAGAAAAGAGTTAATATTTGTTTCGTGCGATCGATATATCCCTACTATGTTAATTTTTTGTTCGACAAGATTTATTACTAAGAAATTCGATTTTTCAAACTCTAAACTAAAACTTAAATTACTTGTTATGTTCTCATTTACATAAATAGCAACACCTCCATACGACATTTCGCGATTTGAAAAATATGATTTGTACCCTTCTATATTAAAAAATTGATTTTCCTGTTCATTTATCCATATTTCGGTTAATACTAGGACATGAATATTACATTCATATGTTTTTATGAATGTTTCTAAATTGTATAGTTTATTTCTCAAACTTTGTATGTTTAGATATACAATATTGAAATTTGTTTGATATTCACCACTCTTCATATTCACCATACTACTATCTACCCCTGAAAAATAATCTACTCTTAATTCATCATAAATGTCAGAATTGTCATCCAAGTCCATTTAAAAAACATAAACAAAATAATTTTATGTAATGTGATAAAAATATGTAGTACCTTTTGAATATATAAAAATATATATTCAAAAAAAATAATATTTGTAATAGTTTAAGATTAATTTTATATGTCAAGTTATTATTTTTTAAAAAAAAAAAAAAAGTTTTGTTTTGAGATTCTGTTTGATAAATAAAAAAAAAAGTTTTTGTTATTTCTAAGAAAAGGTAGTGTGTGAAATTGTAAAAAGTAATTTTTAGAATAATGTAATAGCTATATGAAATTATACTGTAGGTTTTTGTTATAATAATTCTAAGATTATATATAACGTAGTTTTAAAAATTGTTATGTAATTGTAATATGTAATTATAGTGTTACAGTTTTTTAATATTGTAAATCTAAGATTATGAATTTTTTTTAAAGTTTTGGCCTTTTGTTCAAACAATATTATATGTAAATATAAACTATTATAAAGTCTATCATTGATAACATTTTTCCATAATAGTGCTTTGTAAGGTGTTGTTTTAAAAACACCTGTTATTTTGTAAAGTGATATTATAAAATTACTTATTAAATAATAATATGTCAAGATGTAATTGATTATTAATGATAAAACAAAATAAAGTTGTACTATAAAATTAATTATTAAATAATAATATGTGAAAATGTAATTGATTATTAATGATAAAACAAAATAAAGTTGAATTAAATTTAAATTAACTAATGCTATAAGTATTTTTAATATATGAGATATCATTGAAGGAAGAAATTTTATATATTTTACTTGTGGCATTCTTACGTAAAAGAATTTGGTTATTCTTGACCCATAGAAATTGAAAATCATTTGACAACTTGATTTTTTTAGCTTCATAATACAAATTTGTTTGCAGCTTTGATAGATGTTGACGAAAGAAAATTTCGTTATTGACCTGGCTATCTTGGTTTTTAATGCTGATTTCAGTGGTAAATAAATGTTTATATTTTTGCTTTTTCGTAAGTAACTCATTTTTTCCTGCCTGTGATTTGAGCTTAACCACATACAATTTTCCTTTTAATTTTCCATTTTCTCTCGCTTTTTGGTCTATTGTGTTTATTTTTATAATATCAGTTGCAGATATATTGGCAGATATTTTGTTTGCAATTTTTAGAACCACATCAATTGGGTCATCAATTTTTGACGGGAGTCCAGCCAAAATAATATCATTTTTATTTTCTTCCTTATATTTTTCATCCAGTAACGCCTCCAATTTATTCACTTTTTGTTGTAATTCATTGACATTTTTTTCTGTTTCCGCACAACGTTTTTTTATAAAAACATTTTCTTTTTTAATTTCCTTATTTTGTTTAATTATATCTTGGATTTGCGAAGTTTGAAAATTTTGTGAATTTTTTATATCCAAAATGACCAAACCTAAATTTTTTAAAAATGTTCCCATATTTTCATCCGAACAATTTTTTGGTTCGAGTGTAGTAAGTTGATCAAAAACTTCATCACTTTTATCTTCTGCCTCAGATTCGTAAGTTTCTTCAACAGGTTCGTTATTGGTGGGATATTCTGGACATTTCCATGTAGCACTACCATTTTTAACAGCTTGAAACAGCTCGTCCGCAATTTCGCCACAATTTGTATGAAAAAAATTTTGGCACGGTCCACTACATTGTAAACCTTTAGATTTGCCTCTAGTAACTACACAGATACTGCATACCGGACACACTTTTGCCATGTCTCAAATTGTATTTATAGGTTTAAAATATATAATAATAATAAATCGAACTTTTGTTTGATATTTTTTTTTTTTTCTTTTTCTTTATTTTTTATATGCTTTCTTTTCCCTCTTCGATCACTTTTTTGGGTTATAATAATTTTTATAGTCACTATTGTAATAATTAATTTATAACTTGTTTGTAAAGTAGAGAAAGAAATTTTTTTTTTTTTTTTTTTAGCTTTTATAACTATCCAATTTATCTGCTATTGTTTTTTTTTTTTTTTTTTCACTTTTATAGTTATTATATATTTTTTAAAATAAAAATATTATCAGAGCCAAAAAATTAAACTTTACTTCAAATCCGTGTTGCCGTTTTTTTTTGAAAAAATTTTGGAAAAATGTGCTTATTAGTTTCAGTCGGTCCGTTCGTCCGACTGATTACAAAACTTTTACACCGTTAAAGATAGAGAAAAAAATGTTAACCATGGTAGGTCTCATAAAAAAATTAATTTTGTGGATCAACTTTTTCATGTAGCCCCATTCATTAGAGAGCTACAACCCCTCAAACTTTGAAAAGGCACTATTTTTAAATGCGTATATCTCATGTTCTGCTTACCATTTTTTCAATCTGAAAACGTCATTCGACAGGTATTTTTTTACCTTAATAAATTAATATCAAAATTATACAATTTTTTTAAATTTAGTATTTAAATTTCATTTCTTTTTCTTTTACTTGAACCGAACGGTTGTGTTTATATCGAGGAGAATAAATTAAAATATATTATTTAATATTGTAATCGTAATTGTACAATTATATTAACGGTATATAATTGTGACAGTCTACTATAAGCTAGGATGTCGTGCTGTGAATCGTGTAAAACGAAAATAAACGGTGAGAACGGTATTAGATGTGCGGGCGTTTGTGGTACAATTTACCACACAACGGTAAAATGTGCCGGACTGGATAAATACGCGAGTAGTATATTGGATACTAACAAAATGGTAAGATATATGTGTGATGATTGTATTTTATACATTCATAATGTAGATTCGGTTTTACAAAAAATGGACTGTGCAGTGGTAAAAAATACGGAACATTTAATAGAATATAAAAAGGAGTTCGAAAATGCATTAAAAAAAAATGAAAATGAAATTTTACAATTACTAAAAGCAATTGAAGACAGGTACATGGAAAGATTAAATGAAATTAAAAGTGAGCAAAAAAAGAAATTCACAAAATGTATAAAATAACCGAATTGTTCAAAACGGAAAGTGAAAAATTGAATGTGTCTCTAAATAAACAAACAGAAAAGTTGAATGAATCGCTTGTAAACTCAATGAAAAAAAATGATGAAGTGTGCAATAATATAACAAATATCGTAAATGAAAATAAAGGAAATATAGGTCAAACAGTGTCATTTGCCGATATTTTAAAAACAAAAAAGATAATGTAAATGTATTCCCAATAATTAAAAAAGATTTGCCCTTGTTAATAAAACCTAAAACCAAGCAAAAAACTGAAATTACAAAAAAAGACTTAAATACAAAGGTTGATCCAAAAAATTTAAAAATTAAAAATGTTGAGAGTAGGAATAATGGAATTATTTTAATTGAAACAGATTCGAAAGAAAATCGTGAAAAGATTAAAAGTGAACTTTAAAATAAAATGAAAGAAAACTATGAGATAAAAATTCCGGTTGAAATTAAAACTAAATTTGAAATTGTTCACATGAATAATAAATTTACTGGTGATGAACTAATAGAAAGGCTTAACAAACAAAACAGTTTTATGGAGATGAGTGAATTAAAGGTAGTAAAATTGAAAATGGTAAATAAATATAACAAAGAAATGCAGAACGCAATTATTGAAGTGGATAAGGTATCTTTTCCTAAAATATTAAATGCTGGTAAACTCTGTATAGGATGGGAAAGATGCAAAGTTTTTGATGCAATCAATGCAAGGAGGTGTTACAAATGCAAAGGTTTCAATCATAAATCGGCGGACTGTACAAGCGAAGAAACGTGTCTAAAATGTCACAAAAACCATAAAACAAGTGATTGCGATCAACAAGAGGAAATTATGGAATGCATAAATTGTAAAAAGTCCAATGAAAAATTCAAACTGGGATTAGACGTGAAACATAAAACATTCAGCAAATTGTGCCCAGTGTTTGAGGAAAAATTAAAAGAAAGAAAACAAAAAATTAATTAAGCAACTAAAGAATTTGGAAAGGGGTGAAAAAATATCTAATGATTGTGTTGAAAATGTCCCAGAATCTATTGCTGACATCTTGAATAATAATCATATTGAAAGCATTAGTAATGGTATAGAAATAGTAAACAAAATTGATACGGTAGCTACTGAAAATACTTATATTAAAAATCATAATAATAATAGTAATAATAATAATATTAAAAATAATAAGCACGATATTAATAAGCAGATTTTAAACTATGTTAAGAACCATAATATAAATTATAATAATGCAGATAATACTGAAATAAACAATATAAAAAAAAAAAAAGACTTTAATATTGAAAGAAAAGTATAGTAAAGAGCCAACAACCGATAAAAAACAAAATTTACTCCTCAAATTATTGTCGTTTAGTAAAAATAAAAATAACAAAACTACTAAATCCAATAATAATGTCGTTAATAATGGAAATAAAAACTCACATATTACGGAGAGCTCAAGTTCAGTGATTACCGAACAAATCAGCAGATCAAAGAAGGAGTTCCCAAGTAGTGATTACACAAACTGGGTTAAAGGTGAAACTCTTAATCCACAAATCAATTCTAAAGTTATTGAAAGAAGTGATAAAGCTGAGCTTAATTTAAGTAAACAAGATAAAAGTACTAGTTTTATTGATCCTTTGATGCCACCAATTGTTAGATTGACAAGAAAAGCTGTTGAGACTGGTGAAAATGCATATGCTTTATCTAGATTAAGAGATCATAGAATTTATAACAATGTCAGATTGTTTTTGTCGTACTTTCATGACCAAAATGATATTTGTTACGATGGTTTTACTCAGACCAGCTTGAAAGCACTTATTCATTAAGAAGGGTTACCAAATAACTACGCAGATCTTTGTAATCTATATTTTACTTATCATGAATGTACAAGAGTATCAAAAAAAGAAGTACTTCAAGATTTAGCTTATTATAGGAGGCATATTGACAATAAACACAGAGAACACATGCAAAAAATTCGAGAAAGTTGACAAAATTATGTATAACATACTTCATAAATTAAATATGGTGCATTTTAATGCCAGAAGTTTAAGGAAAAACATGGATGAAATTGAACTATTTGTGAATATATTGCATGATATAGTAAATTTAGATCACAAAGCTACATGCGTCAAAATAAATAAAGTTGTGAAAAAAATGGAACCTATTTTTAAAAGGGAAATTTATACCATAAATTATCATAAGTACAAAGTTAAGGTTAGAAATTTACTTGTAACAAATAATACGGAGTGTGTTGATGATCTTATTAAAATATTACAAAGAGCAAAAGAAGACTCGAAAATAAAAAGGCATATAAGAGTCAGAAATGATAATCCTTGGATGACAAATGAATTATTAAACTTGATCAAAAAGAGAAATAAACTGTTTAAAAAATTAAAAAAAAAACCTAACAGTTTAGAAATTCAAGTAAGATTTAAGAATGAAAAAAACAAGGTTACATATGAAATAACTAAAGCAAAACAGAATTATTTTAATAATAGAATACAATCGGCTGGGTCTGACAAAAGGAAAATTTGGAAAGTTCTTAACAATTGCATCTTAAAGAAGTCAACTGAATTTAATAAAGTCTTCAAAGATATAAATAATAATGGAACTAGAACATGTGATAGCTTTAAAATTGCAAATGCTTTCAATACTCACTTCAGTGAAATTGGAAACAAATTAGCAGATAAAATTGGTGATGCTGAAAAGTTCACAATAAAAAACAGATTGACTGAGCAGACTATTTTTCTTCATCCAACAGACGAAAACGAAATATATAAAATTATAATGCAGCTAAAAAATAGTTCACCTGGGGGTGATAATGTATCTGCAGCGGATCTAAAACATGTGGTATCATTAATATCACCTATAATTGCTTCTATGATTAATAGATGTCTTTCTACCGGAATTTATCCTGATTGTCTAAAATCAAGTATTGTTATACCTATACATAAATCTGGGTCAATAATGGAAGTATCAAATTATAGACCGAACACTCTCACAAATTGCATAGGAAAAATATTTGAAAAGATAATAAATGTCAGAATACAAGATTTCATACAGAATGTCGTAGGCTTTGATATGAAACAATTTGGGTTTCAAAAACAAATAGGTACAGACTATGCAGTTTTGGAATCCACTAACTCGATTATAAACAAATTGGATGCAGGAAGCTATGTATGTTCGGTATTTGTTGATTTAAAAAAGGCTTTTGATACAGTGAATCATAAAATCTTACTGGATAGGTTACATGAAATTGGTATTATACGGGGTACAGCCCATGATCTACTCAACTCGTACCTTAAAAATAGAAAAACTATGACTAAAATTAATGGGGTGTTAAGTAATCAGAGTACAATAAATATTGGTGTTCCTCAAGGATCAGTGCTAGGACCTACTTTATACCTATTGTATATACATAATATACAGTATGCGGATATGCTAGCTGATTATAAAATATTTGCGGATGATACTCTATTAATTTACAATGCTAAAACTAGTCATGAATTGGAGCGTATAATTAATGCTGATTTGTGCAGATACAATAATTGGCTTAAAGGCAATAAATTGACTATAAACGCTGAAAAAACTAAATATATAGTATATAAAATAAGAAATAAAGTTGACATAAACCCGAAATTGTTTGTAAATAGGGTTGAAATTGATAGAGTTACTTGATATAAATACCTAGGTGTTGTAATTGATGAAAAGTTGAAATGGGAAGATCATATTAATAGTGTAATAAAAAAAATTTTGCCTTTACTGAGTGTGATCAAAAGAAGTGGAATTTCGCTGAGTAAACAGACATCAGATAGTTTATACCATTCTCATATTATGTCACATATTAGATATAATATATGTAATTGGTCTAGCTGTTCTTCATGGTTGAAAGATAAAATTGGTATTCTAATAAATAAGGCTATAAAAGGTTTGCACAAATTCAATTGGCTGACCCCAACAAATGAAATTTTTAATCGCACGGGTTACATAAAGCTACCGGAACTTATTGTTTTAGAAAAATCTAAACCAATATTCAAACTTGAAAAAGGAATTTATAAAAAAAACAATCTAATTACTAAAAGAAATAGTGTTCACAATTATAACACCAGAAGGACAAACCATCTAAATCATGCCAAATCAAGAATGGAGTTATCACGTAACAGTTGTCTTTCGTCAGCTATAAGGCTTTATAATAAGCTACCAACTAATTTAAAGGAAAGTCCAAACATAGAATTATTTATCAAAAAACTGAAGTATTTATTGAAAAATGATTCTTCACTAATGACCAATATAATACAGGAGTAAAAAAATCAACATAACATTGTTTTAATGTTATGATATGTAATATTATGATATGTAATATATTATATATGTATATATATACTCTTTAGAATTAAGTACATTTATTTTCTTTTTATAAAATTGGAATTTAACTGTTACATAATGTTTTATATCAAAACATTATGTTTTGCTTATATCGCAGTTAATAAAAAAAAAAAAAAAAGTATTATATAATTTATACTAAATAATGGAAATTTTACCTAAAAAATTTTTTATTTTAAAATATAAAATAAAAAAAAAAAAATATATGTAAAAAAGATGAAAATAAATAAAATGAAAAAATTTACCTTTACGTGAAAACCAAATTTTGTATGATTTGTCTACTCTCATAACTCCGGAACGCTTTTAGATAGGGACTTGAAATTTTGAGGGCAGAAAGAACTTTTAGAATTAGTATAAGTTTTCTCAGTATAAACTTTCTCTTTCTTCTTAGTAGCTTCTTGAGTCTCTGGGCCATAAATTCTAGAAAGCACTTTGTCTTTCCACTTTTAAACAGTAATACCATCATCATTTTCATAATATATTGATTCCGATTTTTTAAGTTTTTTATGTAGCATAGGCTTAGGTAAATATTTTCGGTTAGATCTTAGAGACCCAACCAAACGAGTTTCTTGGGTAAGTAACTTTCTTACAAGCGAAATATATGTATAAAAATTGTTTGTGTATAAAATACGACCTTTATCAAGAGCTGATAACATTAATCTTAATACCCCGTTCTCGGCACTATTTTTTTCGCTTTTTTGTGTACTACCGCAGTAAATTTCAATTCGACATGTGTAACCACTCCAATCACATAATTTAAAGAGTTTTACTCCGTATTTATGTCTTTTACCGGAAATGTATTGCCTAAATGACAAACGACCTCTCCATGGAAATATTGATTCATCAAATACAACATCTCGTCCCATATGCATTACTTTTCGATAATTGTCTTCTAATTACTCGAGAAGGAAACTTAACTTATAAGTGTTACCTAGTTTATTTTCTTCGTCATTCTGACTAAAATGTAAATTTTTCATAAGGAAAAATTTATTTTGGAATATTATTTTTGAAACGTCATTTCTGTATAATAAATCTGACACTAATAATCGATTAATTTAAGACGTTTATTCAGCCCCATCCACATTATTATACCCAAAAATGGTTTTATGTCTTCACTATTTACTGGACTCCATTCAGCT